>MNCI01007750.1:237793-287185 GCA_015680685.1 Gnetum montanum | reverse complement strand
CTATCTAAACCACTAGCTAAACAATTTAAACAAAACAAAAATAAAACATAACTCACAGGACTATGACAAAGAGGCTGAAATCTTTCCTTTAGCAAGCCATCTTACAAGCAATCATCTTTACAAATCTTCTTTACAAATGCTCTTCTCAAGACCCCAAAGTGTTTCTTCAAGTGAGAGCCTAAGTGCTAGCTAATATCTTTCCAAAGTATGATCTCCAAGAATGTGATGTATGAGACCCCCCAAAAGTCCCGCCTTCAAAAGTCCCCTGAAGCCTTTTTATAGGGTTCAAAGGTAGGTAGGAAAGTTACATATTCAAAAATATCTTACCTAACTTCTCTCCCAAGTAACTTGGCCAACCAATTAAGAGATTACTTGCCCAACAAGTTAGGAGGTTACTTGCCCAACAAGTTAGGTAAGTTACAAAAATCTTAGATGGTTGTAACCACCATAGAGATAAAAAAGGCTACAATTGACAAGTGTCTTCATGATAATCCAAATTAAAATTAATTATAAATATTATAGTTGTAACTATCATAGGAAGTTACAACTTCCATAGGAATAATAGTCAAATGTCTCCTTTTATAGGATGTTACAAAAATATTTCATAACTGTCTTTTCCTTTTGAAATCATAAAATATTTTATTTTCCTTGTAGTGATAGAGATAGTAACCATGGATTTGTTATATGTATGCGTATACAACCGAAGGCATAAGTGGAGTTGCACTCTCACATTTTAATTTGTGGCACCCCAAATGTAATCCCAGTTATATCAGGGCCGATTCCATCTTCATCTTCTCTACACTTTGTTATTATTTATTTATTTCTGAACCCATGTACTGGTAAATTACTGTTCAGATAATAAGTAACGGTTGCAAGAACGATGGGAATAATCAGCTGGTTCATTTCCTCTTTTGCGCGAAACCCATAGAAATAGACACATATGTGAACTGCCACCGTGAGAGGAGGTTCTACCGCAGCTGCTCTTTCCGCCTATTCTTCGCGTCCACATCAGCTGCCTCTCACACGACGGAGTTGCACTTTAACCCAGACCTGAGCACGATCTGCCACAGCTGCTCACTGCTCTGCCTTGGACTGGCCCGAGGTCTTCTCTTCCAGCCTGTACGCGATCGCTGCTGCAGATGTTTCATATGGCTTCAGCTCTCACAGGGGCCACATTCCACGATTCAGTCCATGACGATGGCCACGACGGCCACCATTCCACCACCACTCGGCCTCCATTGTGCTGCCGTTGCTCTGCACTATTCGTGTCTGCCTCGTTGTGTTGGTTTCCGTGCACGCATCCAATAGCAGATGCGGGACAAATCCTAAAAACGAAAACCCTTCAAAAATGGCAGTTTCCACAACTGATGGAAAAAGTTAGGGCTCAGAGAGCGGATCCTTGGAAATGCCCAGCTGCATCCAGGATTCTTCTTGGCACCCTTTAATCTCATCCTTGCAACATCGTGCCACTATTCATGACAAATCAGAACTGTATTGTTTTTTATTTAAGAAATTTTTGTTACAATTTACCCTGGAAATGTAGTCATTCGTACTGACTATTCTGCAGAAGTATTGCATGTTTATTCCTGATGGATGAGCTCCGAGCGGTATTGGTCAGTCTCGAGTGAATGACTGTAACCGCTTCCCATGAGGGCTACCGCGGATATCCGCGGTTAGCATATATTCACTCTTAGGTGGTTAGGATATATTCACTCTTAGGTCTGGACATGACATCTACCAGACTAAACCCGATGAACCTTCGTCAGTAAGACTGGATCGAGGAAGTACCTCACACACCACTAGTCGTCAATCATGGAAATGAAAAGTAAGCGAGATGAAATAAAAAGAATGCAAGCTAGATAGATCTATTTGTCTTATGTGAATGCCACCATGGATGGTGTCTTAGCATTGCCCTGTTTGCTGAAAATGATGTTAGTGGTGGTGCCATCACATACGATGGCCACCATGGCTGATCACTATGCCCAACGAATTTGCAGTGTTTTATTTAAGGCATCAGAGAATAGTGTGTCGGTCTTCCTGTCTTGCAGTAAAAAGATTTAAATTTTGGATTTTAGCACCTATGTATGTGCCTGGATAAGTTAAGGTTTTGGTAGTGTTCATGATTCTAGGCTCATTTTTGTCCGAATGCCAACAAGGGATGAAATCCCATGGAATGGTATGATTTTTGCATATGGGCAACATGGTCCTTGGAAGGAGGCTCTACAACTTTTGTGTATTGGTTGGTTCAAGGATGCAAGTTGAACAAGGCCTCTAAGATTTTGGGACATTCAACCATGCCTTTGTGGATGTGAACCAATTAGCAAAAGCTTGTCTTAATCGACATGGTAGACTTCAAGATGAAGAAACAAAATCTCAGCAATATCTTTTAAATTTTTCAAAAATCACCATAACCTTATAAAGCCTATTCCATTGAATGGCCAAAATGTGCCAACACTTAGCAAATAGAGCAGCAAGCAGAAGAACTGTGACTATACCGTTCGATGTAAGTAGTGTCTCTACGGTGTTGCATAACCTGTTGTAAACCTTTCAAACAAGGCAAAGAATCAAATCCTTGACCTTGGGGTGGTGCACTTTCTCACCCAATTTTTTTTGCTATTTCCTTACTATAATCGTTGTTTTGCACTATTTTCTCCATTTTACATTTATTGATCATCAATTTATCTTATGTGTCTCACTTCTGAAACAAACATTTATGTAAGGTTAAGATACACCAATTAAGTCCCTATCTGATCGACTAGACCATTCAGGGTGCCTCGCTTTCGTTTCTCTCCAACACAGCCCTCACATGGATTCGGGGTTAAACTGTTCACCCGGAAACCTCTTGGTGTTCCAGCCATCAACGTTTTCGGTTGCTACATTTTTTGGTGCTAGAAGGAGGACCTTTTGGTGCTCATTTTGCATCCTATGGGTAGTCCTACACGCTCTCTATACCCCTTCATGCACTAGTGTAAATGTGATACACTTTTGTGATTGTTTACGCATTGTGTGGTGCAGATTGGTCGCAACGATGGTTTGTTTGGAACCTAGTAGGACGAAAAGCCTTTGATCTCCTATTGATTTCTGTGTTTCTCGTTTGTGATTTTCCCTTTTTTTACCATACAAAATGATTCTAACAACAACTTCTATTTTCACCTCAAGCCTTGAGGCTTCTTTCTCACCTCAAAGCACCATTGGTGTTGAGTAGCCATCTAGCCTAGTGCTAGCACCATGGTAGTCCCTTAGGATTCGACATCTGTCGCCTGTTCTTGGCAGAAGACACAGAACATTATGACTTCATCTACACAAAGATCCAATAAAATCTACCCCTGGATCACCAAGAAGTTGAGGAAAAATGCAACTTTGAGTTCCTTCATCGAAATGAGAGGGAATTTATCCCTACCCTTGACGTTGCCATCCCCTTGATGAAGATGTATCAATGGATCTTTAATCAGCTACTACGAGTTAGTAAGCCTAGGGAGCGAGATACAACATCTCATTATGATGAAGCATTCCAGGATGGATAGGAAGACCTGGATTCCCAATTCGAGGGTGGTGGTCAAACTTACCCTACGATCATCCCTCCCACCATGGTCTTCAGGTCAAAGTCGCTCTTCATGTTAGCCCCCTTTGTGGTTACCATGACTCCACCTTAATCTACATTTTCATTAGCCATGGGCAACCATCCTACAACCTCAGCGTATCAACATGCTTCTCCCTTAGTTTCATTCCCAGGCACTCTCCCTCCTCATTCTATCCCACCCTCATACCAAGCGATGATCACACTTACATTGCCTTACGTGCACACCGCGTCTACTTCACAGCCGCATGGAATCTTCACTCTTGTCTCATCATCTACACTTGTTCCACCATTAGCGGTAGGCCTAGCCCCAACTGTGTGGTGGACCCCATACATTTCACTCCATGTTTTGCAACCCCACCAGATGTCACATTACCCTTATGACCAAGCATATCAAGTCCCGCAGGTATTGCAACCAAGCACTGGATTGTGGCTCATCCCATCAGTTATGCAAGTGACTAACCCCATAGCACTACCAGCTACCACCACTCCAACAGCACCACCCACTAGGTGGTGGACCTCACAGGTAACACCCTTCGTAAGGGCAACCCCAACAACAACCCCTATGAGCCAGGCTACTACCCTTACTACGCCACCAACGATGGTTGCCCCTACAACCCCACAATCGTTTATGTCGTCTCTGGGTCTGGATGAAGCATTCCAACTTATCCAAACCTTCACTGAAGAGATTAAACGTCTCAAGGCCGCTAGTTCCGACATAGTGTAGGTCATGGATTTCTACCATGATGACCCCATCAGCTCGGTGGTTCCTATGCTCACATTACCCCCTGGGTTGCCACTCCTCCAATTCACAAAATACAATGGAAGGATGACTTTAACTTGCATTTAGTCACATTTAGATCTAAATCTTTGTTGTTGCAACAATGGCCGCACACCATTATTCACGTCTTTGCTATGTCTCTGACAAGAAAAGCTTTAGATTGGTACTGTGCACTCTCGCGTGCCTTCATTTGAACACTGGAGGAGCTATTGACCTAGTTTGTGACCCACTTCAAGTATAACTTGAAGCCCAAAGTCACGTTGGAATAGTTGATGGGCATTAATCAAGACCTGTTGGAGTTGGTGCAAATGTTTATACAACGGTGGAGCACTACCTTAAATGAGATCCGTGAGCCTATCGCGGAGGCCCATTTACTAGCCATTTTCAAGGGGGCGGTGAATGATTTCATTAAATCCAAGCTATACTACCTAGTCCCATGCTCTCTTAGTCAAGCTTTTTCCTAGACGAAGAGCATCCAAGACACAGCCGAAGTCAGTAAGGACTTGGCCTATGTTGCATATAAAAATGCATACACCAAAAAAGACAAAGAGAAGGGAAAAGCTGCAACGACCATGGTGGTTGCTGTGGCAAACAAGGCAAAGCCCAATAGCAAGAATAACAAGAAAGTGGCCACAACATCAACTAACCCCGCACCTAGCCCAAGTAATGCTACCCAACTCTCCACGTTGACATCAGAGGCATCAACCCTACCTAAACCCAACTTCGAGCAGAAAGATCACTCCAAGTGCACCCCTTTACTTATCAAGCCTTTAAAACTCATGAAGCAATTGTTGGGGGCTGGGTACATTCAACAAAAGCAGATGTCGGAGGAGGCCACCAAATGGCATCAACGGTATTGTGAACTCCTTAGGAACCCCTCCTTGGCTACGCCCAACGAGCCTCCAATTCCTAAGAACTTTAGGTTGGAGCAGTTCTGTGACTACCATCAACTTTGTGGTCATGACATGGATTACTGTCTAGCCCTAAAAGATGACATTCAATGAATGATTGATAAGGGGAAGTTGGTTTTAGATGAAAGCAACCTTGTCCGCCCCGAAAATCAATCCATGCACATTTACAAGGACCCCTTCAATGCTAACAATGTAGGGTACATTATCAACACGATTAGTGTAGACAGTAATCCAGAACTGCCACAATAACCATTTGTGGTTCGTGTGCTTCAACGTAGCATAGCAACACCAACAATGGCAAAAAATATGCCACAAAAGCCCTTCATCCTCAAGGTCCCTCCTCAGACAGCCACCCCTGCACCCTTTGTATTAAAAATTGCATCGCCACTTGCACTAATGCGACAAGCACCATTCGTCATTAGGGGCCCAAAATACTCAACTACCCCCATCACATAGAGCCAAACTAAAATGGTATCACAGCCTTCCCATTCAAGGAAATAGGAAGATCATCCAATGGATGAAACGGCCAAGGAACATACCGCCCCAAGTCCTTCCAAGACTACCCCCTCGTCCTCTATGTCTATGCCTCACTCATCACCAAAAGTTAACACCACTACGCACACAAAATCATTACCATCCCACCCAAAAAGGTCTAGCCCCAAGCCTAAAACTAATCCTCCTCAAGAAATTTGTCTTCTAGGACAAATGGAGGAAGAGAAGGATGGCAAACAACAAGAAGGTGGACAGGACCTCCTAAATGCCCTTGCTCAAGTCAAACAGGCTCTAAAACAAAAGAACACAACCTTGAGCCTGTACAACTTGGTAATGACTTTCATCGCACACCACGAGGCTTTTGTTCACATGTTAACATCCATACCGGTTAACGAAAACAAGATGACAGAGGAGAAAGCAATCCATGCGGTCATTCTCCCTTCTACGTCCGAAGAATCATGGCCATCTCAGTTGACATTCTGTGACGAGTCCATTAAGGAAGACCCTGAAAAAGATCAGGCGACCACAACACCCCTGTTCATCACAATTTAGGTCGGTCAACACAAGATCCGAAGAGTATACATTGATGACGGGGATGCTACAAATGTCATCAGGTTTCCCATAGTGGACAAACTAAGTTTGGTGGACCAAATCAAACCCACAACAATGTCATGTCTAAAATTTTTCAATAGAGCATGGGTAGTGGTAAAAGGCACTGTCCATATTAACTTTGTGGTAGGGGATCAATTCCCCACAAATGCAACATTCATTGTGGTAGAAGAGATGCCTTGGTTCAACCTGATCTTGGGGAGGTTGTGGTTAGCCCAACTCAGGGCCGTCTCTTCACCCATACATCAAGAAATCCACCTAACTTATGCAGGTAGGAGGTGGTGATTTACGGTGATGAAGTGGCTACCTAGGCGATAAACAATGTTGACATGGAGCAAGTTTCAGAGTGATAACCTTTGAGACTGAAGCACCTGTCTCCACTGAAGCGACTTATTTGGAAAATGAGCAAGCCCAAAACGCTAGATTAGAAAAAAAAATAATGTGGGCCAAGTTACCCTTTCAAGCGATAGATAACGACATAGAAGAATACCGCAATAAAGCCCCTCAGCCTTACACATTGCCAAGCCCATGATGGGTTAAGAAGTAGCTGCAAGAATAATCATTACCTACGTAGTGTAGCTACTCCACTGCTTCCAACGCAACTAACACTTGTCATACGTTTATTCTTTGTTGGCTTTATATTAGTTCAATTACGCTAATTATCTAACTCATTCTTTAAATTGTTTACATCACGTCCACTATTTACATTACACCATAGCCCACTAAGGCCTAAAACTGGAAAAAATTTTCCTTACCATCATCCAATAGCCCAAAATGACTTAAAACTACAAATGACCCAAAATGGCCTAACACTAGCGATGGTTCGAAATGGCTTTAAACTATTGTTATGACTCAAAATGGCCTAAAACTAAAATGAGATGCTCCTAACGAATTTAATGCATAAAAAAGAATAAAATAAAATAAAAATAAATACAACACATTAGCCAAAATAAAATAAATCTCTTTGTATTCCATTTTGTTTCTTTCATTTAAAATATTAATCAATAATTTCTTCAACATTTTTTGTAAGAATTCCAAATAAAATGTCCGGCTGCTATGCTATGACCCTTCACCCACTCCATCGTCCCCTACTTCATCAGGCCCTAAGTTTTAACTTGGATTCTGTACCACTAGAAAAATGAACTAGTTAGCTAAAGCTACAATAAGGACTTGGATAAAATAAATTATCAGTACACCAAAAGGTAATTGACCCGAGACAGCCTCACGTCTGTTTTGGGGGGTATTCGATCCAAGCCTTCCGCTAGGCATTAGAAGATCTTCTCTTCCATAATATCAGCCCAATTCCTATATCCCAAGTCAGCACTTGCTGCAACTTTCTCCTTTTCTATAGATGTCCATCTCGGGGGTCTTGGAGAAAAGGCGGCAGTGGTGGTCTCACCCGTTGGAAAGGTCATTTCCCTTCGGGAGATTCACTTACTATCACCTATTGCATAAACCTGTCGTAAGCTTGAGAAGTGCCAATAATGTCAAGGAATACCTCGTAAGTATGTAACTTGACTGAGGCATCACTATATTGGTTATGGTAGTTGGCACGTTCTAGCTTATACATGTGTTTGTGGTTTTCCTATGCCTGCCCCCACTCATAAACTTTTGCACTATAGTCTTTCCAGTCTTGGTTCTTCTGGGCTAACAGGTCCATTTGCATGCACTGTTCTATTATCTCACGAATGGCCTCATTTTTGCAACGCACAACTATCTAATACCTTGTGTAGTCAATGATGGCTGTGTGCCAACTACCATCGTTGGTGTCTCGGGCCAATAGAAATTCATTCCAGGATTGGAGATCTCCCACCTCAGTGGTCAAGTTGGCCTTCTCCTTCTCAAGCCTTTGTACTTGTTTCCAGAGGCCTTTGTTCATGCACCTTCATTCCCACAAGGAGCATGCCAAGTATAGTGCACATTGGCTTGCTTCGTTGTATACGCGACGAGGTACTTTGGTCATCTCTAGTGGAAATTTAGGCACGACGTCGACCTCAACCACTCGTTTGGGGTCCCACTTGAGACGAGAGGCTATTAACCACATATACAAAGGCATTAGTCATAGTGGCATAGTGAAGAAACATCATTTTAAAGAGTCTAGCATAGAAATTTTGACTTACCCACTTCCGGGTCGATCTACCTCAGACGGTCGATCATGTCATCGACCATCCCTTCCATGAAAGTAAATTTATTAGGGGTCTCAATCCATGCTCGCAGGTAGATCGAGGAAGGGCCGGAGGTATCAACAGTGGTGTTAGCTGTATAACAAAATGTGTTAGCCACAATGGAGGGAAATCACAATAAAGCTGATGAACAACATAAATGATTGTGTAAAGCTCCTACCCAGCAAACCCTTAGGGGTGATAGCGAGCGGGGGGGGGGGGGGGGGGGGGGGGGGGGTTGCCCATTGGCACACTGTCAAATATGCAGTCAAACGCATCAGCGTCCAAATGAAGCCCCTCTCCTTCTAATTGGCCCAACAACGTAGCAGCGTCCTTGATGCTCATGTGCCCCTCTGGCACTGAGTTACTCGCCGCAAAAGGATCGTTAGCAAGGGCCTCTTCTTGATTACCAGGAGCCTCTTCCTCATTGGTTAGGCCCCTTTCTTCATCGGTAAGGGCCTCCTCTTCATCGGCAGAGACCTCCTCCTCACCAGCTAAGGCCCTTTCTTCTATAGTAAGGGCCCCTTCTTCATCGGTCGGGGCCCTCTCCTCTATAGCCGAAGCCTCCTCATTTTCGCCAGTTGCCCCTGTTGTAGGGGCCACCACCTCTTCTTCTCCTTCTTCCTCTTCTTCCTCTACTAATAAAGCATAGTCATAGTAAGTGAATCATACCAACTTAAAGCAGACCCTACGTTATACAACATTACCTAGCATAAAACAATGTAGCAAACATTAGTGAAAAAATAAAAAAAACACTTACCAATCAAAGGCTGCACTCTGTGAAGTTTGAGTCGCAGCTTCTTCCCCCTCTCTTCGTTAATATGGGGGGTCTCGTCAGTAGGGCGGGACCTCTTGCATTGCAACTTGGTCATCACCATCTTTGTAATGAGGTGTTCCCCCCTTGTTACACTACCAATGGTAATGGGGGGTGCCTCTCCCATGTTTTCCTGGGTCCAAAAGTTGCATGCCACCTGATCCTTGGTCATCATTGAGAACGATTCCCCGATAGCTTCCAAGGGATCCTGAGATCAGGTGGTATGGAAGACTTGGTAGATCCATGGTTTGGAAATCTAGCTATGATCTTTTAGTACCTAGACCCCATTCTCATGGACTACCAAGAATTCCACAAAACACCATAAGCAAGCTATGAAGAAGGCATGGTGCATGTTGAAACGGGACTCAAGCTTCTTGCGGAGCTTGACCATTTCAGCCTGCATGCCTCTACAAAGGTTTTTTTCCCAATTGTAACGTTTCTCTTCCATGACATCCCTATTTATCCAAGCCTACTTAATTCTAATGATTTTTCCTTAGGATAGCAACTTGGGAAAGGCACAGGCATGGAAGACAGGGTAAACCTTTTTGTCCATCCATAGCCTGACTTTCTCAATATAGATCCCCTTTTGGTCCTTTGCTGCCCCTAGCCACTCATTGATGTTCCCCTGATTGTGTACATCTTTCTTGGATTTTTCTCCCATGGGGAGGCCATCAGAAGGGACGCCAAAAAGATCCACAAATAATTGGTCATTGACATCAAATACCACGTGCACATTGTAAACACGTGTGTGGAAGTGGTCTGCTTTTTTGGAGAAGGAGTTGGCTAGGGAAAGCGTCTCAACAAGCGGGACGTTCGAGTTAACAACCAAAAATAAGTCCATAACCCCAACCTCCTGAAGGTTGTGGAAAAGCATGGTTGGGGTCCCATTGTAGAGCCAACACTGGGTCTCCTCCACCTCCCCATACTTGAAAATGAGGTTGGCCTCGTTGTGCTCGGAGGTGATCATAGTCACCTCTTGGGATTTCTTTGCCAGTAAAATGGTTTGCAAAAAGCCAAAAAAAATAGAGAGAGGGTTAGAAAAAGATAAAAATCACTCGAACAAATAACAGTGAATTCACACCTTAGCGTACTAGGTTTAAATGACGTGAAAAATGGTGGGAGATCCACCAACACATCTTCGACGATGAATGGCCTAAGGGATGTCTATTTCCTATCCAACCAGCTGGCTTCTTTACACTTCACATAAAATTGGGAATACTGGGTCAAATAGGTTCTGAACTCATCCCCAAATTGGCCTATTATGTTGGTGCACACATTCCTAGTGGAGGAAAACTCCCACAAGGCCATCTGTGCCAACGCTAAGCCATCTGTGTCACCATGGAGATCACTCTTGTCAATAAAAAACTTGGAAACACATTAAAAAATGCATATATACACTGTTAATACCTATGTCTAGCATAACATGGATTACACAACGATAAAATACCTTCGTAGAACTCACCCATTGGCATAATAAATGGTTCCAGGTGGGTTTTGAAAGCAGGTGCCCATGTGATGGGCAACAAACAACGTGTTGTATAAGTGATAGCACTTATACTCAAGCATTTCCTAGATCCAACTTAAGCATCTCAAGCTTTTTGGAAACTAGTTGGAATATTCTGCCTAATCACCCCTGATTGACCCATCAGTCAAAAATTTTAGAATCCCCCAATTTTCCTCAGGAAACAAGGTTTCTGTGATTGAGGCTGTTATCTCCGCTGATAAGTGTGACCAAAAATCACACTAAAATGCTGGAGGAGGAACTGTAGGAAGTCCTGCACGCCCTCCTAGAATCAGATTGCTAGCCACCCCACACATGCATGGGGAGGAGGGACATTGGCCACTAGTTTGCTAAGGTAGCACAGGACTCCCACAATCTCTAGGATAATCAAAATGGGTTTCAACATGACCCTGCACAATGAAGAACCAAACATTAACACTACATACGAGTGAAGGTTACATGTAGTGTAGTGTAACCCTCTGATTAGATGTAGCGTAGCATGACACTTTCTTTGCATATAGCGTAGCATGACCCCCCAATCACAAATCTTTCTTTAAAAACAAAACAAAACAAAAAAAATAATGGGAAACGTAGCAACACAATACTTGTAGCATAGCATAGGCATCAAGCCCCGCATAATGTAACAACATTTAGATGCAAACGCATGACACATGACGTAGTAGATGAACATGAATAGATAGATGCGCAACACATCACTGTGATGAGCATGGAAATATGGTAAACTTAACAAAAAACAAACTCAAAAACGTAGTGGTATTGCAGATTCAATAGTGTAGCTATGCGATGAACCTAAAGACCTTACGACATACTGGCATGCTGTAATAAAACATTATAAAGTGCATATGAAATAATTCACTGTGCTACAACCATACTTCTGCCATTCAAAATAACACATGCTGTACTACGTTAAACACATGTCTCATTTGTTAAATCTCATAGATGGCCAAACCCTCCTGAGGGTGGTGCTCTAAGCTAATCATGCGCTAAGCTATCCAGACTCACCCAAACCCCTATGACAAGGAAGTCACAACAATGGCGGCTGAGGCGATATCGCATGCAGCTATAGCGTAATGTTCGTATAGCCGCTATGGCCAACCAGCAATAGCAGTAGTGTAGTGGCCAAAACGATGACCAAAACAATGTCAAAAGAGGTGGATTTCAATAATAATGATTGCTGTAGTCTGAATAAAAAAGGTAGCATAGCAACTTACTGAGTAGATAGAGTCTCCTCCTGCACTTCAATGTGCACCCTGGATAGGCACCCTAAAGTTTCCTTGATTTCGTCCACCTTAGTGAGCCCTCGGTGCTTGCATTCACCTTTAGGTATCATTGCTTCACTTACAAATGTTGTCAGCTGCTACACTACACCATTTCACTTTCTCTTGGCATGACCGTGCTACGCTCTAGATGTGGGCTCTGTGCTCTGACAACGAAAATGACAAGTTTACCAAGGGTAAAACCCTATTTATAGCCAACGCAGTGAAACAAACTTGCCATTTTTGCACCCCAAGTAATGGTGGATGCCCCGTATAGCATAGTCCTGTTGTGTCATAAACCTGTGATAGCGTAGCATTCTTGTTTGCAAACAGGTGGGCCCAACCAAAAATTTCATCCCACCTTAAATTAGCAACCTACCTCTACAGAGCCTACACTCCATGGTTTGCAAAGACCTTAAACTAATAACCTTATTAACCAACCTATTAACGGTCTGCAAAGACCTTAAACTAGTAACCTTATTCACCAACCTATTAATGGTCTGCAAAGACCTTAAACTAGTAACCTTATTCACCAACTTGTTAACGGTCTGCAAAGACCTTAAACTAGTAACCTTATTCACCAACCTGTTAACGGTCCACAAAGACCTTAAACTAGTAACCTTACCCTTACAACCTGTTAATGGTTTGCAAAGACCTTAAACTAGTAACCTTAGTTTCCGAACTCCACCCATTAATAGTCCGCTAAGACCTTATACTGGCAACATCGATTTACATTTTGACATACACTGTAGCATGAGTACAGTCTGCCATGACCTTAAACTGGTAGCTTTAGCATCCATTTTGTATTTTAGACTAGATTTCGCAATGTTATGGTCCACCACAACCTTAAATTGGTAGAGTTAATGTCCCTTGCATGTTCGAACCTGCTCACGGTCCGCCAAGACCTTTAACTGGTAACTTGCAAACTTGGCCAAATATTTGACGATCATTTCATGTTTCATTGTTGCTTTGCAAATATTTATTATGCGTTATTGCTACAAACAGGTATCACTTAATTGGGCTTCTTCTTATTGTGGCAGGTTGAACAAGATGGCCATGTAGTGTGATCTACATTCACTTTTAACCTTGACAAGTCCTCATGGAAAGCTTGCAAGACATTCGAACTTAGAGTTAATTAACTGGGATTCATCCACTGATAACACTCTAGCATCCATGGAAATGTCCCTAGATTGGCCTAAACATTTGGTTCAAGCCTTAGACTTAGACGCTAGGGATGTGACCGAGGACCCTCTCATTAAACCACCTGTAACGACATCTAGGGGGGAAATAAGGACACTAAAACTTAGTTCCCTCCTAGATCAACAAATACAAAAGGATGTATTCAAAGTCCTTCAAGACAACATCAAAGTATTCACATGGTCCTACAATGACATGCCATGCTTAGACCCATGGCTAATACAACATAACATTGTATTGGATCCACGTGTCAAACTGGTTAAACAAAAGGCTCAAAAAATTAAACCAAAAATCACACTAGTCGTACGTGATGAAATTACCAAGCTATACCAAGCAAGCTTCATTCATGTGATCAATTACTCGGAGTGGGTATCAAACATCATTGTAGTCTCTAAGAAAATGGGAGAAATACGAATTTGTATAGACTTCTGGGATCTAAACAAAACAATGATTAAAGATGACTTCCCACTACCAAGTATCGATCAACTTATCGACACTACGATTGGTCATGCTTTACTATCCTTCATGGATGGGTTCTCAGGTTACAATCAAATTTTCATAAATCCAAAGCATCAATTGATGACTACTTTCATGACCCCTTGGGGTACCTTTTGTTACGCTATGATGCCCTTTGGTCTCAAAAGCACTGGAGCAACCTATCAATGAGCCATGACCTACATATTTAGTGACTACCTTCTAGAGAGACTAAATAATTACATGGATGAAATAACAGTCAAGTCTAAGATGGCTATTGATCATCCCAATGATCTATAGGTAGTCTTCAAGCATTTTCATAGGCATGACTTGCGTCTTAATCCAAAGAAGTATGTTTTCGAAGTTAAAACCATATGCATGCTAGGGTTTGTAGTATTAGAGGCTAGAATACGAGTGGACCTTGACAAAGTTAAGGCCACCGTTAACCTAGCACCCCCTACTAACCTTAAGGAATTGTGTGGGTTGAAAGGTAGAATACAATTCATCATAAGGTTTATAGCAAGGTTGACTGACAAGTTACACCCCATGCAACACTTACTAAAGAAAGGGGTTAACTTCGAGTGGACAACATAGTGCCAACAAGCCTTCCATGACTTAAAGAAAGAGATTTTACACCTTCCAACTGTTTACCCACCATAGAGTGATAAGCATTTCTACATCTACCTTGCCACCTCAGACACATATATCACAACATTGTTATGCCAAAAAAGAGAAGACGACTTTGAAATACCAGTTTATTACCTAAGCCATGCATTAATAACCTATGAAGCCAAATACAACGAAGTGGAAAGGAATTGTCTCTCCTTAGTATTCATGCTAAAAAAGTGGAGACACTACCTATTCCATAGCCAGGTCAACATTATATGCAAGAGCAATGTACTTCAGGCTATCACAAACAACTTATATGAAAGTAGCAAGATAGCCCGATGGAAAGCTATAATCACAGAATTCAATTTACACTATGCAGCCCAATTGTCAACTAAAGGACAAGCGATAGCTATGCAACTTACAACCTCACCTATTGATGATCAGGCAACCATAGAACTAGAATTCCCTGATGAACATGTTAGCAATATCAACCTTGTACCATTGCATTTCAAGGCCACTTTGCATTTCGATGGCAACTCAACCACGTGAGGTGGTAGTGCTACCACCATCATTACATTCCCCTTAGGGGACATGTAACCTTTTGCTTACCACTTCACATTCCTTTGTATAAACAATGTAGCTGAGTGTGAAGGACTCCTTAGGGGCCTCTTAGTAGCTCGACAATTAAAGATCCAACATTTGGTAGTCCGAGGAGACTCTCAACTTGTTGTAAACCAAATCACTGAAGTCTACACCTGTAAAGCTTCGCACTTACAGCCTTACTGTGATTTGGCCAAAAACTTGTTGAAACAGTTCACCACGATAGACATCCAGCATGTGCCATGCAGTGAGAACACCATAGTCGATGCCTTAGCCATGCTAGCATTAAACATGCCACCACACCTATTTGCAACTTTACCTGCTTTGATAACAGAATGCATAGACCCTATCACTCAAGCAGTACACGTGGCCTCCATAAGTGCTACCAATGCCCAAGAGTGAAACACTAATGTGAAAGCCTACCTGCAACATGGTGAACCCCACACAGCTTGACATCTGCCTAAAGGGATGCAATCCAAAAGCGAGAATGACAATATGTCCTTGTAGGAGATAATACCTTATGTAAACATTTCTTTGAAGGAATAATATTAACTTGTGTTGGTGGGAAGGAGGCACAAAAAATCGTTAGCGAAGTCCATGAAGGACTGTGGAGGACACATAGCTCCCAGGGCCATGGCAGCTAAGATCAGACACCTAGGGTATTACTGGCCTTGCATGGAATAAGATTGCTTTGCTAAACTCAAGACATGTGATACATGCCAATTTCATGCAAATCTTATACACGTGTCACCTACTGAGTTGCACCGTACGTAGATCACATGGCCATTCCAATGATGGGGACTAGATATCATAGACCCATAACACCCAAGTCTTCTGCAGGACATAGCTTCATCATTACTACCACTGAGTACTTTACGAAGTGGGCAGAGGCTATCCCCCTTAGAAAAACTACATCTCAATAGGTTTGCCACTTCATCTTAGATAACATCGTAACAAGGTTTGGTCTTCCCATGACTATTGTGACGGACAATGGGCCACAGTTTAGTAGTGCGAAAACTAGAACCTTTTGTAGCAACCTTGGCATTAAGCAATATTTTTCGTTGCCATATTACCTGCAAGCTAATGGTTAGGTAGAGGAAATAAATAAGGCCATCATCAACTTGCTTAAAAGAATGCTTAGCAATAACAAGAGGCGATGGCATGAGCAAATCCTCTATGTGCTGTGGGCCTACCGTACGATGTGCAGGACAGCTACAGGTAAGACTCCCTATAGCCTAGTTTATGAATCTGAAGCAATGTTACCTCTTGAATTGCAGGTACCATCACTGAGGATGATCCTTTTAAGTGTCATGAATGAAGCCTAGAACAACAAGTCAAGGATTATTGACCTTGACTCCCTAGAGGAAGAGCATGCACAAACATTGGGTCATATCAAATGGTATGAAGACAAGCAGTGGAAAAAGCATCATGGAAACCTACATCAATAGTTGATCAAAAAAGGGACCTAGTCCTCAAAGCTGTCTATGAACATGTAGACAAGTTTTTGGCAAACTGGGAAGGTCCATTCATAGTCACAAAAGCCTATGAGAATGGAGCCTTCAAACTAGTATACATGGATGGCAAAGAGTCTGCAAATCCTGTGAGCCACTTATACTTGAAGCTATACTACGTCTAATGCAGAAGAAAGGTAAGCATCGATAGTCCACTACGACTATAAACTGGCATCCATAGTCTGCTACGACTATAAACTAGCATCCATAGTCCGCTATGACTATAAACTGGCACAGATAGTCTGCCATGACTATAAATTGGCATAGATAGTCCATGATGACTATAAACTAGCACAAAACATCCACTATGATGTTAAATTGGCACAGAAGGTCTGCTATGACCTTAAACTAGCCCATCCACTGTCCGCTACGACGATAAACTAGCATAGTGGTTTGCTGGGACCTTAAACTAGCATAGCGGTCTTCTAGGACCTTAAACTAGCACATTGCGATTTGCTGGGACCTTAAACTAGTACATCTGATGGTCTACCAAGACCTTAAACTAGGTTCACAGCACAACGTTCCCAACTCGCGTTCACAACCATTCAAACAAGCGAGCATGCACAAAGTTGACATGGGGTGGAGCATTGTAGTTCTAGAACATAGTTCACGATGACAAGAAAGCACCCTCTGGAATGGATGTGATGCCACTACCCTTGGGATCTTGCTGAGACTTCAAAGATGTTGTCTGACATCTTGCTAACCTTCCATAGCTACTGCTACCATAGCCTGTCACCCTGGTAGTAGCTTCTATTGTTAGCACCTACTGCTGGAGTTCCAACACTATTGTGGCCCAACCACAAGTCACTTTCCTCCAGCCCCTACCATCATCTGAGCTCAAAAGACATTCAACTATTAGACCTCTCACCTTATAGCTAAATTGCATGATGTTTGCCTTGGGCGGGACGCCTAAGCACTCGTATCGCTATAACTCCTAGCCCCCTCAGTGTCGGTCCCTTTAGCCTACCACTACTAGAACCACTGTTGGCCTTCCTGCTTTAGATGTCGCATGCCTTAGCAATAGTGCCTATCACTTTAGTGAGTCTAAAGAAAGTAAGAGCTTTTCCTAACTACATTTCATAGTTACATTTCTCTACACTACTTTCTTTTGCACTTGCAAGATACGGGCTGAGATGGTGTCGGTTAGAGATGCGTTTTGCCAGGAGGATAGGACACTACATCGTTCCGAGGTGATTTCTTTGACTAACTTTGCTACTTAGGAGTGCACATCCTACCCTTCCTCTTAACCTTTTTCATCTCTTTTCTCACACCTGCAGTTTCCCTTTTCACATCTCTTTTAATAGCTTTCGTGACGCGTGTGAAGCCCTCCCATATGCTCAACCACAAAGTCCATGATGCATGTAACGCAACTCACCACATGGGAAGCATCTATAGGCAGGTCAAAACCCCACATGGATGTAACACAACTCATCCCGGGGAGGAAACACCTATCCTACAACAACAAGGTTTTTTTGCAAATGAACATGGCTAAATAGCAAAAGAAAAGCGCAAAAGCATAACAAAGCTAAAAAAACTCGAAAAAAAAGAGAAAAAGAGCATGTGCCCAAATCAAATGGCACACCAGCTGTTTCACAATGATCATCTCTAAGTATTCCAACAAGAGGTTAGAAGCCAGAAAAAGTAAGATGCTTATGTGTGCTAATTCCCTCACAAGCACTCCGATGAGGGACTGCACTAAGTTTCATCTTACCTTTTCTTGAACCTGTCCCCTCAAGTCCACCCTTTCCCCTTTCTTCTACACAACTATCTTGTTACTCCCAAGCATAGCAAAGTGACATTTGAGCAACCACCAGAGAGCGATGTTGGTGACTTATCCTTCATGGTGTTTCATATTCTTTGTCAATGTCTATCGGGCGAATCCTCCAAATGTCGACAAAGAGGAGCCAGTGAAATACCATAAAATTTTAGGACCCTCATGCTTCAATAGAGTCTTGGAATTTAGGCAAGGACTTTCACAAGTGCAGCGTCATGATGGTTCGGCAAGAAAATATAGGCACTAAGCATAGACTGTCCAATTTGGCAAGTTTTCTATCTCCAAAGCTGACAGGCCACTAGACTCTTTGGCCTGCCAAATTGGACAATTGACCTGGCTAGCAGTCTACCCAAAGACCATGCTAGGAGTTGTCAAAAGTGTTTGGGATGAGCAAAATAGTTCAACAAGTTTTCTAGTGAAGAAGTCTGCTACGCTATGCTACAGTGTGCAGCGTAGCAAGCCTTAAAGGACAATCGCTCAAGCGTCCAAATGCAAATTGACAAAATGATTGCAAGACAAGTCAGGATTCGGCCAATACAGTGCTATGCTATGCCACGCTACATAGCGTACTACAACGTAGCAAAGGCAGAGTAGAAAGGCCCATCTTGATGGGTGGCTCCAACAACAAGATTGTGCTTAACAAGACTTCTGCCTCCAAAGTTTCCTACCCCACTTAGTCCTTAGGCCTTAAGAAAATGTTTCTTGCTAGAAAATGACGAATTGAACAAGGTACCATGATATGTTGGCTGCTATGCTGTGCTATGCTACATAGCATAGCACAGCATAGCAACAATGCAAAAACTACAAAAGTGTTTCAAACATGAATTTAGCAAGTCCAAAGGCTTCCTAGCATGAAGGAAAAAAGTTGTAGTTGTTAGCCTAACTAAGCCTTAGAAAAATGCTCTTTGGCTCCTATGCAAAATTTCAGTCAAGACTAGTGGCAACACTATGCTACGCTACGTAACATAGCACAGCGTAGCAAGTAGCTACTTATGCTACAACAATGTGCTCAACAGCGTGAGTAGTGCAACACTAGCATGGAAGCATCAAGACATCTTCGGATAACTCTAGAACTTGTTGAGAACAATCTTTCTCACTTTGGCATCTCCTTAGCAAGATCAACAATTTCACTTCATTTTGCATACCCCTGGTCAACTCCCAAAAATTTGTTCCTACACTTAACCTTGCTCGTAAAGGTAGGGAAGACGTAGTCCCAGAGCATAAGCCCCATTTCATTTACATTGTTAGCACACTGGATTTTGGCACATGCAGTTCCGATGGTATATTCATAGTGTAACAAAGTTCACATCCAACATCGTACACCTACACGATATGAACATGTTCGCACCTTATGGGGTCCAAGACACGTGGCATTCAGACCACATTTCTCTCCTACTCATGGCCCTATAAATACCCTGGCAAATAATGCTCAAAAGGTTAGCTTTTTATATTGGCTATTTGGCTTTTTGTGTTGGCTGTTTGGCTTCTTGGTTGGCTTTTTGGCAAATAGAGTTGGCTTTTTGGTGTAGTTGGCTTTTAAGTTGGCTTTCAGAAGGCATAGTTGGCATTTTCCTTGAGCATTCTAGTTACCTTTGAGTTCTCCGGTTGGCTCCAAACATCCCTTTGTGAGTCAAGCATTTTGACATCCTAGCAAACAGAGCAACAAGCAGAAGAACTATGATTATATTGTTCGATGTAAGCAGTGTCTCTACGGTGTTGCATAACTTATTGTACACCTTTCAAACAAGGCAAAGAATCAGATCCTTGACCTTCGGGTTGTGCACTTTCTCACTCGAGTTTGTTTTGCTATTTCCTTACTATAATCGTTGTTTTGCACTATTTTCTCCATTTTGCATTTACGTAAGGTTAAGATACACTGATTAAGTTCCTATCTGATCGACTAGACCATTCAAGGCACCCCGCTTCTATTTCTCTCCAACACGACCCTTGCACGGATCCGAGGTTAAACTATTCGACCAGCAACCTCTCAGTGTTCCAGCCACTGAATTTTTTGATCGCTACAGATTTCTCATGAGATGTATATTTCTTGGAACCTGCTACCTCTCAAGAAAAGCAATATCATATTAGAATTGGTAGAACAATCCATCATTGTTCCATTGGGACTAGTCAAAGACATTGTGACCATTGTTTGTGGGTGGTCTTATCCTGTCGATTCCCTAATAATCAAGGTTAAAAATTACAAAGGGGACTTTCCAATCATTATGGGAAGGACATGATTAAGCATTGTTGATGTAAGAATGGGCATTAGAGATCTTTCCCTATAGATATCTATAGAAAATGCATTTGGAAAGTTCGAGAAGAGACGAGTTGCATGCATTGCATATAACGATATAGGGTGCCATGATGTGCAAAAACTCTAGTCCATGAAATGAGCATCTATTTCTGCATGTAAGCAATGTGCAAATGAGGTAGATATTCAAAGGTGTCTATACAAAGTAACCATAAAACAAGAGAGTACCCAGTGGCTGATTTTTGATTCTAAGAGCAATACAATATGCATGGAAACTACTAAGAGCCTGACATGCGCTTATGTCATAGGCATGAATGAACTAGAGAAAGTTCATCACCAACACTCTAATGATGAAAATGATAATACCAATTGGGAAGAGTTTGAGATTCCTGAGAATTTTAAACAAGAGCCCTTAGAGTTAAAAACTCTACCTGTGTGCCTAGAATATGCATTCTTAAAAAATGGCAAGCCAGTCATACTCAATGCCAAACTTGCTCTTGAGTAGAAAGAAAAACTATTGAAAGTGATTAATGTATGGTCAACAACCCTTGCTTGGTCATATCCTGAACTCACTAGAATTGATCCATGGCTATGCCAATATCACATTTACATTGATTCATCCATGAAGCCAAGGAGGAAAACACAACAACAATTTAACTCAAAATTGAAGCAAATTATCAAAGAGGAGATTGAGAAACTCCTTAAGGTAGGGTTCATCTACCCCATTATGGATAACAAATAGGTTAGCCCACTCATGATAGTACCAAAGAGAGGTGGTAAATGGTGAGTTTGTATCAACTTTAGGTTGTTAAACATGGCAACATTCAAAGATGATTTTCCCTTGTCATTTGTTGATTAGGTATTGAACACCATATTTGGGAATTACTATTATAGTTTTCTAGATGGTTATAGTGGCTATAATCATATCCAAATTGCATCAAAAGATCAGGCCAAAATAACATTCATAAGTCCCTGGGGGACATTTGCATATTGTAAGATGCCTTTTGGTCTATGCAATGCTCCTATCACTTTCCAATGCTTGGTCTTAAGTTTCTTTCAACAAAAAATACTTAGCAAAGTGGAAGTCTTCATGGATGACTTCTCAACTTATGGTGCTACATTTGAGCAAGCCTTGTACCACCTTGAGTAAGTACTAAAAAGATGTATGGAAATAAATCTGTGGCTCAATTGGTAAAAGAGCCATCTCATGGTCCAAGAGGGCATTATGTTGGGGCAATGAATTTCATAGGAAGGGATCGAGGTAGACCCTAAAAAGATAAGGGTCATCCAAGGAATTACCAGTCAACCAAAAATTGTCAAAGATATTCAATCATTCCTTGGACACATTGGTTACTATTAGTGATTCATAGAGAATTTCTCTAAGATCATGAAACCTTTGGTTTAGTTGACAAAGAAAGATGCTTCCTTCATCTAGACCAAGGAATGTGAAAATGCATTCTAGAGGATTAAATAGAAGCTCATAGAGACTTTAATTCTATGAGCACCTAACTAGTCTAGACCATTCCATATCATGATAGATGCATCTACCTATGCCTTGGGAGTTGTGCTTACATAGTTGGACGATAAGAAACATCCATACTACATCCACTGCACAAGTCAAAGCATTGTGGATGCACAATTAAATTACACCATGACAGAAAAAGAAATGATGGTAGTGGTGTATGCTCTATAAAAGTTTAGGCACTATGTGCTTAGATATAAAGTGTCCAACAAGAAAAATTGCTCCTCCATGGAAAAAATTGTTACCACCTGTAAATGGTATTTGAGGTTGGCTTTGATAGGTTTTTTGGGTTGTGAATGGTGTTGTAAATTGACTATGATTTGGCTACAAATTGGCTATACAATGGCTAGAAATTGGCTGCAAATTTAGGTGAGATGGGTGCCCAAATTTGTGGGTTACCATACATAGTAAGTGCTTCCCCCCATGGCCATTTTGTTTACTATAAATAGTAACCAAGGCACACCTTCCACATTAGAGATGAATCTTCTATGCTGAGCTCTCCACCATGCTTGCTGAAGTGGCTTGTCAATGTTGAAGTGCATGGAGTGATGAATTTTGACTTTAGTGGCTTCCACATTGGGGCATGTAATTTTCCATGTTGGGAATGAAGCCTCCACACTGTGGGGAAACTTCCACATTGAGAGGGGGTTCGGGGGGGGGGGGGGGGGGGGGGGGGGGGGGGGGGGGAATGGGGAGTTTCCAAGCTATGCATGTGGTCTCCATGTTGAAGGGGGAAAGTTTCCAAAATCCTCATCCTTCCACACTGGGGAGAAACTTCCATGTTGAGGGGGGTAGGCATGGGAGTTTCCAAGCTGTGCATGTGATCTCCACGTTGAGGGGGGAAAGTTTCTAAAACCCTCATCCTTCCACACTAGGGGTAGGTGAGATTTACCCCCTACATGCGTTTCTAGTGTAGAAAAATGTATACCCCCCTCATAAAACCCATCAAATTGCCTTTTTGGCATTCCAGAAAGGATTTTGACCTCCCTAGGCCTAAAAATAGCCACTATGTGACTTTTTTCACTTGGGGAATGAGGCTTTAACCACTTATGAGGCATTTTTCAGCCCCAAAAGTATCAAGTATTTGAAATTTCCCATTCTGGGCTACAATTTTCACATTTACAATGAATTTTTGCCTTGGGTTTCATGGGGTGAAAGTTACATGAAGAAGATTGACCATAACATGCAAATTTTTGTAGTGTTTCAATGGCCCCTCTTTGTTGATGCCTGAAGGATTGACTTGAGAGGCACCAACAAAGAATACAAAACACCACTGCATATTATATGCTACAATGCATATAGATCACATGAGAATCAAGCTATCCAGGTTATCAAAGTTGCTAATTTAAGGCTATGGTAGGCCATGGTACCAGTTTAAGGCCCTAGCAGGCTATGTTGCCAATTTAAGGTCATAGTGGACCATTGAAAGCAAGCTTGCTTATTGATGATTATCAACTACATGTAATATGACTTTAGATAGGAACAACTAACTAGATTAGCTAGCTCATTCCCATCCATATCAGATGTTTTGAATGCTTCATTCCTATAGGCTCTGGTGACAAGGAAAGATCCTTTCCAATTAGCTAAGAATTTGTCTACATGCTCACAAATGGCCTTGAGGACTAGGTCCCCCTCCTTGATCTTATGCATGGTTAAGTCATGGTGATGTTGTCATTTCTGCCTCTCTTGATAGTGCTTGATGTGAGAAAGTGCTTGCATATGTCTTTCCTACACTAAATCTAGGGCTGTTGTTTGCAACTCCTTATTTTTCTTGTCAGTAATGAAGTTGGCCAAGTTTACTTGGAGTGATGGCACCTATAATTCAAGAGGTAAAATAGCTTCAAAACCATAAACAAGGATATAATGGGTCATGCTAATTGATGTGTGATAGGTTGTTCTATATGCCCATAGTGCATGGACAAGCTACTCATGCCACTTCTACTTCCTATTGTTGAGCATATTCTTGAGCAAGTTGATGATGGCCTTGTTGCTTGTTTCTTTTTGTCCATTGTCTTAGGGGTAGTAAGGTGACAAGAAAAAATGCTTAATTCCTAGGTTGTGATAGAAATCCTTGTTTTCTTGGTTGCTAAATTTAGGTCCATTATCGGTAACTATGATCATGGATATGCCAAAACAAGCTACAATGTTATCTAGGATTAATTTGCAAACTTGTTCAGATGTGGTCTTCCTTAGGGGAATAGCCTCAACCCACTTGGTAAAGTATTTGGTTGTGGTGATGATGAAGCTATGTCATGTAGAAGACTTAGGTGTTATAGGTCCAATGATATATAGCCCCCATCATTGAAATGACCATGTTATCTAGGTTGTATGTAACTTGGTTGGTGATACATGTATTAGGTTACTATATTTTTGACATGTGTCACATCACTTAACATTTGTAAGTAGTCATTTTCCATATGGGGCCAATAGTAGCTTAATTCTCTAATCTTAGCAGCCATGGCTCTTGGTCTTATATGTCCTTTGTAAACACCCTCGTGAACCTCCTCTAGGACTATTCTAGCTTCGGTTTTACCTAAGCACTTTAGGAGTATGCCATCATAGGATTTTTGACATAATGTGTTATCACCTACGATGAATACTGCTTCGATCACTTGCATATGAAATTCTTCTAAGCAATAGTTAGGCCTTGTGAGGATTCACCATGCATATGGTAAAATTTGAAATCATCATACCACTCCTTGGGAGGAGCAATATGAATGATGAACATAAAGATATCCTCAGTGTTCTTTGTAATGGGAGTAGCATAGTCCATGGTTAAGGTGGGCAACTTGCTAAACACATCCGATGTCACACTAAGGGCTAATGTTGCAATTGCATTAGCTATGGAATTTTCATTTCAAGGTATGTGTTGGATGTTAATGTCTATGAATTGTTATAATAACTACTTTCCTAGGTCACAGTAAGGTTGTAAGTGCTTAGCTTTGCATGCATAGACTTCAGTTACTTGGCTAACGACAAGTTGTGAATCACCTTTGATGGCTAAGCATTTAATTCCTAGGTCATGAGCTACCATTATCCCTTTGGTTAAAGCCTCATACTCTACTATGTTGTTGGTACACAGGAATCCAAAATGATAGGCAAAGGGTCGAATCTCACTAGATGGGAATGTTACAACAGCAACAGCACTAGCCCCATGGGTGTTTAAAGCTTCGTTGAAGTTCATGACTGCCTCATAACCCTTGGGAACTTAGGCTAACTTTGTTAATGTGTTCATCATGAAACTTAGGATATATGGCTACTTGGTCATCAATAGGTGAAATTGTGAGTTGTACAATTATAACTTGACCTTTTGTTAAGTATTGAGAGACATAATGAAGGTCGAACTCTATGGTTATGGCTTGCCATTGGGCTATGCAACTACTTTCATAGATGTTAGTCATTATGGCTATGAGTATGTTGTGCTTGCAAATTACATTAACTTGGCTTCTGAAGAGGTAGTGTCTCCATTTCTTCAAAGAGAAGATTAGTGCTAGACAATACTTCTCCACCTTAGTGTATCAGGTCTCATGAGCAACTAACACGTGGCTAAGGTAGTATATAAGTATGTTCACTCTGTCATCATGTTTCTAACAGAGTAGAGAGGTAATGGATGTATCGGATATGTCAAGATAAAAGTAAAATGGTTTACCCTCTTACAGAGGATAGACTGTTGGTAGTTGTGTCAACTCTTGCTTAAGGTTTTTAAAGGCCTCTTGGCGTTGAGTCATCCACTTAGAGTGGACTCCTTTCTTAAGCAAGTGTTGCATGGGCTATAACTTATCCATAAGCTAGAGATAAACCTACAAATAAAGTGTAATCTACCTTATAATTCTAAAAGCTCTTTAAGGTTAGTAGGTGCTACTAATTTGGATATGGCCTTAACCTTATTAGCATCTATGCGTATCCCTACTTTAGAGACTATAAATCCAAGCATCTTGCTAATCTTGACACCAAAGACATACTTCTTAGGATTGATCCTAAGATTGTATTTGAGGCATCATTTAAGCACAAGACCTATGTTATTAACATAATCATGGGCTATCTTAGATTTTACAACTATGTCATCTACATAATCATTAAGCAAACCTTACATGTAATAACTAAAGATATAGGTCATGGCTCTCTAGTATGTCGCTCTAGCATTATTAAGGCCAAAGGGTATCATGGTATAACAAAAAGTACTCCATGGGATCATAAAGGTCATGCAAAGTTGGTGCTTCGAGTTAATCCTAATTTGGTTATATCCCAAGAATCCATCCATAAAGGACAGCAAGGCATGTCCAAAAATAGTATCGATAAGTTCATTAATACTAGGCAAAGGGAAGTCATCCTTGATAGTTGCTTTATTTAGGTTTTGAAAATCATTGCAAATAGAGAGACTCCCATTTTTCTTAGAAACTATCACTATGTTGGATACCCATTCTACGTAATTGAAAGCCCTAATGAAACCTACTTAATGAAGCTTTGAGATTTCATCGCGAACTACCAAGGCCAAATCAGGTCTAATCTTGTGCTCTTTTTGCTTAATTGGTCTAATGCTAGGGTTCAATATGATGTTGTGTTGGACTAGATATGGATCTAGGTCTAGCATATCTTCATATGACTACGCAAATGTCTTAATGTTACTTTGCAAGATCTTGGTTAAGTCTTGGACACATTGAGGCTCTAGTGAGGAACTTAGTTTAAGGGTTTTCTCCTCACCACTATGTGTTGTGACAAGAACCTAAACTAGAAATTCTTTAGTTATGTCTCTTACTTCTAAGTGAAGGGTTTTGACTAGGTTTTTATGGCATTCTAGATGTTTCTCTATTAAGGCTATGTCGTCTACAAGACTCTCAAGCTCAAGATCTAGGTAATTAGTGTTGATACATCATTTAATATCATTGTGAGGTCCATGTAGACACAAAGGCAAATTGATTTGCTTCCAGGTACTCATACTTTGATCTTGCATGTCAACCAAAAGCATATTAAGTGGCACCTAGGTAAAAGTGAATAAATAATGTTAAAATGTCATAAAACACATGCAAATCTAATGCAATCAAGGCCATTCAAGGTCATTAATGAGATAAGGTCATTTCAGAAAAGTGCAATAGAGGTGAACAAAGATCACATAAAAGTCAAACAAGGGAAAGTATAAGGCTACAAACAATCAATAAAGGTCACAATTTTGCCAGTTTTAGGCCTTAGCAAGCCATGATGTAGTTTTATAGTCTTGGTGAACTATGATGCCAGTTTAAGACCTTAGCGAGACATGGTCATATGGTGTCAAATGGTGGTTAAGGAAGGTTAAACCCCACTATTTGATACCATTTAAAAGCCAAAAAAAGGCAAATAGGACTGTAATAAAACAAACAATGAATATATAAGGTTGTATAAAGGCTATAGAAGGTTAACCAAGTCATTAAGGCAACGTAAGTTCAAAAATAAGCCAAAACATTATGTAATAGGGTAAAAATCAAGAAAAATAGGTTATATATGATAAAATTTGGCTAATATAGGTAAAAAATGGGTATGTTTTTACTAATTTTAGGCCTTAGTGGGCCATGTTTTGAGGCTACAGGGCTATTAGGTGAGTTTAGGCATCAATCAAGGCTATTTCTAGGCTATTTGAACCTAAAAATCAAGTATTTTAAGGCTTCCACATTGGGCTTAGTGTGGAAACAAGGACCCTCATAGGTCCAAATTTTAGATTCTAGGACCTTCCCAAGGTAGCGCAAGTTCATATCCCTCAAAATTGAGCACTCTAGAGGTTTGTAAAGGCAAAAAAGCAGGTTTTGAAGCGTTTCCCCCTTTTTTCCATGTTGGCCAATGTGGAAAAGAGGGGGTTTATCATGAAGAATCAAAATAAAAGCAAAAATGAGGTCAAACATAATCAAACAAGTAACTAGAGTCTAGATTTGCAACTTGTGCATCTCCCAGCTTTGTTCCAAGGCAATTTGAAGCAATTTTAAGTGTCAATAGGTGTCACAATGACTTTCCCCACTTTTTCCACCCTAGGCATAGTATCCTTAGCATGGAAAAATAGGACACATTTTTTTATGAATTTAGAATGATTTAGGGGCATTTTGACTAGGTTTCTAGGTCCCTTAAGGCTATAGACTTCAATTCTACAAGTTTCTAGCTAATTTTGGACTTGTTTGAAGGCTATTTAAGGGTACTTAAGGTCTTCCCCCATGTTTCCACATTGGGGAAGTTACTCTAGCATGGAAGAATGGGGGCAATGCATTTTGGAGGTTAAAATGAGGTCAAACAAGTAAAATCTTAAGGCTATGATGTCCTAGGCTTCTCTAGCATAGATCTTTGGCTTTTGGGAGTGCCATATTACCTCCAAAAATGGAAAAGTAGCTTCCCCCCTTTGTTTCCATGCTAGGGAAGTTACTCCAACATGGAAGAAGTAAGAATCCTAGATCTAGACCAATTCATGTCACAATCAACCATGCATGTTACCTTCTGGAGTTACCAAGGTCAAGGGCTATGGATCCATGTCAAAATTTAGTAATTTTGAATATCCCTAAGTGGTTTTTTGGCTTCCCCCATTTTTCCAAGATGGGGATGGAGAGCTTAGTGTGGAGAATTAAGGGGATCCACTTTTGGCCATTTTGGATCAATTTCATGAAGTTTAAGAGCTCCGATGATTGATGTGAGGGTTTTAGAGTGTGATAAATCATGGTTTGCTAGGCCCCAATATCGAATCCTCAATATCGAGTACACGATATCATAGCCTAGATAATGATATCGAATACACGATATCATGATTCCTATGTAGGCCTATAAGTATAGCATTCAGATGCATAGGAAGAGGGGGAGTTGGTAAGTCTTAGGGTAGAGTCTTTTTGTCAATTTTTAGTTCTTTCCCCAATGCATGCCTGCAGTGTGATGTTTGTAATTGTACAGAACCTTTGTTCGAGTGTGACGTACTTGGACACGCACACAATTGGCAATAAAGATTGAGATTACTCCATCATTGCAACATTCACTTAGTTTTTAGCTATTTAATTATTATTTATTATTTATGGTTTTATTAGTTAATATTTATTTTATTATTATTTACTATTTCTATTGTTAAATGTGAAATGAGTACATCTTAATCATGAAGATTTAAGTGTAACTACTTGATAACCCAATAGTGTAACTAGTAGTGCTCAAGTAATGTGTGCTTGGTAATCCCAAAGGTAGTACATGAGGTCCAAGATGCATATAGATGATTAAGGATGGATGCTCATTGCACTTAGGCTAGCTTAGATTTTACCCCATATTTCTTATTAGTTTAATCAAGTTATTTCTCATCATCTCTATGAGTAGCATAGTATTAGAAACCGCATCATACACTTCACTCTGGACTAAACCATACATGACAAAGCAAATACTAGTCTAGTTGGGAAGACAGTGAACTATGATCAACGTGTAACTATCTAGGTTCCACAACTAGTCCATCTACGGAGTTCGACCAGATCGCGCATACACACTCGTATTCAAATGGTTGAGCATAAGAGTACCTCACTACTCATCATTGGCGCCATTGCTGGGGATAATGCTAGTTATCTAGATTAGTTGTATCATCCAAGATCACTTTAACGAAGCATTAATGATATATGCCTTTGAAAAAAACTAATTGAAAATAAGTCACACATAATCCACAACAATGTCTCTCTCACAAGACTATGATAATGCAACAACTAGTGAGGCAATTCATTGGAGAACCAACAAAATATATGACGATGGAGAAGTTTGGAGTACTCAATCTTATGCAGGAGTCTCATATGTTCATGGACACCCCAACAATACTCAAGAACTCTTTTCATCCAACTCAGAAACATTTATTGAGGATGGGACATCTCCTAGAATGAGGGGGATCGTAAGGCCTAGGACCTTCTCAATAGTTAACAAAAATTTATCCAGGGATGATTGGGAGACTTACAAAAGTCACGACGAATCTTCCAGTTCTTTCTCTTCCTCTGCACCTTCAATGTTAGGTCATGACATGGATGATCATCTCTCAAGGGGTCAGTGTAGAAATAAAAATTGAACCCATGGGCAAAGTCAGGAACACCAACCTGAACAAAGACAGCATCGTCCCAACTCACCAACTCATAACCTACTTAGTGACGATGAACCCCTGCTAGCCACTAAGAGCCTAATGCATATACAAGAGGTTGTTCAAATATCCTACAAGCATTGCAAGGAAATCCATCTACCTAGGCTTGACTTAAATAACTTTCCCAAGTTTTCAAGAGGCCATGATTTAGATCCACAACATCATTTCCAAGCCTTCTATGATGCCTACGCATGGAACAACATTAATAATGGGTGGAAAAGAATCAATCTCTTTCCTATGACACTCATTGGCCAAGCAAAAGTAGGGTATAGGTCTTTAGAACCAAAATCAATTTGACATTGTCCAACAATGGTAGAACTCTTCAATGAAAGATATTGAACCTGTGCAAGAGTGTTAGCCTTGAGGAGACAAATCCAAGAGTGGAAACAAAGGCAACATGAACCCTTGTACATGGCCTTAGAAAGAAATTTTTCATTATTAAAAAAATGCCCAGGCCATGGGGTCTTTGAGAAAAGGCTAATGTATCACATCTTGGATAGGCTCCTTCATGAAACAAGGAGACCCTAGGGATGTATGTCCCAGGTCAACTATATGAACTATGAATCCACCAATTCCAAGAGCTTATCAAGTGGGTAGCAAAAGAAGAAGGAGAAATAGCCAAATGGGAGAATATTAAAAGATCTCAATAGAACCAAAATCTCAAAATAACAAAGGTTCATGAAGAGGAGAAATCAACTCACCTCACAGAGGTGCAATTGTCTTTGCCAATACTACAATCACTAGAGGAAATTGATGCAAAGATCAATAAGATGATGAAAAATGTGGAGAATATGCCAACATTATTAGAGGTGGAACCATGCATGATCACTCTAACAAATAGGACAAAAGGAGGATGCCAAACTAAGAAACAAGAAAAAACACCACTCGACAATTGGAAAGAAGGGTTGAAGACAATAAGGGTAGGAGCTCAACTGCCAATCATAAGTATCAATGCAATGTTTGTTTGTACGATCATCCTGAAAGTCAATGCCCAATATTGTCACATTTACATGAGCATTGGGTAGGAATGCTACATCCAAAATTCGTATAGAAGTACCGTGTCTAACTGTAGTGGAAAAACCCCCAGCCGTGGGGGAGGCCACCACCAAATAAACCATATCCTTCATATACCCCAACACCAAATGTCTATTATGTTCAGCATCCTATTTCCCTAACTAGATCAACATCCTCTACTTCACCTCATCATTATCATTCTTCCAAGTACTATCAACCCATGTCCTCTCCCATAAGATCACTACCTCATGTTCCTTATGCTCCTCCTTGTCCTCAATATCCTCATTCTTCACCTACTTCTACAATGACACCAGTAGCACCAGAATGTTTTGTACCATAGCACCAACCCATGAACATTAGTTATGCTGCTACTGTCAACATCAATCAAGGTCCTCCACAATATCAAAAGCATCATTTCTTTAGGCATGACCATAGAAAGAGACAACACGGTTCCAAAACCACTGCATCCTCCAACTCAATAGAAGCCCAACACTATGATGCATCTTCCTCTTTGAACCCAACGCCTCCTGTTACCTTATCCAGGCCACCAATCAACACTCCAAAAACTATGCGGCCCAATGAATATAACCACGTAGGAAGACATATCGATCCTTGCATACTATCTTATGATCATGGGTGCCATAGTGGGTCAAGTCCTTATCACATGATCACAGCTAATAATCTATCCCATTATGCCTATTTTAATCAAGTGTGTGAACCTCAATTTGGGTACATTTCAGCCACCACATCAAAAGACACCTAGTGGTTTCGATACGACCGAACCCCAATGTTTCCAACATGCCTGGATCCAAATTTTTCATTTATTAATTCTAGCCATGCCCAAAGGTTTATTCATGGGGGATACCCCCCATTCTAATAAGCAAAATTAGTAAATGTTTTTCCTTTTCTTTGATTTTACAATTTTTTGTTTTCCAGTTTTTCACTTTTCAAATTTTTGTTTTATCTTTTTAAGGGTAATCTCATCAATGAATAAAATACTCATGTGACTCATCAGTTGAGGTGTGTTCTATGCTATTAAGTCACAAGTGATGACTTATTTGGATAGTGAGCCCCACAACATCCACCCACCCATTCTATTAATAAGAGGTTCTCCTCTGGGTTAGATGATATTCCTATCACCATTAAAACTTAAAAGTAACTTTGTACTCATTATTCCTAGAGTGAAGAATGATGGACTAAGAGGGAATGACTAGGGTGTGACATCAAGGGGACTTGTGGATTCTCCCTTTGGTAACATTTGTAGGTGCTATCATGCAGCTTGGTTGTACTAAAATCCTTGCAGATCTAATGAAAAATGGGAGTAAGAGTAATAAAGGCACTCAATAAAGAAAATCAATGTTGTTCTAGAAGGTCCCACTGGAAAGACATGCACCCATGCCTGAAGGTTGGCGGCTTCTCCAGAACCCTTTTGAAAAAGATAAAGTGCCAAAGTGGCCAGACTAAGAAAAAGCAAAGAAAGAAAAAATGTCATAAAGAAAAAAATCAAGTAAAATGTGCTGCAAAGAAATTCCAAATCACTCCTCCCTTGGAAAAAATTCCAAGTGATTGTGCACCTTACTATCATGGTGCTCTTATGGTTGTTCACTATTGGATGAAACAATGCAATGTCACTAATCAACGGCATGGACTTGGTCTTAATTTTGGAATGAAGGGCTAATTATACATTAATCATGCCCCGCACTCAAGATTCATTATGCCCAAGGTCCGTTACCTCATGTCCTAATTTTGACAGTCCCTTCTATGATTCATTTCACCTCACTATCCAAGTATTTTTGGACTTGTGTCTTGTATGGCATAGAATTCATCCCTCACCATAGTGACATTTAACATGTGTGTGTTTTGTTAAACTAGTATAGATTACATTTAACCCTTTTAGTGCCTATGGACATTTTAAGGTGTGGTTATGTAAGGGAATGATAGGTAGGAACCTACTTTGGGGAGGACCCACTTGCATAACTTTTGTAATTTGCACTCATTGCACATCACCACATCATCTTATACCCTCCGAGTATTGCATTGCTAAAGTTATCCTTTCCTTTATCATCATTTTAACTCAAACGTTCCTATGCACAACTACATGTCCTTTTTCCTCATCCTATTCATGAACTTCATTATAAAATTCCACTTCATTACACTTTTGGTGCCTTTAGGTCCCCTCAACGTTATCCTAGACCTTTCAAATTAACCTTAAATACTTGATTTTTTGGCCTTGGAAATTCAAACATTTATCAATTTTTTCAAGTACCCTATTTCGGAAGGGACACAATATCGAGTACCCAGTATCAGGTCCGACATGATATCGAGTCTGTGCTAACGTGTATGTGATATCATGTCTATCAGTGTATATATATGGATCCCCCCTACATGCACATCAAGGTCATTTTCCACTGTTCATGCAAGGGGAGTTATTGAAATTTTTTTTCACCAATTCTCACACTCTAAGCACCTATCATTCAAACATCAATATCTTGCCAATTAACACTCCAATTCTCATTCTAATCGAACCTGCTTAAACTCAGAGTGTTTAACTTAGTCGTGGGGGAATGGTATGCTCCAAGTTGCACATAGGTTTTTCAAAATTTACCATTACCTAAAGGATATCATAAGGGGTAAGTGACCTTAAGAAATGCGTAAAACATATGCCAAATTAATTTTATTTCTTCACCCAGACCATGAAAATTATTTTTTGGAGTCACCTAATCAAATTGGGTCCAATATCAAAACTTTTAGGGAAAATTTCATGAAAATTTCTAACTTTGAAATCATACTAGGCAAGAAATGAAATTATTAAAGGAAATGAGTAAGGTATAAATAAAATTTGTAAATGACCTTACTAATAGTTGATCCTATGCAATTGCAGATGGCCCTTAAATGAGGACAAGAAGGAAGACCCTCTCAGGATGCATCCAAAGAACCAAGGAGAGGTACAGGCTAAGCACCTCCTAAAGAACATGTAGAGTAGGAGGCATAATCATTTAGCATTCATCAATAACCTCTTGTTACTGCACAATCTAGGCATGCAGAAGGTGGAGAAGGCTAGGCACCTGAATAGGGACAACATCTCATGTTGTCTCTGGAATGTGTTTAGGCAATTCAGGAAAGGTTCACGTCAGCAGCAATGATTGTGGAACTCAATTTTGGACCTTTTACTGAATTTTCCCCTAAGTTAATCAGAGATCAACTTAAAGGGTCTCCACTGTGGCTTATTCTCTCAGAGAGTGGCGATTGGTACTTGGGGGAGATGTACTAATTTTGGCATAACAAGGAAGAAGGCACCACCGCTGATATTGGTGGGATTTCTATTGATTTTTCTACCAAGGCCATTTTGGAAGTACTAAATATTTTGAACATAGGGACCAAGGTTGCTCACCTGTCCACTCACTTTGATGTTAATGCATGAAAAATATGGTTAAAAAGAGCATATGGTAAGGAGGATAAAACATATGGAGAGCTCACGCTTGAAGAGAGGATCTATTTTAAAATTGGCACTTATCACATTTTCCCAACAAAAGGGCTAAATAGGATTTTCACCTATGCAACCAGAGGAAGTGCAATCCTGATGGGCAAGGTTGATGCCAACATGCACCATCTATATCTCATAGAAATTTTAAGGTGGTTTGAAGAATGTAAGATAGGGAAGTTTGCATTGTCTTTTCCTTGCCTAATCAGGAAGTTGTGCCAACATGCTGAAATTCTGGGATACACCAATGACATCCCCAAAAAGGCTCAAAATGCCTCATTTGTCAAATTATTGAAGCCACTAGCACCAAGAAAATATGCTAGTAAGAAACTGGAGCCTAAACAAGAGCATACATTTGGGCTTACTGCACCTCAAGCAACTAGGCCCAGCCAACTTTCAGACACAAGGCCCAATCAACAATAAGAAGTGGGGTCCAGCACACAACCCATAGGCCAACAAGACTAATTGCCACTACCACCGCAGGACTATTAACCATCAATGAGCCATCTCTAGGCCATCACTGAATCGGTCAGTTGGGGAAGTCGTGATGAGGCAAATATCTTCAAGATCATTGATGATGCCATACAGCCCACAATCTCAATTGATTACATATGGAACAAGGTTTCCATTCAAATAGAAGGAGGGGAATCACACTAGTTACAACAGATCTTTGTAAATGTTTCATCTTTTCAAGTGCAATTAGAAACTGGTGAAGGTTCCACAGTGGTGGTTATGCAACACTAGGATGCAACAGAAGCAGTGGAAGTGGTCACAGACCACATCAAGGAATCATTTAATTTCCCTGTTGTGCCATCAGCAAATTTCATAGGAGCACGCGATGCTCAAACCTTGGTCAATCCCTCAATGACTCCTACAGATCATGAGGATGTTTTGGATTAGTTTCTATAGATAGGACAAGTAATGACATCCTTGTTCGATATCCCTCAAAATGTCACAGCAACATAGTCAGAACTCATCTCAACAAAAGGAAAGCTGGTCATGGTAGAGGTTAGGGCTGAACATGCAGAGGAGAAGTTGAAAAGACTCCAAGAGAAGTCAAAATTTAGTAGTTTTGAATATCCCTAAGTGGTTTTTTGGCTTCCCCCATTTTTCCAAGATGGGGATGGAGAGCTCAGTGTGGAGAATGAAGGGGAACCACTTTTGGCCATTTTGGATCAATTTTATGAAGTTTAAGGGCTCCAATGACTTATGTGAGGGTTTTAGAGTGTGATGAATCATGGTTTGCTAAGCCCCGATATTGGATCCTTGATATGAGATATGCAATATTGTAGCCTGGATAACAATATCGAATACATGATATGATGATTCTTGTGTAGACCTATAAATATAACATTTAGGCACACAGGAAGAGGGAAGTTGGTAAGTCTTAGGGTAGAGTCTTTTTGTTAGTTTTTAGTTAGTTTTCAATTCTTTCCCCAGTGCATGCCCATAGTGTGATGGTTGTAATTGTACGAAACCTTTGTTTGAGTGTGACGTACTTGGACATGCACACAATTGGCAATAAAGATCAAGATTACTCCATCATTGTAGCATTCACTTAGTTTTTAGCTTCTTAATTATTCATTATTATTTATTATTTTCTTAGTTAATATTTCTTTTATTGTCATTTACTATTTTTTTTGTTAAATGCATAATGAGTACATCTTAATCATGAACATTTAAGTGTAATTACTTGGTAACTCAGTAGTGTATCTAGTAGTTTTCAAGTAATGTGCAATTAGTAATCCTAGAAGTAGTAAATGAGGTCCAAGATGAGTATGGATGATTAAGGACAAATGCTCATCACACTTAGGCTAGCTTAGATTTTACCCCATATTGCTTATTAGTTTAAGCAAGTTATTTCTGATCATCTCTAGGAGTAGCATAGTATTAGAAACCACATCACACACCTCACTCTAGACTAAACCATACGTGATAAAGAAAATACTAGTCTAGGTGGGAAGATAACAAACTATAATCAACATGTAAATATCTAGGTGCTACAATTATTCCATCTACCAAGTTTGACTAGATCATGCGTACACACTCGTATTCATATGGTTAAGCGTAGGGGCACCTCATCACTCATCAAAGTGCATGAAAGGTCATTTAATGTCATTTTGAGATGTTTAGGAGCCCCAAACCAATCCTTCCTTGCGTTTCCATGCTAGGGATACCATCCTCAACATGAAAAAAGGGATTCTCAACATGGAAGAACCATGCAACTTAGATCTAGGCCAATTTTAACCTTAATTGAGTGTGCATGTTAGCCTTTGGGGTTGCCAGGGTTGAGGACTAGAGTTTGGTGTCAAATTTTGGTCATTTTGGGTACTTCTAAGAATTTTTTTGGCTTATCCCTTTTTTCCAAGCTAGGATTGGAATGCTTAGTATGGAAAACTAGGGGAAATCAATTTTTGACCTTTTGAAATTAGTTTCTTAAAGTTTGAAGATTCTAAACAATGTTGGCAAGGTCCTAGAGCATATGCAACTTCAATTAATCCTGTTTTGAGGTAGTTATGGATTCCAAATGAGTTTTCACCTTAATTTCCATGCTAAGTAGCATGGAGGGAGTAATCCCCAATGTGGAGGCACCATAAAACTTAGATCTAGCCTAGTTTTAACTTCAATTAATCATGCATGTTAGCCTCCATGACTGCTAAGGTTGAAGATTAGGGTTTGGGATCAAAATTGGTCAGTTTATTAGTTTTCCAAGTTCTTTGTAAGCTTTCCCCTATTTTTCCATGTTGGGGATAGTATGCCTAGCATGGAGAAGTGTGGAAAAATAGATTTTTATCCTTTTGCATCATTTTTTGGTTATGAATGTAGGTCCCTAAGGTTGCTAGTGATGATGGTCAATGCCTGGTGTCAAAATCTTGCTATTTTGAAGGTTGATGAGTGGTTTTTGGGCTTCCCCCCTTTTTGCATGATGGGGCTTCTATGCTTAGTGTGGAAAATTAGGGTGAAAGTTTTTTGATCATTTTTTGTCACTTTTGATCATGCATGCAAACTTCCAAGGTTGTTGGTGTCAACTACTAATATCTATTGTCGAAAATTTGGTTGTTTCAAGGGTCACTTGTTATTTTTTGGGCTTCTTCCCCTTTTCTATGCTAGGGCTTTCATGCTAAGCATGGAAAATTAGGGGAAAATATTTTTGATCATTTTTTGGTCGACTTGGCTATGCATGAGTGTCTACAAGATTGCTGATGTTGGCCATCAATGCCTAAGGTCAAGATCTTGTCATTTTGAAGGCTATGAGGTTAGGCTTTCCCCTTTCTTCCACACTAAGGGTGGAAGGCTCAACATGGAAGAGGTCTCCCCCAATCAATAAAGTTAGATCTAGGCCAAATCAACAACTAATGAATCATGCATGTCAACCTCCAAGGTTGCTAGTATCGACAGTCAATGTTGGGTGTTAAGATTTGATAATTTGGAATCTTCTAAGTGCCTCATGTAATCTCACCCCTTTCTTCCATGTTGATCATGATGGCCCCCACGTGTAAGAGAGGTGGATGACATGTTTGTGCCATATTTGACCACTTTTGGGGCTTTTGCAATCTCTAAAGGGTTCTGGCAAGGTCTAGTGATCACCAAGCATCAAGAAATGGTCATTAGGTCATCAATTTAGGTCATTTTTGCTTCTTTCCATCTATCCATGCTAAGTGTGAGAGGTTTAGTATGGAAGAAATCTCCCTTAGTATGGAAAACACCAAATCCTAAATTTCAACCAATTTTGACTAGGTCTGGTGGAATTCTGAGGTTGCCAAAGATGCTTGGAGGGGTTCTAAGTCATATGGGACCCACTTCATGGTCAAACTTGTGCTAGATGAGTGTTTGGAAGCAACAGTGAGTGTTACCCCCTTTCTTCCATGCTAGGCACTATTGCCCCAGCATGGAAATCCATGGTGTTTAGCCTTGCTAATGTCTTACCCAGTTTTGGAAACTCGGGATTGAAAAAGGCAAGTTTAGGTTACCAAAAATAAAAAATATTTGTAATTCTAATGAATTTATAAACTAATAGGCATGTTTCCATGTTGTGCATGGTATTCCTAGCATCGATGCATGGGGTTAAGGTTGTCATAATTTTTTAAGTGTTAAAATTGGTAAAAATATTAGCATTGATGCAAATTTTGGTCAAGAGTGGAGGTGCAGGGTGGAGCCCACAATCCAAAATTTTTAAATTTTAGATGCCTATGTGAATCAAGGAAAAACTCATGGTTGTAGTACATTACCCATTTGAAAATAGAAGTGGTTGATATGTATAACTTATGTTTTTCTTTTGTGAACATGTAAAATTAATGCTTAATTTTGCTTGTTCAAGAAGAGCAAAATATTTTTATATTTTAAATAAGATTTTGCTATGGCTACATGGCTTTTTCTAAGTGTATTATTCTTTTTTTAAATTTGTGCATAGCTTAGATGATTTTTCCTATGCTTTGTGCATAGCTTAGATGATTTTTCCTATGCTTTTTGTAAACATCTAAACTTACATCTATCTAAATCTAGATGTAAACTATGCACAAAGCATAGGAAAAGACATCTAATTTTTTGTAAATTATGCATACTTTGCATAATTTGGATGTTTTTTTCCTATGCTTTGTGCATAGTTTAGATTTTTTTTTTTTCAAATTTATGCATGCTTTGCATAATTTAGATGTTTTTATCTAAACTTATGCTTGCTTTTTCTAAATTTATGCATAATGTAGATGCTATTTTCTAAATCTAAGCATAACTTGCATGTTTTTTCCAAGTTCATGCATAACTTAGATTCAATTTCTAAATTTATGCATAATTTAGGCTAAGACTTAGTTTTAGCTATAATGTTTCGACTATAAAGGCTATAAGATATGGTAACAATGCTTTTATGGAATTTCTCAAGCTAACTTAGATAAACATCTAAGAGCTTTTTACAAAGGCTAATTTCACCTCTAACTTAGGAAGTTTTTCCTAAATTTGTTAAGAAGTTTCAATTTGTCCTGATGCAAGGTTATGCATGGTTGTAATAATGTTTTTTTATGGAACTACTTTGATTGATTTAGAAAAACACCTTAGAGATTTTTACATAGGCTAATTTCACCTCTAACTAGATGTTTTGTCCAAATTTGTTAAGTCATTTCAATTGGTCATAACGTTTTTTGTGCTTTGCTTCATGTAGGATCTTCTTGAGACCTATCCTCATCATAGTGGAGCTGGTTGGTATCTTATGCTACATTGGTCATCCTAAGACCAACACTCCACCACATGACATGCCTTTTGGGAAGCTCTTATTTTGGTTTTAGCATGGGGCAAGGGACTTCCTTGCCTACCTTCTTAGGAACTTCATTATGATGCTATGGTCACACTTGTCTGTAGATTTAGCTAGGGTTGTTATAGAGATTTTGTTGTCTCGGGCATCCAGCCTGATTTCTAAATACATTACCAATAGGCCATTTCCTAAGGCTACAAGGGGACCAATAGATGCCATAAGTCCATGTTACCTTTTAGAGATTTGGATGATTCCAGAATATAGTCAATATAATACTAACAATACTCTGATGATGGTGCATAGAGCCCACAAATTATTCCAAAATCCACCTGGCATCGTGTACTATCTACAAGGGTAAACATGATTATTGTAATTCTTTTGGCTTGATTACCTTCCTGAACTTCATTAATTTTACAACTTCTTGTAGGTACAAGGTCAACAATCAGGGCTTGATCATCAATGATCAAATCCTAGTAGTGTCTCAAACTACTTTGGATGAATTCGCCAAGAGTCCTCAAATTAGAACTACTGTGTATCAACAATTAAGAGTAGACTTTGATGAATATGCCACTAGGTTCAACCATGTATATAAAAAGAGTAAGGATGATAGGATGATGCACAGTTGATGTGTACATGTTGATAGCTCAAATCAGACCCTTGTAGCTGGGACCTCCACACCACAGCAAAAAAGGAAAGGTAAACATAAAGGCAATAACTTCTAGTGTTTGTATGGCTATAACTTTGAGTGTTCTATTACTTTTCTTAATTGTTGAAATTGCTCATATTGATGCTAAACTTTGGTTATTACTTCACAGGACCTTCCACCTCAGCTAATGTCACTATATCACTTTTAGGTTCACATCATGAGGATACCCTCAATCTAAAGTTTGGTGAAGTAAAATCAGCACAGAAGTGACTAAAGGGATAGGCACCTAGATACGTTCAAGCAAACATCTAGTGTGCAAGTTTTCTTGATGTATTCATGGCACCTATCCCTTCCATTCCCACTACGAAGATGTTACATGTCATTGACTCCTTCGATGAGAAGGTTGGTCATTTTAACACCATCAGCTGAGGTGTGAAGGTGAAAATGGATGTAGGTGTTGGCCTCTTTCGTGACTTGTTTGGTGTTGCTGCTAATGGGGCAAAGGTTTCCACTAGGACAATAAGGGAATTGGGCCATCACAAGGACGTTCTAAAATGGCTTGGTGCCAACATGGGCCACTCTAGAATTTCAATGGATAGCTTCACAAACCCTGATGTAAAGGAATCATATCATTTATTTAAGTCTCATGCATTTTCCAAACTACTATCACAAAAGAAGGTAATCGGGCTAGCACAAGGGTGAACCTTTAAGAAGGTCCTGATAAAGGACATCAGATTCAATTATGCAGCTACTTTGGCTACTGGGATTTGAGAGGAGATCCTTAGACTTCATGTTAACATCTCTATGATAATCCATATGCACTTTGCATTTTCGTAGGTTAGCTAAAGAGGTTTGCAGAGTTTTTGGTGGTGTATAGGAATGGATGATGGATTTCTCAAGACCCAAGCCAACTTTCTAGGCCTTGGATAAAGCACATTTATCCAACAATGCAGGTCCAAAATCCACCAGAGGGAATGGATGATACATTATCCATCACCACTAAGAATCTCAATGTTGGGCAGCATGAGTCTCCTGATAGTACTAATGATGATGAACCCCTCTCATTTCCTTCTAGTGTCTAGAATGATAGAAGACAACGTATGGAGGTCAAGGGGGCAACCATGGAGAAACTCAAGAGGCCTATGAAGGAGGCACCCCCAGCATCAGATCAACCTACCCTAAAGAAGCTTAAGTTTAAGCTTAATCCATCACAATAGGTAGTTGTAGCTATGCTTTATTTAAACTTAGCTATTTCATGTTCAAAAATTTTATGGCTACTTTATGGTTTCATGTGTTATCCAGTTTTCTATGTGCTATGGTTGTAGATAAGCATCAAGTTATAGCAACCCAAGCTACTGTAGAGGTAGAACAAAGGCAAGCAGAAGAGGCACCCCTAAAGCAACCTATGGTTGAAGGACTTGTTGATGTAGGTATAAAGGATCTAGATGCCTTTTTTGATGAGGTGGTACCAAGTACCTCTTCCATCATCATCCCAAAGAAGGGAGAGGAGGAGGAGCTAGGTATGCCTATGCCTTAATATCTTTGCTATAGCTCATTGGTTATCTTTGTTTATCATCCTTACCCTTCGATGATTATTATGCTTATAGTAGTTCTTGAGCCACCAACACCAACTTCCATCTCTAAGCTTCATTTGAAAACATGGGTAGAGACTCCAAACAAAGTGGAGTTCTTGCGTGGGATGGCTAAGGACATCATCGATCAATTGCATTAGGTTGCACTTGACATAAGTAAAGATTTTGTTTTATGTGTCTCAATCATGGGCTTTTCTTGCATTATGGCTATCTTAGGTTTTATTTTATGGTTGTATTTTATGTTTGTGTAGTGCCTTCCATGGAGTGGAACTCTAGCAAAGACAAGAAGATAGACTCCTTGCCTAAGCTTCCCTATGATATGTCTAGTGTACCCATGAAGTTGTACGAGACCACTACTGATTTAGCAATGTTGTGCAAAAAAACTTCATGGGAGCTAGAGAGGTCTAATGAATCTCTATGGGAGGAAGTTGTGGCCTTAAGGGAAAACGCTCAAAGGCAAGGGGATACTATTAGAGATCTTTGAAACCATAAGGCCTTTGTGGAAGCTCAAGTGGCTAACTTAGGAGAATTACATACTAAGGAGATCACATGGGCCCACTACTGGCATGTTGTTCAAGACAAAGTAGCAATCCTATGAGAGATGAAAAAACAACATATGCAGATGAGCCTCATCTCCCAAAAGGTTGAGAAATAGAAGGATCACTATGCTTGGGTCCTAGAGTGGGGCAAGACACAAAGGGTCAACAAGCAACAATATAAGGTTGATCGTGGGGCCTACCTAAAGGGGCTTAAGAAGGAGTCAATTGAACAGTGCAAGAGAGAGCTATTCATTCAAAGGATTCAATTGGAGAGTGCTTATCAACTTTTTGAAAGTACTCTCAAGGTGGAGCAATCCCCTACTCTTCAGATTACCACTATTGTAGGTGAGACTTCTACAACTACTACTACCCATGAGTCTCCTACTTGGACTCATATAGATAAGATCAACATTCTTTCTAGCATTGATCTTAGCAAATGGTAGTGCCAATTTAACATCTTAGTGGACATGGTTTGAAAGAGATGCTTTTTTTATGTTTAAAACATAAGTAAAATAAATAAAGGTTGTAGAAAATAGGTAAAAATGCAAATAAATTTAGTCTATGTGCATAATGAGTAAAACGAAAATTTCATAAAAAATATATATAATAAACTGTAAATGAAATGTAAGGCTACATGGTTATCGTTGCATCTATTCATGGGGGCATGGAAAGGTTAAGGTGAAGTTCACTTGTGCAAATTCTTTCCAATCTTTGCAAGATTAGGGAGTGAGTAAATCCTACTCTGCATAAGCTTGTCTTTGCCATCCCCTTCACTTATGATGTTAAAAGGGAGTTCATACCATAATGTATCCCATTGCCTATCATTGTCATTGTTGGTTATCTTGGGTTTTTGCTCTTCATGGCTAGGAGCTTCTTCTTGAAGCTCGACCTCGAACCCCTATTCTATATCTACATTGTTAACAACTAGGGGAACCACGTTATCACCATGAATGATGATTTCACCTCCCTCGTAAGAAAGATGAATTTCTTGATAGATGGGTGAGGACATAGCTTGTAACTGAGCCAACCAAGGTCTCCCTAGGATTAGGTTGAACCCTGGTGTCTCTTCCACTACCAAGAAGTTTACAATTGTAGGAATTTTTTCTCCAGCTACAAAATCCAAGGAGATAGACCCTCTAACGACAACTCTTAATCCATTGAAGGACTTAAGAGCTATGATGGCTGTAGGTTGTACTTTCTTAGTTAAGCCCAAGAATTCAATAATGGTGCATGGGATGACATTGGTTGCAGCTCCATCATCAACATACACCTAATGTATTTTAAATTGTCCTATGTGTATGGTTATGAATAAAGCGGATGTAGTCACTTTGCCATTTTGGGGATTAACCTTAATTTCACTATAGTGAAATGTTAAGGGTGTTAACCTCCCTTTCCCTAGTAGGGGAGGAATCAATACTACATGGATGGCTTTCTCATTAGCAGGAAAAGCCTCACTAATGGGTATGGAGGTCAACATTCTAATTAGTGTCTCATGATGTGTGGTAGAAGTCATTATCAGGTCATACAAGCTTAGGGTTGTGTATTTCTACTTGAGGGATTGCCTGAATTGGCCCATTGCACTAAGGAATTTTTTGTCATTGGTCGTGTGCTTGTCATCCTGGTTGTGCTTTACTTCCTCCATACATCCCGAAATGTGGACCTCAACTTTAGGCTTTGGTTGTTGTGGCTCTTCCTTGTTGTTTTGGTTGTGGGATTTGGTGTCCTCTTTTGGATTGTTAGTTGAAAGGGATGGGGTAGAGGAGGTCATGGGTATAGCTGAAATGGAAGTGGGCTTTGGTGGACCCACTTCCTTTTATGCCTCTATGTGCTTATCTTCCTTGTTGTTAGGCTTTTTCTTATACTTCTTCCCTTATTTGGTTGTAAGTTTTTGATGATTAGCTATTGGCTTGGTTGTTGTGAAATTGGTTTGGCTATGACATTTTGGGTTGTATTGGGTTGGAAGACCTTGATGATAAAAGGTTCACTCAGAGGCATTCATGATGGTACTCTCACAAGGAAGGGAGACCTTGAGCTATGGGAAGTAGAAGAAGATCTTTCATTATAGATGGGTACTTGAATCACGAATGGTTCTCTTATAGATCTCCAATTTTCATCGATGTTGAATGCTAAAAAAACATAGGGGCTATCATTAGCATCCAATGGGTCTTTGTACACCTACATCAACTAGTTTTATGAATGAACTAGGTTAGAAGCATCTAAGACCAGTTTTTTCCTATCTATCATCATTTGTAGGTCATATTTTAGCGCAAGGAAAAAGTCTGTATCATGACCAAGTAGTTAATGATAATGGTAGAAGTGGTCTAGCTTGAAGTATCTAGGCAATTGGGGATCATCCTTCATTGCCCAAGTGGGATCTTTAGCTATTTCACATAGTTTCTCATGTTTCTTTCAAGCAACATCAATCATTTGTTTGTGTTGCATGCACCCACTTCTTAATAGTTGGTCTAGCAACTTGAATGGTTTTAATGGAAATGTAGTGTATTTAGACTTGTCCTTCCTTTCAATGTTAAGTCTACTAGTTGTTGATGCAATGGTCTTGGAAGTTGATGGTTGGTTATTGTGGTCATTAGTGGGGATCTTGGGTTGAACTTTGATCCTTGGTTTGTGGTCTTTATTTCCTTGGTTATAGATACTATGGTAATGTTGTTTTATTTGCTCTTTTCTTTGTCTCTTTGAGTTTTTTTGTTTTTATATGCTATATAAGCTAGATCACGACTGGCCTCCATGGCATCCTCTATATTTTTAATTTGCAATAATTCTTGGCTAAGAGATAGTGGATCAAGGTAGTAGAGTTTGGACTTGATGAAGTCATTAGCTACTCCCTTGAATATGGCTAACAAGTGGGCTTCAGATATGGAATCTAGTATTTCATTTAGCAATCCATTCCACTATTGAATGAATTTTTGTATGGATTCTAAGGACCTTTACTTGACCTTCATGACTTGGTTAAGTGTTATCTTAGGCTTCAATTTATACTTGAAGCAGTTGACAAATTGGGCTACTAAGTCCTCCAAATAGGATATGGACCCTCTAGGCCATGCATAATACCAATCAAGTGCTTTCCCAGTCAAAGACATAGGAACAATTTTCATGATGGTATGAGGCCATGGCTACAAAAGTAAACATTCAGATCAAAAGGTAATAAGGTGAGAATTAGGGTCATCTTCTCCATTATATTTGCTAAATTGGGCAATGGTAACACTAGGAGGAAGTGTCAGGGTGGGACTCCAGGACTTATGGGATTGTCCTAGTAGAAGTCCATAATCTTGACAGTTTGTGTGGTAGAGGCTTTAAGCCTCCTTAGCTCCTCTGTTATGTCTTGGATCATTTGGAAAGCTTGATCCAAGCCTTGCGGTGGCCCCATAGGTTGAAGGGTTTGTACATAAGGTTGTGGCATCTATTGTGAGGCTTGTGGCCCCATTATAGGTTGCATGACAAAAGGAAGAGGTTGCATTATGGTTTTGGCTTATGGGAGAAATAAATAAAAAGATGTTTGTGCTAGTACTTGAGGCACAAATAGGAAAAATGGGGTGTGTGACTCCTATGTTTCTTGGGGTCCCATGGCAGACCTTGCGTGAGTAGTTAACAAATTTATGGTGCTAAAAATTACTATTAATGGTTTTATGTATCGAGACTATATTGTAAATGGTATTGATGTGCTATAGTTGGTTATTTGTGGCATTGTCTAAGTGTGATGTGTGGCTATAACTAGCGTGGGATCTACCATAGTAGGGTAGGAAGGAGTGGAAGATGGTGGCATCATGCCCATGGAGAAAAAAAAAGCATTAGAGGAAGGTGATGTAACCTTGAGAGATGTTTGTTGGAATAGTCCTCCTAGGGTGTTTTTAGGCTTAGATTACCTTAAATTCATCCTTCTCCTCCTATTGTTCCTCAAAGCTAGGCTTATCATCTTCCTCTTCCACAGTAATCAATTGGGATAGGACGCTAGACTAGATGTCATTAAGAGGAATTTCTTCATACAAGGAAGGGATGTACACTTTCCCATCCCTATGTATGAGTTCAAACTCTCTTTTGGCCTCAACTTCAATTTGTGGAATTAGCATGCCTACCTATATTTTAGAATAAATGAAGTTATAACGATCTTCATTTATGATTGCAAAATTAGAACTCTCCCCTCTAACCCTCAAAGATCACCTACACTCCATGATGGCAAGGTCTTTGGAATAATACACCCTCATGGCTTGTTGGAGGGTGAGGGAAAATTTGGTGGACTATTAGAAATACATGGCTATAGTGCAAAGAATAGCTTTAAAATAGGCTATAAATGCTGAAATAGGAGTAAATTCTAGTGAATGAAATTCAAAAACTCTTAGAGGAAATAAAAATGGTAAAAAATGATGTACTTACTATAATTAGTAAGTGGGGAATAAGCGGGGTTTACCCATTTACTAGAAATAGAATGTTGAAAGCATTGATTTCAAACCTCACCCAAGTTGGCCTCCTAATTGCCTCTATGCCAGGTATGGTAGGGGGGGGAGGTGGGTAAAGGAGGGGTGAGATAATGAAAATCTCATACCTTTTCATTTCAACATTGGAGAGAGGAGGGAAAGTTTGAAGATCAAAATAGAAACTTGGTAGTTTTCAAGGATAGTTTTGGCAGGATGCCAAATTTTGCCACAAACAGGGAAAAGTAGGCTTGGTTGGTATGGAAACCAAAGTTAGTTTAGTGGAAAAAATGTGGCAGGAAAAATTAAATGGTTATTAAAGCTTCCATGTTGGCTTTGCTCTCTAAATATTCATAGCAAATGTTATGAAATTTCAGCATCCAAACTACTTGTAGCTTTCACATTAAGGTTTCTACTACAAGGAGGGGTAAAGGTAGCATTGGATTCCTTGGAAGTTTTGGCTTCAAAAAATAAGAAAATGTTTTTTAACTTGTAATAAAATCAAATCTAGTTATTAAATTGGTTTCAAACCTCACCAAAGTTGGCCTCCCAACTACTTCCACGTTGGGTATGGCAAAGGGGGGGAAAAGGGGAGTGAGATGATGGAAATCTCACACCTCCTACCTCAATGTTGATGGGGGGAAGGCTGAAAACCAAAGTGGAAAGTTGCTATTTTTCCACTAAAATTAGTTTTAGCTAGCTACCAATTTTCTCAACTTCAAAAAGTGGGGGGAAAAGCCAACTCAAAGATGAGTTGAACCATCCACTTTAGAAACTAGAGAATAAATTTTTGGTAGTAAAAAAAAATAAGGGGAAGAGATATCGATGTTTTCTTTGGACTATAAAATTCATAGCAAGCGTTGTGAGAAGACAAAACCCAACCACTTGCAACTTCCATGCTACAGTTTTGGTCACAGGGGAAAAATATCAGCTTGATTCTTCAAATGTTTTGGCTACAATAATTTAAAAAAAAAAGCTTGCAAAATGGAAACAAAAAGAATAGATCTAGTCACATAATTTAGGTGAAGGCCCTCCTTCTAGCACCAAGAAAAGTTGTTGTGATCAAAAACCTTGATCACTGGAAAAAACCAAGGATCTTCGATGTGACAGTTCCTTAACCCTAAATCCCCATGGCCTTCACAAGAGAAATGGGATTTGAGATATCCTAGTTGGTCTAGCAGATCAACCAAGGACTTATGAGATGCAAAACGTAGGAATACAAATAGATCCGAATAATGCACAAAAAATAAATTTTATTTTTGAACACAAAACTTAAAACTTATTAAGAAGTAATAATGAATAAGTTAGAGAAATGTGTATAAATTGTGCCTAGATGAGAAGAAAAGGGGTTCACTTATGCAAGAGTTCAAAGCTCATCAAAGCCATGAAACCTTTGTTCACTACTACAACCTTAGATCTACAAGTTGGGTCACTACTAGGGAGTGAGAAAAGTGGAAAATTTGGATGCCAGATTGCTCCACATTGGGGTTTGGAAATCCTAGAAGTGTAGTCTTGACACCTAAAATCCACAAATCTCAAGGTTACAATGCTTCCACATTGGGGTTCAAGAGAATGCAAGTATGGGAACTTGCAAGAGCTCTTGAGTGCCTAAGAATGCCCCAAGTGTGGAATTATAAAAATGACTGAACTTTGCTAAGAATTTGCTTGAACTTTGAGAAAAATTTCTCCTTAGTGGGAAAATTTATTACCATCTATAAATAGTGTTTGAGGTTGGATTTTATAGGTTTTTTGGGCCATGAATGGGGCTGAAAATTGGCTATGATTTAGCTATAAAAATGGCTACAAACTAGATACAAATTTAGGTGATATGGGTGCCCAATTTTGGGGTGTTACCATACATAGTAAGTGCTTCATCCCATGGCCATTCTATTTACTATAAATAGTAACCAAGGCACATCTTCCACACTGGAGATGAATCTTCTAAGTTGAGCTCCCCACCATGCTTGCTTAAGTGGTTGGTCAACGTTGAAGTGCATGGAGTGATGAATTTTGGCTTTTGTGGCTTCCACATTGGGGGATGTAATTTTCCACACTGGGAATGAAGCCTCCACACTAGGGGAAAACTTCCATGCTAAGGGAGGAAACTTTCCAAGCTGTGCATGTGGTCTCCATGTTGAAGGGGAAATTCCAAAACCCTCATCCTTCTATGCTGGGGGTAGGTGAGATCTACTTCCTGCATGTGTTTCCAATGTAAAAAAATTTATAGCCCTCATCAAACCCATCAAATTACCTTTTTGGCATTCCAAAAGGCATTTCTAACCCTCCCACACACC
>MNCI01007750.1:206970-237701 GCA_015680685.1 Gnetum montanum | reverse complement strand
AACAAGGCTTTGACTGCTTATGAAGCATTTTTCAGCCCCAAAAGTACAAAGTATGTGAAATTTCCCATTGTGGGTTAAAATTTTCACATTTACAATAAATTTTTGCATCAAGTTTCATGGGGTGAAAGCTACATGGTGAAGATTGGCCATAACATGTAAATTTTTATGGTGTTTCAATGGCACCTCTTTGTTGATGCCTAGAGGATTGACCCAAGTGGCACCAACAAAGAATACAAAACACCACTCCATATTATAACGTTATAATGCATATAAGTCACATGAGAATCATGTTATCCAAGTCACCAAAGTTGCTAGTTTAAGGTCATGGTGAGTCATGGTACCAGTTTAAGGCCCTAGCAAGCTGTGTTGCCAGTTTAAGGTCATAGTGGACTATTGAAAGTAGGCTTGTTTGTTGATGATTCTTGGCTACATGTAGTATGGCTTTAGATAGGAATTATTGGCTAGATTGGCTAGCTCATTTCCATCCATGTTAGCTATTCTGAATACTTCATTCCCATAGGCTCTAGTGATAAGGAAAAGACCTTCCCAATTAGCTAAGAATTTTTTTACATGCTCATGAAAGGCCTTGAGGACTAGGTTCCCCTCCTTAATCTTGTGCATGGATAGTGATGTTGTCGCTTTTGCCTCTCTTGATAATGCTTGATGTAAATAACCACTTGCATGCATTGCTCCTCCACTAAATCCAAGGCTGTCATCCACAAGGCCTTGTTCTACTCATCATTGATGAAGTCGATCAAGGCTACTTGGAGCAATGGCACCTACAATTCAATGAGTAAAATAACTTCAAAACCATAAATAAGGTTATAAGGGGTCATGTTGGTTTCCATGCGATAGGTTGTTCTATATGCTCATAGTGCATGAACAAGTTGCTCATGCCACTTCTGCTTGTAGTTGTTGAGCATCTTCTTGAGCAAGTTGATGATGGCCTTGTTGCTTACTTCTGCTTGTTCATTGGCTTGAGGATAGTAAGGTGATGAGAAAGAATGCTTAATGCCTAGGTTATGATAGAAATCCTTGGTTTATTGGTTGCTAAATTGAGGTCCATTGTCTATAACTATGGTCATGAGTATGCCAAAATGAGCTACAATGTTATCTAGGATTAATTTGCAAACTTGTTCAGATGTGGTCTTCCTTAGGGGAATAGCCTCAACCCACTTGGTAAAGTATTCAGTTGCAGTGATGATGGAGTTATGTCCTATGGAAGACTTAGGTGTTATAAGTCCAATGTAATCTGATCCCCATCATTGAAATGACCATGTTGTTTGGGTTGGATGTAACTTAGTTTATGATACATGCATTAGGTTGTTATATCGTTGGCATGTGTCACATTACTTAACCTTTTGCAGGCAATCATTTTCCATATGAGGCCAATAGTAGCGTAACTGTCTAATCTTAGTAGCCATGGCTCTTGGTCTTATATGTCCTCTACAAACACCCTTGTGAACCTCCTCTAGGATTGTTCTAGCTTCGATTTTACCTAAGCACTTTAGGAGTATGCCATCATAGGGTCCTCAACATAATGTGTTATCACCTATGATGACATACTACTTCAATCTCTTGTGTATGATGTCCTTCTGAATAGTAGTTAGGCCTTGTGAGAATTCATCATGCATAAGGTAAAATTTGAGATCCTCATACCACTCCTTAGGAGGAGTAGTATCAATGATGGCCATAAAGGTATCCTCAGTGTTCTATGTGATGGGATTAGCACAGTCCACAGTTAAGGTGGGTAACTTGCTAAACACATTTGGTGTCACACCAAGGGCTAATGTTGCAATTGCATTGGCTATGGCATTTTTGTTTCAAGGTACGTGTTGGATATCAACATCTATGAATTATTGTAATAACTATTTTCCTAGGTCACAGTAAGGTTGTAAGTTCTTAGCTTTGCATGCATATACTTCTATTACTTGGTTAACCATGAGTTATGAATCACAGTTGATGGCTATATGTCTAATTCCTGGGTCACAAGCTACCATTATCCCTCTGATAAAACCTCATACTCTACTATGTTGTTGGTACATGGAAATCCAAAATGATAGGCAAATGATCAGATCTCACCAGATGGGAATGTTACAATGGAAATAGCACTAGCTCCATGGGTGGTTGAAGCTCTGTCAAAGTTCATGAGTACCTCATAACCCTAAGGCACTTGGTTAACTATGTTAATGTGTTCCTTAGGGAACTCAGGATTTATGGTTGCTTGGTCATCAATAGGTGGAAATCATTATTCTTATGCAAGATTTTTTTTTCAACTTAAAGCATTACCCAAGCCATCTCATGTTAAAATAGAGAAAGAGTTGGAAAGCAGAGAATCTGAAAAAGAAAAATTAATGAGAGACTTGTCCAAAAAAGTGGTGAAACTAGAGAAATCTTTGGCAAAGTTTAAAATCAAGGAGAAAATAAAAATAGAAAGTATAAACATTAAGATAGTAAGTTAGTAGAAGATGGGGACGAAAATGATGCTATTATGTCCAACTTCTTTGATGCTATTATGAGGCTCATATGTCTAATAAACATTAAGATAGTAAGTTAGTAGCAGATATCAATGAATTACTCACATATGTGGCTACCTTGGAAAGGAGAGCCAAATCATATATACATTTATAATGAGCTATTGATGAGCGAAAATATTACTTGAAATGAAAAGAAAAAAGGTATTAAAATAAGAGCTTTTGAAACTAGAATTTGTATAGTGTAAGAAGTTAATAATTTGGAAAAAGAAAAATCTCAAGATGAGAGCAAATAGAAACTATACTTTGATGGTTCTTGTAATTCTAAAGGTATAGGAGTTGGAATAGTTCTAGTAAAAGATGACTTCCCAAAAATATTCAAGGCAATTTATCTATCTTTCCCTTGTACTGATAACAAGGCTGAATATGAAGCTTTGTGTATTGGAATTAAGACAACATCGGAAAAATAAATCAAGGAAATCATCATAAAGGGAGACTCAAGATTAGTTTGTGAATAGATTAAAGGTAATTATGTGGTAAAAATCTCATTCTTGTAACCTTATAAATAACTCATCTACAAAATGTTGGATCCATTTCATTGCTACAAAATAGAACATATAGGTAGAGAGGATAATTACATAGTAGATGATTTAGCAAAGGTAGCTTCAACATTAGATGTTAAAAAGATAGAAAGCTATGAGGGTGTAATGATTGAGAATGAACATTAGCCATCAGTACCAGATAACATAAAGCATTTACAAGTACTTGAAGATGATGATCAAGTACTTAGGTTTATGAAAAATAAACAGGAATTTAGAAGTCAAATCATACTTGAAACAATGTCAAGGTTTAAGACAAATTCCATTCCCAAAAAAGATGATTGATTATGAACATGAGTTCAGCAAAAATTTGCTTGCCAAAAAAGGTATACAAAATCTAGATGATCAAGCATATGAGGTCATGAATTTTGAATCTACTGAGACACCAAAGATGTTAAATGTTACAAAGGAAAAGGATTTAGTTTTCAAGAAAAATCTATTATTACTCCTAAAAATAATTTTAAAAAATTTTCGTGGTCTTATGATGATCTTAAAAATTTAGACCAAATGCAATAATGCATAAGATTCCTTTGATAGCTAGTTGTAAGGTAGTTAAAAAAAAGCAAAGGAAGTGTAGTCCATCATTTAAACCAGCTATGGAAACTGCAAGAATTTATTACAAACTCAAATCATTTATCCAGTCCAATATTCAACATGGCTCACTAACCTTGTTCCAGTAAGAAAGAAGAATGGCAATATTAGGCTTTGTGTGGATTTCAGAAATCTAAATGAAGCCTCAAAAAAAGACAAATACCCAATTCTTAGAATTGACAAAATGTTGATCAAAGTATTAAGTTGTCAAATATATTCTTTCTTAGATGGTTTTTTAGATTATAATCAAATAATTGTAGATAAAGGTGACAGATATAAAATAGCATTTATCACCAAGTGGGGAACTTTTGCTTACCAAAGATTGCCATTTGGATTGTCAAATGTTGGTACTACTTTTCAAAGAGCAATGGATTTAGCCTTTAAATGTTTAATAAGTGAATTCTTCGTGGTTTATTTGGATGATATCACCATATTTTCAAAAAGGAAGGAAGATCATATTGATCATCTTCAACATGTTTTTGACAAATGTCCTAAGTATGGTATTTCATTAAATCCTAAGAAATGTATCTTTGGGGTTAAGTCTAGAAGTTTACTAGGTCATGTGATCTATCAAGAGGGAATTACTATAGCTAACTCTCAAATTTAAGCAATATAGAGCATTAAACATCCCACAAGTAAAAAGTCTCTTAGATCTTTCTTTGAAAATATAAATTTTGTTAAGAAATTTATCCCTAGATTCACCGAAATTACTAAATTTTTTATGCATATGTTAAAGAAAGATGTCCTAGTGGAGAAAACACCAAAATCAGAGAAAGCCTTAGCAAAAATTAGAAAGGCCATTCAAGAAGCTCCATACTTGGTAAAGCCAAAATTGAAAGAAAACTTTTCGTTATATACTTTTGCTTCAAATGATTCAATTGCTATAGTTTCAATACAAAAAGATCAGGGTCAAGATGAACCAGTTGGATTCTTTGGGTATCAACTAAAAGGTTCAGAGCTAAATTATTTAGACTTAGAAAAATATGCATTTATGTTTATTAAGGCACTTTAGCATTTCAAATTTTACTTGGAAAAATCATTAGTTCATATTATGTTGAAAGAGCTAGCAGTCAAACAATTCTTAGCCTAGACTAAAATTGGATTGAAAAGAGGAGAGTGGCTCATAAAGCTTCAAATTTTCAAGTTTTCATGCAAAACTATTAAAGGATTGTGATTAGCCAAGTTAATAGCTAGAGACGAGGAAGTATGTGTGCTTAAGACTCATGAGGGAAATTTGTATGATGAAATTCTAGGATTCTTTGATACATGGAAAGTTTCCAATAACTTAACTGTAAGTTAGAAGAGAGATTTCTTCAAAAAAGTGAATAAATTTGTTGTTAAAGATGGGGTTTTATATAGAAATGATTTCAGAAGGGTTTTTTAGAATTTGTTCACAATGATCAAATTGATCCTATCTTAGAATAATTTCATGATCATTCTAATTTATTTTATGAATCTCCTAACTCCACTATGTAACATATACTCTGTTATGATTTTTATTTATCTAGTATATGAAACACCGTGAAATTTTGAGACCTCAATGGTTCAACAAAATCTCGAGGCTCAGGCAAGGATCTACAACATGTCGCACATCTCAGCAAGTTTTCTTTTTTAGCTAAAGACCTGTTACGCTACATTACGTAGCACAACGTAATAGACTCCAGAAAAAATCAACAGAAATAAGGGATGCGCAGTGAAAACACTTCAATTTTTCAGGTTCGCTATGTTACGCTGAGTTACGCTATGCAGCGTAATGCAAGCAGATAATCGATTTAATTACAACAACGAAGATAGTAATGTTCAGGCATTGGCGGTTCTTATGCCACGATACACTCTCTAGCATATTATAGCGTAACTGCAGTACAATTTGTTACCAAAGCTCCAGCAAGGGTAGATTGCTACACACTATGCTCCAGAGCATAAAACAGTGTGACACCAAAAATGCACTAGGTCAATGGCATTTTGTAAGTTCAGGACACACGTCATCTAAACCGCTTTTTTCTCCTGACCTTAACCTTATAAATACTCCAGTTAACAACGATCAAAGGGGTTGGCAAAAATTTCTCTCGGTTGGTAGAATTTTCTCCAGGAGCAACTTTCTTTCATTGGAAATTGTTGACAATTTTTAGCGAAGATTGGCAAGAGAATAAGAGAGGATCAGCAATCGAAAGAATGCGGAAGGCAACCGACAAGAGTTTTTGATCAAGAACTTCCAGTTAGCGGACATTCTGCTTTAGGTCTAACTCGCTTGCATCCAAATTGGCTAGAATAAGGTAGATTGGCCTTTGCTTGTTTCATCTTTGAATAGCTTTCCTGTTCTTAGCATGTGCTTCGTCTAAACCGAATTCTGCCTACAATCATTGTATCAAATATATTTTTTTATAAGCTAAATCCCAGATCTTGGGATTGCATATCCTCTAAATCCAATTTATTGCATCCTATCTACATAGATTCTGCAATTGCTTCGAATCATTTATACCATTCTCGTTGCCTTTGAGATTACCAATATCATATCTCCTCGTCAAAATCGTCATCTTGTAATCCAGTTATTACAAAATTTACTGATTAAGTAAGTCCCTATCTGATCGACAAGACCATTCAGGGCACCTCAGATTCATTTTCTCCAGCATGGTCCTCACACGGATCTGGGGTTGGAACTGTGTACACGGAACTTCGTTCGGTATTTCCAGCAACCGATGTTTTCCATCGTTACAGTATATACCAAGATATTAGTTCAAAAATTCAAAGATGTTACAAATGTCAAATTCATGGATTAAAGATCAAAAAGGCTAGAGCTTCTTTAAAATCAATAATTTTGAATAGATCATTTTAGCAATGGGACTTATATTTTTTTAGTACAATTATTCCTTTAAGAGTAGGACATAATGGTATTCTCATGACTATCGATTACTTTACCAAATGGTTTGAAGCAAAGGCTCTGAGAAAACATTCAACATCAGATGTGATTAAGTTCTTGGAAGATCATATTTTAAGTCATTTTGGTCTACTTGAAGTATTGGTATTTGATAATGGACCTATTTTTTAATCTAAAGAGTTTATAATGTGGTCATCGAAAAAATCCATCTTTCTATTTTCTTCTTTGAATTATTATCCTCAAGGAAATGGCTTAGCTGAATCTAAAAATAAAAAGCTTATTTTCTACATCAAAAAGTTGATGGATGGAAATCTAGGAAATTGGATTGATTATTTACAATTTGCATTATGGACTAATCGTATCAAATTCAAGAAGGCTATTGGAACATCAGCTTATAACATGGTCTATAGTCTGCCTACAAGGATTATGAACAAGATTATAAGTTCGGCCTTAGATTGTGTACAAAAGTATAGTGAGAAAATTAATAAAGGTCAAAGTTTCATGACTTTGCTCATCAAAAGAGAAGTCCAAATAGATAGAGCTATGGATAAGTTATTAAAGAATGCTTCTCAAGTCAAAAGGTGGTTCGAAAGAAAGGCTCTAAAAAGAACTTCTAAATTCAATGATCTTGTATTATTATGGAATATGAGGAAGATAAATAAGTTTTTGATGATATGGACTAGTCCATTTCAGATCAAGAAACAATTATTAGAGGACATTTACAAATTATAAACACTAAATGGGATAGAGTTGCAGTTTTTGTATAATGTTTTGCATATCAAACATTATTTTGGACAACTGTCTACAACTTAAATCTATATTTATAAATTAATATATGTATATAATATAGTAGTATATATATGTAGGTAACTATAAAAATATTTAGAATACATAATAGTAGTAAGTAATTAGCCTTTTATGAGTGCCAAGTACCCCTACGCTTAACCATACGAATCACTAAGCGTTCACACATGTTCTAGTCAAATTCTGTGGATTCTATGTCTTTAGGTATACTAGTCTCTAAAAAGTGAACTTGCCCTAATAGTTATTCTTTGTCTTCCTAATTACACTTATGATATGCAAAGGTATGGTTAAGTGTAATCGAGGCATATGATTTTTATTACTTTTATGTTTTATATTTTGGATGCTCAAAATAAAGGATGGAAGAAATGAAGTAATTCAATTGCTAACTTAATCTAACTAACTACACCTAACTAATCCTAACATAAGCATTTGTTCCCACTTGCCGTACACATTCTAAACATGTATAACACTACTCATTTACCAAATGTTAATCATTACTAGGATTACCAAGTGTCATGCACATTCTCGAAGTGTCGTACTTATGTGCTTAGTTAATAACTACTTATTCTAGCTTAATTTAGCCTAATTAAGTATTTAATCACTTAAAACATTAAAGGAAAGTGAATAAAACATTAAATGAATAAATAATTAATTAATCTATTTCCAAGTGCTGCAAGGTTTATCAAAAGGCTTATCCTTATTGTCATTCACACTAGTGTGCTTAGGTACATCAATGCCCGAATAAAGATCTATACACTTTCTAACTTCTATTGCGGGCACTTAGAAAAATATTCTATCTTTCAAATGACAAAACTACAAAAGTTATGCTATAATTTTTTGACAAGACTTTCATAAACATGGAAGATGAGCATGTATTTATAGACTTTATTGTGGAGTTGTCTTAATAGGGCCTCATAAACATAGCAAATGCTATGTCAACGTAGCCCCGTTGATGGGGCGACACCACGTAGACAAGGCTACATCAACAGGGACCCGTCAATGAGGCCATGTTAACGAGGGTCCATCAACACAACCTTTTAATGCTTCATTATACCCTTATGACTAAATGAAAACTTATCCTCAAATTTCTTTACAAAAGTGAAAAGTGATGAGTCGCATTTTGGGTGACCACAATATCGTGTACGCGATATTGCAGCCCACCGCCAGTTCTATAAATAAGAGGTGGCTCTCCCTTGTTTCTCAATCAAGATTTAGCCCCTTAGCGAAACTCTGGTAGTTTTATCCCTCCAGAGATAGAATTGTTTTCCAGTGCATGCCTGCAGTGTGGTGATTGTAATTGTATGGCATCCTTTATTTGAGTGTGATGTACTTGGACACGCACATGACCAGAAATAAAGATCAAGATTACTTCATCATTGGAGCATTCACTTAGTTTAATTATTTAATTAATTTTTATTTACTTCTTTCCTAGTTAATCTCTCTCTCCCTTATCTCATGTTAAAATGCAGAAGGAGTACGACTTGATTACAAGCATTTAAGTGTGACTACTTGGTAACCCAATAGCGTACCTAGGATTTGCGCTTGGTAATCCCAGTGGTAGTCATGCACAAAGTCCAAGATGTGTACAGATAATCAAGGAATGGATGCTCATTGCACATAGGCTAGATTAGATTCTCTCTTACCCTTTCCTCCTACCTTAGTTAATATTACTTTCCATTTCCTTCAGGAGTAGCATTAGATTAGAAAACACATCATACACCTCACTCTAGACTAAACCATACATGAAAAAGCTAATACTAGTCCAAGTGGGAAGACAAAAAACTATGACCTAAGGCTAAATATCTAGATGCCACAACTAGTCCATCTGCGAAGTTCGACCGGATCGCACGTGTAACGCTCGTATTCGTATGGTTGAGTGTAGGGGTACCTCGCCACTCATCATTGGCATCGTTGCCGAGGACAGTGCTAGTTATCTAGATTTGTTATATCATACAAGGTTGTTGTATAGGACTTAAAGATATACCTCTTAGGAAGAAGAAATAATTATTAAAAAAGTCACATCTAAATTCACACACAATTTCACAACAATGCCTCTCCTACAAGATTATGATAATGCCACACTTAGTGAGGAAGTTCATTGGAGAACTAATGAATTATATGACAACGAAGATTGGAGTATGCAACCCGAGGTGGGGGTTTCCTATAAACATGAACGAAAGCAACGTCATCCCAACGTGCAAAAGCATAACTTACAAGATGACGATGAACCCCTACTGGCCACTACAAGCCTAACGCAAATACAAGAGGCTGTTCGAATTTCCCGTAGGCATCGTAAAGAGAGCCATGTACCCAGGCTCAATTTAAACAACTTTCCTACTTTTTCAGGAGGCTATGACTTAGATCTATATCAACATTTACAAGCCTTCTACGATGCCTACACATGGAACAACATTGATATTGGTTGGTAAAAACTTAAGCTCTTTCCTATGACTCTTGCTGGCCAAGCAAAAGTATGGTATAGATCGTTAAAACCAAATTCAATATGACACTAGTCAACAATGGTCGAAGTTTTTAACGAAAAATATCAAACCTACGTAAGAGTGTTAGCCTTGAGGCAACAAATCCAAGGATGGAAACAAGCACAACATGAACCCTTGGACATGGCCTTAGAAAGATATTATGCACTATTAAATAACTTTCCAAGCCATGGGTTTTCCAAGGAAAGGCTAATGTATCATATCATTGACAGGCTTTGTGATGCAACAAGAGAAACCCTATGAATGTATACCCAAGGTCAACTATACGAACTATGAACCCATCAAGTCCAAGAGCTTATCAAGCAGGTAGCAAAAGAAGAAGGAGAATTGGCTAGATGGGAGAGTGTCGAAAAATATCAACAGGACTAAAATCTCAACTTAACAAAGGTCCATGACCATAAAAAGGAGAAATCAACTTATCACAAGGAGAGAGAACCATCTTTGCCAATACAACAATCACTAGAAGAAGTTGAGGCAAAGATCAATAAGATGTTGGAATGGATGTATCCAAAGTGTGGAGAATGTGTCAACATTATTGGAGATAGAGTTTTGACAACTCAAGAAGCATTACAAAACACTAGATAATAGGAACAAAGGGATAAGGAAAATAAGAGCTCAACTGCCAATCATACATATGAATGTAACATATGCCTGTATGATCATCCCATGGGCCAATGCCCAATCTTGTTACATTTATATGAGCATTGGGGAAACACGCTACATCCAGAGTTCGTACAGAGATACTGTGTTCGATCATAGTGGCAAAAATCCCAGTCGTAGGGGAGACCACCCTTATACTGGAGACATCCTTCATATCATCTGAATCCAAATGCTTATCATGTTCAACATCCTGCTTCTCCAACTGGGCCAACATACTTTATCTCACCACAGTACTATTCTCCACAATACTATCAACCCATGCCTCCAACACAACCACCACCTTATGTATCCTATACGCCTCCTAAATTTCAACATTCTCATCCTTTTCCTCCTTCTACATCACCACCAACTATTCCTAAGGTGTCTGCACCACTACAACAACCCACGAACATTACTTGCGCTACTTCTACCAACAACAGTGAAAAGCCTTCTCAACATTCAAAGCACCCCTTCTTTAAACATAACCATAAGAAGGGACAACAAAATTTCGAGGCCACTACATCCTCCAACTCAGCACAAGTCCCACACTGTGGTGCACCCTTACCTTTGAACTCAATGCCTCATGTAAATTCATCAGGGCCACCAACTCACACTCCAACAACAATACGGTCCAATGAACACATGAATGGAAAGCGACAACCCAATCCTTGCATACCATCTAACGGTCACCAACATCATAGTGGGTCAACTCGTTATCCAGGAACTACACCGTACAAATTACCCCCCTATGCTTATTATAATCAAGTGTGTGAAACTCGATGGGGTAAATATGACTAAGCCAAAATACTTCCAACACGCAAGGATTCCCATTGAAACACCCCAAAATTCGAAGACATGCTTGCTTCACCAAACCTTTGCAACTCGCGCAGCATTACGGTAGTTCTTCAGGAGATGGATGCTTTGATTTTTAGACTGTCTGCTTCATGAAGTTTTCTAAGTCAACGAGTCTTGCTACGCTATGCTATGTCCTGTAGCGTAGCAAACTCCAAAAAATGTTTGCAGAAGCACAATGCTATGCTATGCTATTCCACACAATGTAGCACAGCGTAGCAAAAGCTGGACAATCAGTCCCCTCGCCTGACTTTAAGTCCTTTAGTAATGTCTCCTTCTATCAGAAAGTGGCAAACTTGGCCAAAATCAGGTCATGTTTGCTACTACGCTATGCTAAGCTACAAGGTGCAGCGAGGCATAGCAATTCTTCAGAAGTTAACAGAAGGCATCTCAAAGTGCGGGATCAGCAAGTTCGCAAGTTTCACAGTGCAAAAGAAAAATTTTGCTGATTGGTGACGTTTTTGTGACTAAGGATAGCTGCTACACTATGATATGCTACGTAGCGTAGCATAGCATAGAAAATTTACGACTGGTAGTCACAACACTGCGAAGGTTCCCAACACATGCAGTGGGACACAACGTAGATTTTTTGTTTCAAACTGACGGTTATGCTATGCTACGCTGTGAAGCATAGCACAGCATGACAAGATGCCACACTATGTCAAACATGCTACACTACAAAGCATGGAAAGTGGTTATGCGACATCAATGCACCTCACCTAATTACATCGTTACTCTGATAGTGTAATTAAGACATGGCAGGCTCATAATTATAGTGTGGCAGTTTTGCCCAACGGTCATGCAGGCATGTCCAACATGGACAGGTCAACATAGGCCCAAGGCACATGGCGTCCAAACTGCATCTTTTGCATGCCCTTGGTCCTATAAATACCCTAATGAGCAATGCTTAAAGGGTGATCTAGCTTTTCTTCTAGCCTTTCGCATCTATCTTTGGCTCTCGGGCACATTCTCTGACTCTTTGGGCAATCTAGTCGGCTAACAATTTTGTTGGCTGACAAGCAAAAGTTATCATTGTAACCTTAAGCATTATAAGCTTTCTGTTTTGACATTATAAATAGTTAGCATTCTCAGTTGGCATTTTGTTCTTCTCTTGCCTACCACCTTGGTAGCACTTCGCATTGTTAACGCCCGAGTCCGCATTCAAGCACACAGCCGTCTCACTCTACACGTCTTAGTTACTCTCGGGATCTCCACACTTCCTAGCGCTGTGCAAACAATTGTATCCATCTTGACAAAGCAAAGTTGTAGCTCTGAAGCAGTGCATTTTTCTAACTACATTTTATGTTGTCTCCTGCTTAGTTTGCATTTTACATTATTTTCTTTCCATTTTGCATTTAAGCATTATTTCGTGCTATCAGTTTTCATTTTTCAAATCACACACTGAAAAAGGTTATATAGACATAGACTAAGTCCTTGTCTGATCGACTAGACCATTTAGGGCACCCCATTTCCACTCCATCCAGCATGGCCCTCCCATGGAAACAGGGTCAAGAATGCCAGCGACCAACGGTCGCTCGGCATTTTTTTCAGCTACCGACATTTTCGGTTGCTACAGTTTCTCTGGCGCTAGAAGGAGGGCCTTTGGTGCCTTTTCCATGTGTCACGGTAGTCTTGTAAGCCTTCTACACCCTGATATGCATTAGCATAAACTTGACACCTGTCTGTGGTTGTTTACACATTGTGCAGTGCAGATCAGTCGCCTTGACGGTTCCTCAGAAACCCTACAGGAAATAAAGCCTCTAGTTGCCAGTTAACTCGCCTATCCTATGGTAGTCTTGCATGCACTCTGTACCCTATCACGCACTAGCATAAACATGACACCCTTTTGCAATTTTTTATGCATCGTGTGGTACAGGTCAGTCGCCTTGACGGCTCCTCGAGAGCCCTGCAAGACATAAAGCCTTCTTCTTCTTTTTATTTCTTGCCAACTTTTTTCTTCTTCTCATTCGCAAAACTATTTAGCTTTCCTGATTTCTTTTCTTTTACGGTAGTCTTGCATGCATTCTGTACCTTATCGCATACTAGTGTAAACGTGACACCCTTTCGCGGTTGTTTATGCGTCGTGTGGTATAGATCAGTCGCCTCAACAATTTCTCGGAAGCCCTATAAGAAATAAATCCTTCCTTTTCATTGCTTGCCAACTTATTTTTGCTTTTCACATTTGCAAAATTATCTAGCTTAGTAATAATGACTTCTGCAACTACTACTGCTAACACCTTCAACATAGAGGTTCCCATCACGATTCAAGGCATCACTGGTGTCGAACAACCATTGAACCCAATGCTAGAAACATGGTGATCCCTCAAGATCCAAAATCGAGGACCTGAGGGCTTAGCCCAGCAACATGAGCATTACAACTTCCTTTGTGCAAAGGTTTAGGCAAACCTACCTTTGGACGTACACGAGTTTTAAAGCAAATGTAGCTTTGAGTTCACTGACTGCGACAAGATGTAATTTGTTCCCACCCCCGGTGCTTCTATACCTTTGATGCAGGCAAACCAAAGGCTTCTAGATCAACTAATCCCATTGGCTAGGCTTAGGGAGCAGCAAGACACAGCATCCAACCAAGATGACACTTTTCAAGATGGATAGGAGGAACTCGATTCCCAATCTGACGAGGGAGGTCAAACCAACCTCATTTCTATCCCTCCTACCCAATCCTTCTGGGCTGACCCGTTGTTTGTCACTACTCCCTTTGTTATCATGCCTACGCTCCTGCAACCTGCAACTATAATTGCAATGGGTAGCCATGTCACCTTCCCAGCATATCAACGCCCTTATTCTCCTATTTCATTTGCAGCAACTATGCCTCTGCAAATTTTTCAACAGCCCATTCCTGCAACACATCACACAACAATCACGGCTATCCTACTGCATGTTCACACTGTACCTACTTCGCAATCATACGCAACTTCCATGTCAATTCCTACATTCACTTCTATTCCACCCACCGTGGCAGGCCCAGGCCCGTCCACATGGTGGACCCCATTCACTTATTTGCATATTCCACAACCGCCACAGATGTCTCATTATGTTCACCCTCAAACCTACCAAACCCCGCAAATGGTACAACCCAACACAGGGTTATGGTCTACTCTGCCGGCGACGCAAGTAGTTTATCCGACGACACAACCTACGATTGCTGCTCCAACCACACCACCTACCACATGGTGGATGATGCAAGTAGCACCGCTCATGGGGGCTACCCCAACGGTACCGTCGATGGGTCACACCACCATCCCCACCATTCCACATATGGGGGCTACCTCGATAGTTCCCCAACCACCTACATCATCGCAGGGTTTGGATCAAGCGTTCCAGCTCATCCAGACCCTCACTGAGGAAATCAAACACCTCAAGGCTGTCGGGTCCGACATGGTACAAGTCATGGACTTTTACCAGGATGACCCCATCAGCCTTGCAATCCCTACTCTGATGTTACCCCCAAGGATGTCTCTCCCACACTTTATGAAGTACGATGGGGAGGGAGATTCCAACGCACACCTAGTTATCTTTAGGTGTGAGTCTCTCCTGCTGCAACAATGGCCACACAAAATCATTCATGTCTTTGCCATGTCCTTATCCGGGAGAGCCTTAGATTGGTATCGCACACTACCACACTCATCCATTTCAACTCTGGAAGAGCTTCTGACCCAATTCATGACATGCTTCAAGTATAACTTGAAGCTGAAAATCATGTTGGATCAGTTGATGGGTGTAAAGTAGGAGCCTTTGGAACCAGCCCAGAAATTCATCCAACGTTGGAACGTGACCCGTAACGAAATTTGCGAGCCCATCGAGGAAGCCCACTTGTTGGTCATCTTTAAAGGTGCAGTGAATGACTTTATCAAGTATAAACTGTACTACCTTGCCCCTTGCACTCTTAGTCAAGCCTTTGCTCAGCCTAAGAGTATACAAGACGCAGCTAAGGCAAGCAAAGACCCAGCCTATATTGCTTACAAAAACACCTTCACAAAGAAGGACAAGGGTAAGGCCCCAACAACCATAGTGGCCGCTGTGGCAACTGAGGCCAAGCCTAGACCTAGTAACAACGGTAACAAGAGCAACAAGAAACTAGTCGTACCCATAGCTAACCCCATGCCCAAGCAGGGCAACATGTCGTAGCCTCCAATTCTCACACCTAACACATCTGCACAACCCAAACCAAACTTTGAACATAAAGATTGCTCAAAGCATCCCACTGCCTCTCAAGCCTTCAGAACTTTTGAAGTAACTACTAGCAACGAGGCACATGCAATACAAGCAGATGTCACAAGAAGCAATCAACAGACATCAACGCTATTGCGAGCTCCTTAGGAACCCCTCCTTCGCCCTCCTCAATGAGCCCCCAGTTCCTAAGGGTTTCCAACTAGACAAGTTTTGTGACTTTCACTAATAGTGTGGTCACAACATGGATTACTGTCTAGCGTTGTAGGACGACATCCAGAGATTGATCGACCAAGGAAACCTGGTGTTAGATGAAAGCAAACTAGTACATCCCGAAAACCAATCTATGCATGTCTACATAGACCCCCTCAACGCCAACAACATCGATTAGGTCATCAACTCCATCAGCATTGATAGTGATCCTAGGCCACCCCAGCAGCCATTCGTGGTTCATGTACCTCAACGTAGTGCACCAGCACCACGAGCAGCTAATCAAAGCTTACAATAGTTGTTAGTTCTGAGAGTCCCTCCATGGGCATCCATCTCTGCGTCACCTGTTAGCGAAACTGTGCCACTTCACCCGCTAACATCGTTAGCTCCTTTCATCATTAGGGGGTCAACTCCTTTGATAGCCCCCGCCCCGCATAAAACAACTGAACAACCTTCTCGTCCTAAAAAATGAGAAGTGTGTTTCGTGGGTGAGGCGTCGAAGGGGAATGCCACCTAAGGCATTCCCAAGCCTACATCTTTGCCCCCTATGCCTACACCCTCGTCACCAAAGATGAACGTTGCTACAACCGCATAGTCTATGCCACCCTACCAAAAGGGGTCTAAACCTAGATCCAAAGTTGCCCCTCCTTGGGAAATTCATCTCCTGGGACGAGTCGAAGAAGAGGAAAGCGCCAAATAAGGAGGTGGCCAAGACCTTTTGGATGCCCTCACTCAGGTCAAGCAGGCTCTAAAATAGAAAAACACTACGCTGAGCTTGTACGACCTGATCATGACGTCTGTTCCCCACTGGGTAGCTCTAATCTGCATGTTGACAGCAATTCTGATCAACGAAGACATCCCAGCAGAAGAGGAAGTGATCCACTTGGTCATGCTTCCTTCTACATCTGTAGAGCCTACGCCATCCTAATTAACTTTTAGCAACGACACCATTAGGGAAGATCCAAAGAGGGGTCAAGTGACCATGACACCCCTGTTCATCACAATTCAGATCAGCCAACACCGGATCCGAAGGGTACACGTTGATGATGGGGCTGCCACGAACATCATCCCCTTCCCTATTATGGACAAGTTGGGCTTGGTCGACTAGATCAAACCCACGACATCATCATGTCTAAGGTTGTTCAACGAGACACGTGTCCTGGTGAAAGGCATAGTCCACAAAGACTTCGTAGCAGGGGACAAATTCCCCACAAGCGCAATGTTCATCGTGGTTGGGGAAATAATTGGGTTTAACCTAATCTTGGGGAGATCATGGTTAGCACAACTTAGGGCTGTCTCCTCACCCATACATCAGGAAATCCACCTACCATACGTAGGCAGGGAGGTGGTTATCCATGGTGACAAAGTAGCAGCACAAGCTATTAGTAACATAGACACGGAGTAGGGTTTAGAGGTCATAACCTCTGAGATCGAAGCACCTGCTCACACGCACATTAACCTCTCAACAGGGGAATCAGCCCAGCAGATCAGTTTCCAAAACGAAAGTGCATGGGTTGAGTTGCCCTTCCAAGCGAGGGACAATGATATGGACGAGGATCCTAGAAAAACACCTCAGCCTTACGTTTCGATCAACCCATGGTGGGTCAAGAAGTAGCTATGTGTAGTGTAGCAACCATACTACCTCCTGCCCAGTTACCATCCCTTGTACGTTCACCGCTTTTTTACTTTGTTAACATACCATTCTTTTGGCATACTATGCAAAGGCCCAAAACGACCTAAAACTATGCTACGCTATGGCCAAAAACGGCCTAAAACTATGCTACGCAAAGGCCTAAAATGGCCTAAAACTAGCAATGGCCTGAAACAGCCTGAAACTAGCAATGGCCCGAAACGGCCTAAAACTAGCAATGGCCCGAAATGGCCTAAAACTAGCACATGTTACCAGTTAGCCGTTGTTCAAGTTGCCAACGTATCTTCTTTTTGGCACATTACGCAATGGACCGAAACAACCTAAAACTAGCAATGGCCCAAAATGGCCTAAAACTAGCACATGAAAGCATGAACATTTTACAAAATGCACGTATGTAATGCACAAGTTAGCGCAAAATCAATTTCTGTTTTACAAAATTCTCTTTGATTTATTCAAACCTATTGTCTTTCAAACAATGTTTGCAAAATTTGTTATACAAAAAATTTAAAATTGCAAAAAAAAATCCCATGCTATCATGGGTTGTCCCTGTTTGCATCATCTTCACCTTTTGTTTCTACATCATTTCCTTTTGCATCACCTTTCCCTATGTTGCCCTCTACTGGTTCTTCATTTACTCCCTCTACGAGCCTTGCACCCTCATTTGGGGCCTGCATCATAGGGGTGAAGTGTTCAACCAGGGTAACAAACGCAAACTACAATAGAGCATAAGCATTAACACAGTAAAAAGAAACTAACTTGAGAAGGGCCTGTATCCGTCTTAAAGGGTATTTGGTCCAAACAAAGCCTGAGGCGGTGCCATACCTCCTCTGCAGTGATGTCCATCCAATGCTTATTGCTTGGTTCAGGTTCTGCAGTAGCTCTCTCCCTTTTGGAGGTTATCCACCTCGGGGGTCTCAGTGAAAAGGAGTCGGTTGCAGTCTCTCCTATGGGAAGGTCCACTTTCAAGTCAGGAGATTTCGTTACCTTTACCTGCTCCTTGAACTTGGCATAGGCCTCAAAAGTTTCAATGGCATTTACGAATGCTTCATATGTAAACGTCTACATAGCAGCGTTCATGTACAGTTTACGGTGGGTGGCATTTTCCCATTTATACATGTGTTTATAGTTTCTCTGAGACTACCCCCATTCATAAACCTTGGTGCTGAAGTCTCTTAAATCTTGACACTTCTGGGCTAGCAAATCCATCTGCATCCACTGTTCGATTATTTCGCGGGTGGCTTCAACGTTCTGATGCTCGATTGTCCAAAACCTAGCGTAGTCTATTATAGCCATGGGCCAGTCCTTATTATTCGTGTCATGGGCTATGAGGAACTCGTTACTCGACCTAAGATCCTCCACCTCAGCAACCAGGTTGGCCTCTCTTTGCTCAACCCTTTGGATCCATTTCCACAAGTCCTTGTTGGCATGCTTGTACTCCCACAAGGAGCGTGTCGAGCACAAAATGCATTTGCAAGCCTCATCGTACACACGACGAGACACCTTGATCACTTTAGGTGGGAATGTGGGCACGGAACCAACTTTCAAAGGCCATGCTGGGTCCCATTTAAGTCAAGAGGCTACCATGACACAAAGAGCGTAGCAATCGCGTTAGCATAACAAGATGAGCAAACTCAAGGAATTCTAGCATAATAACATGAGGGCACCTAACACTACTACTTACCCACGTTAGGGTCTACCTACTATAGGTAGTTGATCATGTCATCAATGATTCCTTGCACGAACATAAACTTGTCAGATATCTCAGCCCATCACTCTCCATGAATCAAAGGGGGTTCTACAGCATCAACAGTAGTGCCTATCACATAACTAAATGTATCAGCAATGGTCAAAAAGGGACTATGACAAGGTAGACATATTATCGAACTCACTAGCATCCAATTGCGGCCTCCCTTCTTGCTAATGCAAGATGATGACGGTAGCCTTAGAAGAGGTCCCTGCCAAGTCTGTACAGACCTCTTCCTCATGCGCTGGTGCCTTTCCTTTTAGGAGACTAGCATCTTTTTTATTCAAGGGAGGCTCCTATTCGTTTGTAGGAGGGTTCTCCGTAATAATAAGAGCCCCTGCCTTAGCGATAGGAGCTCTTGTATTCTTGACTGGGGCCCTTTCTTCCAAGACTGGGACCTCCATGTTTTTATTCATCGCTCCCATCTTAGGGGCTAACACCTCTTCATCGCCTTCTTCTTCTTCTTCTTCTTCTTCCTCTACCAGCAAAGAAGCATGTTCGCATTAGTCCAAAACAAGTTAGCCTAAAGCAGGTGCTACGTTATGCTATGTCATCTAGCGTGGCATAGCATAGCAGACAATGACAAAGTAAGCATTGAACAAAAGCACTTACCAATGGGGGGTTGCGTCCTGTGCAGTTTAAGCCATAGTTTCTGCCCCTCCTCTTCTTCCACGTGAAGGGTTTCCTCAGTTGGGGAAAGCCTCTTCCGCTGCAACTTTTTGGGCACAGTCTCGGCTATGAGATGTTCCCCCTGCAACATGCTACCGGCTACAGTAGGGGGCGTTTCACCTATGCTTTCCTGGCCACGAATGTTGTGAGCCACCTGATCCTTGGTCATCACGAAGAGCGACTCCCCAATTATTTCTGGGGGATCTTGGGCTCATGTGGTCTAGAGGATCTGGCAAATCCATGGCATGGAAATTTGGTTGCAATTTCGCATGACCTAGACTCCATTCTCATGAACCACCAAGAACTCCACGAAGCACTTCAAACAAGCTATGTAGAAGGCATAATGTATGTTAGAACGGGACTCCGATTTCTGGCAAAGTCCTAAGATTTCAGCCTGCAAGCATTTACATAGAAAGCTGGCCTAGTTGTAACGGGCCCCCTCTTCCATGACCTCATGCATTATCCAGGCCTGCTCAATCCCCAAGCATGTCCCAGATCCAAGCCAAATACCTTAACCCTTTTGGGTGCTGACTGGATCCTTCTCCCTGCTTGCTCATAATTGCCTTATCAGTCAGAAACCTCAGAATGCCCCGACTTGCCCCAGGAAATATGGCTTCTGTTATGCTAGCCGCCTCCTCTTCCTCTAGGGATGAGCAAACGATCACACTGAAGTGGTCGAGGAGGAATTGTAAGAAGCCCTATGCCCCTTTCCTAAACCAGACTCCCTGCTCTTCCACACGTATCTAGGGAGGCGGAGCATTGGCCACAAGTTTGCTCACATGACACAGGATCCCCCTAATTTCTAAAACAATCAGGATTGACCTTAGCCCCATTCTACACAACACAACCAACAAGTGTTAGCATCATGTCTAAGTGCAATATACACACAACGTAGAAACACTTAACAATCCACGCATATAGTGTAGCATAACCCTCTTCCCACACATAGCGTAGCAAGAACATGAAAGCAATAGTGTAGCAAAAAATAGCCTAGCGTAGCAATAGAGAAATTAACCCTAACAAGGAAATTAACAATACGCCCTGACAGGACACATGTCGCACTCTCACATCATGCATGGCCCAACCCTCTTTAGGATCCTATGTCACGCCATTCAAAGATCAAGTAGCTTAAACTGCATAAAATCCCACGGTTATGACAACCATGGTGGTGACGGTTTAAGCGACCTTGCATGCAACGATGGCATAACATTTATGCACTCACCGTGGCCGAGATGGCAACAACGACGATGCAAAGGCCAAAACAACATGATGACATAAAATGCAAATGGCTAAAACTAGGATGCAAAATGAAAGCAGAGAACAAAAAAATCAAAAAATGATAATAGAATCGCAAAAAAACAAAGCATGGTAACCTACTGGGTCAATGACGTGTCCTTCCACGCCGCAACGCGCGCTTATGTCATGCCCCCTAGGGTTTGCTTCACCTCCTCAACCTTTGCAAGAGCCAAATTTGTGTGTTCCTTCTTTGGAGCCATCGTCCTGCTCGTAGATCTCTTTTCATCATCGCTATGCAGAAAACTTCCTTGCTCACTGTTAGCACAATCACTCTGAAATCGCCTTGTGCTCCAAGTATGGGCTCTGTGCTCTTACAGTGCGAATGACAAGCTTACCAAGGTTTAATCCCTATTTATGGTCGTAATGGTGAAAAGCGAAACTTGCCACTCTCTCTCTCTGTTTAATGCAGAGTGCGTCATATAGTGTAGCATGCTCACCATGACATTGTAGCACTGTTAGCATTAAAACCTTAACACGCTTCAAGCTAACTACTTGCTTTTCCAGAAAAAGAAAAAATACATTTTCGATTATCCTGGTCTGGAAAGACCTTAAACTAGCAATCATAGCATAGTTGCATTCTTACCGGTTCGAAAAGACCTTAAACTAGCAAACCCCAATGCAATTGCAACTTCCACGATCTGAAAAAGACCTTAAACTAGCATGTTTCGATCTGTTACACATTTGCAGTCTACAATGACACTAAACTAGCAATCTCACATTTTTGCATTGGCAGTTTTACATTTTCTCCTTAGCAGTTTCACGCTCTCATGTTGACAATTTACATTTTTTCTATTAACAGCTCTGCAACTCCATGCCATAACAGTCTGCCATGACTTTAAACTGGCAAAATTGTAATCCTTACATTACATCTCATTACTTTGCAAGTTTTTGCTATACACGATTGCTACCAACACGTGCCTCTTAACCAGCCTTTCATCTCGTTTTGACAGGTTAAGCAGAAAATGGAAATCCATCATGATCTCTCCACACCTTTAGCCCTAGCAGGTCCACATGGCAAGCTCACGAGATAACTAAACCCAGGCTTGATCGACTAGGGGTTAACCACAACTAGCACCATAGTAGCCTTAGAAACATCCCCAGACTGGCCCAAGCATCTAGTCTGAACCCTAGATTTGGAGTCAGGGATGTGATTGAGGATCCTCTTGTTGAGACACCTATGACCACATCCAATGGAGAAGTGAAAACCTTAAATCTTAGCTCCCTCCTAGATGCGCAAACACACAAAAACGTAGCCAAGATTCTGCAAGACAACGTCAAAGTCTTTGCATGGTCATACAATGAGATGCCGGGTTTAGATCTGAGGCTGATACAGCACAACATCGTCCTAGACCCGCACATGAAGGTAGTCAAGCAGAAGGCTCGTAAAGTCAAGCTAGAAATCGCACTAGCCGTAAGGGACAAAATCACCAAGTATACCAAGCTGGTTTCATCCACGCAGTTGACTATTCGGAATGGGTGTCCAACATCGTCGTAGTTTCTAAGAAAATGGAAGGAATAAGAATCTACATAGACTTCTAGGATCTAAACAAGGCGACGATCAAAGACAATTTTCCACTTCCAAGCATCGATCAACTCATCGACACTATGGCTGTTCATGCTCTTTTATCCTTCATGGATGGCTTTTTCAACTACAACCAAATTCTCATCAACCTGGAACATCAGCTAGCAACAACCTTCATGACCCCATGGGGTACCTTCTATTACACCATGATGTCTTTTGGGCTCAAGAATGCTGGAGCAACCTACTAGTAAGCCATGACCTACATCTTCAATGACTACATCCTAGAAACGTTAAATGACTACATGGATGATATAGCAGTCAAGTCCAAGGAGGCAGCTGATCACCCACGTGATCTAGGGGTAATCCTTAAATGTTGTCAAATGCATTACCTGCACCTTAATCCTAAGAAGTGTGTCTTCAGTGTAAAAATTAAACGCATGTTAGGGTTTGTGGTATCGAAGGCTAGGATAAGGGTGGACCCTGACAAAGTCAAGGCCATCATCAACCTGGCACCTCCTACAAACCTTAAGGAGTTACGTGGCTTGCAAGGTAGGGTACAGTTCATTCAAAGGTTTATAGCAAAGTTGATTGACAAGTTACACCCCATGCAACATAATTTAAAGAAAGGGGTTAACTTCAAGTGGACAACCCAATGTCAACAAGCCTTCGATGACTTAAAGGAAGAGCTCTTGCACCTCCCAACCGTGCATCCGCCACAAAGCGATAAACCTTTCTTCATCTACCTCGCCACCTCCGATACATCTATCGGAGCACTACTATGTCAGAAACAAGACGACGGATTTGAAATACTAGTGTATTACCTGAGTCATGCATTGATAGCGTACGAGGCGAAATACAACAAAGTAAAGAGGCATTGCCTTACCTTAGTGTTTACGCTAAAAAAGTGGAGGCACTATCTATTTCGTAGTGTAGTCAACATCATTTGAAAAAGCAACATACTCCAGACTATCACTAACAACCTGTATGAAAGCAGTAGGATAGCCTAATGGAAAGAAATAACTGTGGAGTTTGACCTACACTATGTAAGCCAGTCATCGACTAAGGGTCAAGCCATAGCAATGTAACTTACGACCTCACCTATCGACGACCATGCAACCATAGACCCTAAATTCCCAGACGAACACGTTGCCATTATCAACATTGTTCGATTGCACATAGAAGCTACCTTACACTTCGACGGCACTTCAACCATGCGAGGAGGTAGTGCAGGTGTCTTCATTATGTTTCCCTCTAGGGAAATGCATCCATTTGCCTATTTTTTTGCGTTCCCCTGCACCAACAATGTGGCAAAGTATGAGGGGCCATTTAGAGGCCTCTCAGCTTCCCAAACACTGTGCATACAACACTTGGAAATCCACAGTGATTCATAACTAGTTGTGAATCAAATCATCGGGGTCTACGCCTGCAAAGCTACACACCTGCAACCCTACTGCAACCTGGCAAAAAGCATGCTTAAGCAATTTGCAACCACAGATGTGCAACATGTGCCATGCAACGAGAACACCATGGCAGATGCCTTAGCTACCCTTGCATTAAACATTCCACCACCTTTTTCGCAAGTCTACCGACTATGATTGTCGAATGTACTGAGTCTATCACTCAGCCAGGACACGTGGCCTCTATCAGTGCCATGGATACCCAGGAGTGGTACGCTAACATTAAAGCCTAACTGCAACATGGCGAACCGCCACATGGACTAACATCTGCTCAAAGAGATGCAATCCGAAAGCGTTCTTGACAATATATGCTCATGGGGAATGATACCCTATGTCGATGCTCCTATGACAAGATATTGCTGGCATGCGTGGATGGGGAGCAGGCGTAGAAGGTAGTTAATGAAGTGCATGAGGGACTGTGCGGCAGACACATAGCACCCAAGGCTATGGCTACAAAAATTAGATGCCTAGGGTACTATTGGCCTCACATGGAGCACGATTGCCTATCGAAAGTCAAGACGTGTGACACGTGCTAAAGATACGCAAATCTCATACACATCTCACCTACGGACCTGCATCCAACGCAAATCACACGACCTTTCCAACAATGGGGACTAGACCTCATACGACCTATCACGCCTAAGTCCTCCATAGGGCATAGCTTCATTATCACCGTCACTGAGTATTTTACTAAGTGGGTGGAAGCCATTCCCCTGAGAAAAACAACGTCTCAACAAATCTACCATTTCATCCTGGATAACATCGTGACAAGGTTTGGACTTCCAATGACTATTGTGACCAACAATGGGCCAAAATTCAGTAGTAAGGAAACCCAAACCTATGCAGAAACCTAGGCATCAGGTAATCATTCTCCTCCCCCTACTATCTATAAGTGAACGGGCAAGTGGAGGCAACAAATAAGTCCATCATCAACTTGCTGAAGTGGATGCTTGGCAACAGCAAGAGGCGGTGGCACGAGCAAATCCTCTACGTTCTATGGGCCTACAGAATGACATGCAGAACCACAACAATTAAGACTCCTTACAACCTTGTTTATGGATCTAAAGTTGTGTTCCCTCTTGAGTTGCAAGTACCATCACTCTGGATGATCCTCTCGAATGTCGTTAGTGAAGCCCAAAACAACGAGTCATGGACCATTGACCTTGACTCAATAGAGGAGGAGTGCGCACAGACGCTAAGATGCATAGAGCACTACCAGAGCAAGCAACAGCAAAAGCACCATGTAGACCCACATCGACGGCCAGTAAGAAAGGGAGACCTCGTCCTCAAGGCAACAACAACAAGCAGCATCCACTACGACATTAAACTAGCGACAACCATCTGCTACGATGCAAAACTAGCATGTACGATCTGTTAGGATCTTAAACCAACACAATAGTCCTCTAGGATCCTAAACCAGCACACAGTCTACTAGGACCTTAAATTGGGTTCGCGTCATGTCCCTAGCATGCATCTATGCCAAGTACACATCAAATGAGCATGCACCATGTCGACGTGTGGGTGGGACATTGCAGCTCCAGAACGTAGTTCACGATGCACTGGGAACACAGTTTAGAAGACATGCAATGCCACCACCCTTGGCATTGTGCTGACCCTCTGGAGATGTCGTACAACATTACACTGGCCCTCCGGACCTACCGTCACCACGGTCCATCTCCCTGATGGTAGTTCCTTGGCCAATGCCCGCCACTGGAGCTCTAGCAATATTATGGCCCAGCCACAATATTGTTATCCTCCATCCCCTACCAACGCCTCTGCTCAGACGACGTTTGGCTATGTGGTAGCTAATCCCATAGTTGAATTGAGAATGCATGCCTTTGGTAGGAATTCCAGAGCATCCGCACTCATAGCAATCCCTAACTCCTTTGACACCAGCTGCTCCATGCTGGCTCTGCCAAGGCCGCTACTGGCCTTCTTGCTTTGGACACCGTGCACTAGCACAGGTTTCCAAGAGCTTCAACAACATCTACAATAAGCAAGATCTCTGCCCTCACTTCACATCGTGGCTGTTTCACTCTCCATTGTGCTTACAGTGTGCGACCGAAGGTGAGTCTAGCCACAGCAGTAGATGCTACAGCATCGCGAAGTGAGTGCCTCGACTAGCTTGACTACTTTAGGGTGCAAATTCCATGACATGCGTAACGCAACTCATTGCATGGAAAGCATCTGTACGCAAGTTAAAACCCTTCGCGGATGTAACACAACTCATCCTGCAAAGGAAACACCTATCCTACATAACGTCGAAGGTCAGAGTAAAGATGAAAACATGAACAAGTCCCTCATGAGCATTCCGACAAGGGACTTTGCAAAACCTCATCTTTTCCCTTGGTATGAGGACCAATGCAACACTCTTGAGAGCCACCAAGTGACGTCCCGACACTCACCAAGTGACAACATTAGCATCATGTCTTCCATGGTGTTTCGTTTTCTTTGTCAACGTCTCTCAACCCCCCCCTCCAAACGTCGACAAAGATGGGCCAATGAAACACCCCAAAATTCAAAGGCATGCTTGCTTCACCAAACCTTTGCAACTCGCGCAGCGTTACGGCAGTTCTTCAAGAGATGGATGCTTTGATTTTCAGACTATCTGCTTCAGCAAGTTTTCTAAGTCAAGGAGTCTTGCTACGCCGTGTAGTGTAGCAAACTCCAAAAAATGTTTATAGAAGCACAGTGCTATGCTATTCTATGCCACACAGCGTAGCACAGTATAGCAAAAGCTGGACGATCAGTCCCCTCGCCCGACTTCAAGTCCTCCGACAATGTCTCCTTCCATCAAAAAGTGACAAACTTGGCCAAAATTACTTCATGTTTGCTGCTACGCTACGCTAAGCTACAAGGTGCAGCGAGGCGTAGTAATTCTACAGAAGTTGATAGAAGGCATCTCAAAGTGCGGGATCAGCAAGTTCGCAAGTTTCGTAGTGCAAAAGACAAAGTTTGTAGATTGGCGACGTTTTTGCGACTAAGGACAGCTGCTACGCTATGATACGCTACGTAGCGTAGCATAGCATAGCAAATCTGCAACCAACAGTCACAACACTGCGAAGGTTCCCAACACATGCAGTGGGACACAACGTAGATTTTTTTCTTCAAACTAACCGTTATGCTACGCTACGCTGCGAAGCATAGCATAGCATGACAAGATGTCATACTATGCCAAACATGCTATGCTACAAAGCATGGCAAGGCATGGCAAGTGGTTACGTGACATCAATGCATCTCACCTAATTACACCATTTCTATGACAGCATAATTACGACATGGCAAGCTCGTAATTACGATGTGGCAGGTTCGCCCAATGGTCATGGAGGCACATGCAGCATGGATAGGTCAGCATAGGCCCAAGGCACATGGCATCCAAACCGCATCTTTAGTGCACCCTTGGTCCTATAAATACCCCAATGAGCAATGCTTAAAGGGTGCTCTGGCTTTTCTTTCGGCCTTTCGCATCTATCTCTGGCTCTCACGCTCTCGGGCACATTCTCTAACTCTCTGGGTAATCTAGTTGGCTAACAATTTTGTTAGCTAATAAGCAAAAGTTAGCATTGTAACTTCGAGCATTGTAAGCTTCCTGTTTTGACATTGTAAACAGTTGGCATTTTGTTCTGCTCTTGCCTACCACCTTGGTAGCTCTTTGCATTGTTAACGCCTGAGTCTGCGTTCAAGTGCACAACTGTCTCGCTCTACACATCTTGGTTACTCTCGGGATCTCTACACTTCCCAGTGCTATGCAACCGATTATATCCATCTTGACAGAGCGAAGTTGTAGCTCCGAAGCGGTGCATTTTTCTAACTTTATTTTACTTTGTCTCCTGCTTATTGTTGCATTTTACATTGTGTTTTGTCCATTTTGCATTTAAACATTATTTTGCGCTATCATTTTTCGTTTTTCAAATCACACGTTGCAAAAGGTTATATAGACACTAACTAAGTCCCTGTCTGATCGACCAGACCGTTTAAGGCTCCTCATTTCCGCTCCATCCAACACGGCCCTCCTGCAAAAATGAGGTCGAGACTGCCAGCGGCAACGACCCCTTGGTGTTTTTTCCAGTCGTCGACGTTTTTGGTCGCTACACTTGTCATCAATTATTAATCTTTGTCATCCTCAACCGTTTAGCTATGAGGGATATCCCCCATTCTAATAACAAGCAAGATTAATAACCACTTTTTATTTTTCTTTAATTTTACAACTTTTTATTTTCCAGTTTTTCATTTTTCAATTTCTTGTTTTATCTTTTTGTCTTTTTGTATCTTTATGTTTTCATAAGTAATCTCATCTACAAATAAAACACTCATGTGGATTATTGGTTGAGGTGTGTTCTATGTTATCAAGTCTCGAATGATCAATTATTTGGATAGTGAGCCCATTACACCCACTCATCCATTCTACAAATAAGAGGTTCTGTTCGAGGGTACAGTGATATTCTTGACATTTTTAAAACTTAAAATTAATTTTTTATTCATTGTACTCTGAATGAAGAAGGATGGATCAAGAGGGAATGATTAGGGTGTGCGAATTCTCTTTGGTGACATCTGTGGGAGTTATTATGCTACGTGGCTATACTAAGATCCTTGTAGATCTAATGAAAAATGGAAGTAAGAGTAATCAAGAGGGCACTCAAAAATCCAATTTTGTTCTAGGGGATCCCACTGGAAAGACATGTACCCATGCCTAAAGGTTGGCAGCTTCTCTGGATTCAGCAATCAGAAAAAAAAAGTGCCACAAAACAAAAATCACTCCTCCCTTGAACAAAATGTCAAGTGATTGTACACCTTGTTGTTATGGTACTCTCATAGTTGCTCATCATGGGATGAAACAATGCGATGTCACTATATAGAGGAATGGACTTGGTCTTGATCTTGGAACGATGGGTTCATGACATGTTAATCATGCTTTGCACGTAGGATTCATTGTGCCCTGGGTCAGTTGCCTCACGTCCCAATCTCTACGATCCCTTATTTATTTTGTTTCATCTCACTGTTCATGTAATTGTAGCTCATGTCCCATGTAGCATAGAATTCTTACCTCATTCCAGTGATATTTACATGTGTGTGTTTTGTGGAATTAGTGTGGATTACATCTAACCCTTCTAGTGCCCACAGACACTTTAAGTGTGGTTACACAATGGCATTATAGGTTGGAACCTGCTTTGGGGAGGACCCACTTGTGTAATCTTTTGTAATTTTCACTTATGACACAGCTCACACACACCATTTCTTACCCTCAACCTATCTTTCATAACGCTCTTTCCCTACTATTATCCCTCTAAATTTCAACGTTCTGATGTATCGTTACATACCCTTTTTCTTACCACCCAAGGTTTTATCGATAAAATCCACACCATCATCATTAATTGTGCCTTTCAAATCAATGGAATTACCCTAGAACTCCTTCATAATATCCCAATGTCCTCAATTTACAATGTTGATTTCAAAATAGTCCTTTAAAAATTTGGTATTTTTGTTGTGCCTCATATCACTAGGGACGTGATATCACGTACGCGATGTATTGTACATGATATCGCACCGCCACAACCTATAAATAGGTGACCCCCCCCCCCCCCCTCCCGCAACACTTAGCATCATTTTTTCCATTTACACGGGGGAGTTTTTGAATTTTTTTTCTCTACGACTTGCGATTAAGTGACCCTTGTTTTTCGAACTATATCTCGCTCACTGGTACTCTGATTTTAATTTTGTCTAAACCTTCTTGAACCTAGAGTGTTCAGCTTAGTCATGGGGGAGGGACATCTGCCGAAAAGCACCTAACATTTTTGAAAGTTATCATCACCCAAAGGACATCATTTAGGATAATTAACTATAACACTTAGAATAATTATACCTTAAAATCATTTAATCCCTAGGTATCTTGGGAAACAAAAAAATTGGAAACCACCTAAGTCACAGGACTCGTCATTATAATTTTTAGGCAATATCACACATGATAACATAAGATCATTAATTAAGGCAAGCAGTAAGGTATAACCTAACTTTAAAAGCAACCTTACTAACGCTTGGTCCCGTGTGATTGCAGATGGCCCCGAAACGTGGACAACAGGAAGGTCCTGCCCAGGGTGGAAGCAAAAAATCTCGGAGAGGTAGAAGACAAGGCCCTACCAAACAACATGTAGAATAGGAGGAGAAATCATTCAGCATTCATCAAGAAGAACCTCTTACTGGACTGTCTGGGTAGGCAAGAGGAGGAGCTATTGTTGCGCCTAAACAAGGAAAATAGCTCACATTGCCCCAAGATTGCATTCAAGCCATCCATGAAAAGTCCACATTCACTACGGTGATTATGGAATTGAACTTTGAATCATTTATAGAGTTCACTCCTAAGGCCATTAGGGATCACCTCAAAGGGTCTCCCTTATGGCCTATCCTCTCTGAAAGTGGTGCCTGGTACCTAGGAGAGACGTATCAATTTTGGCACAATAGGGAGCAAGGCACCACAGTCAATATTTGTGGTGTGACAGTTGACTTCTCCACATAGGCCATTTCGAAAATGTTAAACCTTCTGAATACAGGGCCTAGAGTTGCTCAGTTATCCACCCATTCAGACCCTGAAGTGCAAAAGGATTGGTTGGAGAAGGCTTATGGCAGAGATAAAACATTTGGTGAGTTGATGACGGAAGAGAAGGTTT
>MNCI01007750.1:135372-205973 GCA_015680685.1 Gnetum montanum | reverse complement strand
TTAAAAATCAGCTATTGAGATAAGCACATGGAAAAATGAAGCTAAACAACATGAGAAGCTGAAGAAGCACTTCCACGATCAAGTGGGGATGCATAAACAGATCCTTGAAAAGAAGATCCATATGGCCAAGGCCCAAATCAACACTATCAGTGCTCAACACACTGACTAGCGGGCCATATTGGACACATATGCCTTCGCCCACCAAGCAAAAGTTAAGAACCGAGACCTGCAGATTTAGGATTTGATGGAATACATGGAGTTGGCAAACCTGAGATATGCCAACCTTGCCATGTTAATAATAGGATGCCCAAGGATAGAACTCGAGCAACAGGTAACAACCACCCACATCAAATATGAAGTAGAATTTGCAGAGCACAAGAAGATGTTGGAGAAACTGGAAGTTACAAATTTTGAATTTGAGGTGGTAAAATCCAGCTACCAAGGATAGAAAGGTGTCACAACATACTTGGCTTGATGACTAGTAGATTTTCAAGAGTACAAGGATAAAGCCAGAGCCTATGAGGAGGAACGACGGGTCTTCGCAGCTTGGTATGTCAAGGCCAACCAAATGTTTCCACAACTACCCTGTCCATGGAAAGTGCTGACTCCATCAAATGTTGGAACATTAACATGGATGGCACAAGACCCTCAGACCGAAGAGGAGAAGCTCCAGGCCATACTTCAATGACATCAAGCCTCAAAACCTAGAGCACAAGACAAAGGGAAGGCACCAATGGAGGAGCCACCGCCACCTGGAACTACATGAGTTCCATCCATTTTTGTAGGTGTAGAACATTAGTGTTGTGTCTTTATTTTGTTTTCATTTTGCACTATGGCATAGTCCCATTTTTACCATCCAATAATCCCATACCTATCCACTGTGTAATAACCATAACTCGAGGATGAGTTTTCATTCAGTCGTGGGGGTATGATGAGTCGTGTTTTGGGTGACCACGATATCGCGTACATGATATCATAGCTAGGTCGCAATATCGCGTATGCAATATCATAGCCTACTGCCAATTCTATAAATAAGAGATGGCTCTTCCTTATTTCTCAATCTAGATTTAGTCCCTTAGCGAAACTCTGGCAGTTTTATCCCTCCAAAGATAGAATTATTTTCTAGTGTATGCCCACAGTGTGGTGATTGTAATTGTACGGCATCCTTTATTTGAGTGTGACGTACTTGGACACACACATGACCAAAAATAAAGATTGAGATTACTTCATCATTGCAACATTCACTTAGTTTAATTATTTAATTAATTATTATTTACTGCTTTCCTAGTTAATCTCTCTCTCCCTTATCTCATGTTAAAATGAGGAATGAGTACGACTTGATTACGAGAATTTAAGTGTGACTACTTGGTAACCCAGTAGCGTACCTAGGATCTACACTTGGTAATCCCAGTGGTAGTCATGCACGAAGTCCAAGATGTGTATGAATAATCAAGGAACGGATGCTCATCGCACTTAGGCAAGATTAGATTCTCTCTTACCCTTTCCTCCTAGCTTAGTTAATATTACTTTCCATTGCCTTCAGAAGTAGCATTAGATTAGAAAACACATCATACACCTCACTCTAGACTAAACCATACATGACAAAGCTAATACTAGTCCAGGTGGAAAGACAGCGAACTGCGACCTAAGGCTAACTTTCTAAATGCCACAACTAGCCCGTCTATGGAGTTCGACCAGATCGTGCGTGTAACGCTCATATTCGTATGGTTGAGTGTAGGGGTACCTTGCCACTCATCAAAAAGGTATGGAATTATTGATTGACACCTAACATAACAAACTAATGCAACAAAATTGATAACAAAACTAAATGTTTGATTGTACAGATCGACATCATTACAAAATTTGTGGTGTTCTTGACATAAAATTGAACACCATGACATGAATACTAAAACTAGATGACACATCCTCTAACAACATGAAGATGGTTGAGAAGGTTAAACAATCCTAGGTAATGGAGGTTCTTGAGGCTCCAAAGGACCTTTGCCAACTTCAGGCACACGTAGTGGCTAAGGAGGCTGTGATCATCTTACTGTAACTACTACCTTCAGCAAAAGGCAAAAGGCATCTAGTAATGCCTTCATCTTCTCCTCTTTACTCCAAGAATCATTCATAGTCCATGCAGCATTGCCAATGCGAAAAGGAATGGGAAGATCCGAGGGATAGGGCATTAATAGGAATAGCTCCTTAACATTGACAAACCAGGCAGTGAACTATTTGTATTTGAAATTTAATTCCTTCACTACATTTTCTAGCCCCCGGTAGTCATTCATTCTTTTGATCAAGCTCTTAGCAATAGATGTTTGATCAATGTATTTACCCTTGAGAACCTCGAGTTTAGTGTTTTTCATCATAAAATTTTTGTTAGTGTCCTTGTGGTGCTTGAACTCAGCCTTGTACAACAAGTATTAGCTATCCACCTACTTCTCCAATTCTAACCATATTTATTTAGTAGTCAACATAGCCAAGTTTTCATACTAGAGATTGGCAAGCTTCATATATTTAGTCATCTCCTCTATATGAAACTCCTTCAAGTAAATTTTTGCTTCATTGTATTGATCAATCCCATCAATGATGGGCTATCATAATTTGCATCCTTGTTGGAGTTGCTAGAGGTCTCTTTCACCTATGCCTTCATCACTTGAATGTGTTTCTCATTTATTTTCTTTTGTAGGCCAACTTGGTCTCTATAGTGATCTTTGACTCTCTCAAATTTGAAAGCCTCTAATTTCCAAGTGGCTACCACTATTGCAATCTCTTGGAAAAGGGCACAAACCTCCTCCATGGAGAGGTTTATGTTCTCAACTACCAATCTTCTTAACTTTGTATTTGCTCTAGCTAGTTCCTCTTGCTATTTATGGATAAAATTAGTCAATTTTTGCTTATGTGCATCAATGTTTTGCAAGATATGATTTTCTATAATCAGTTGCACATTCTCCTAGCAAGTTAGATCCAAGGCCTTCTGAATTTTATGTTGGATGGCCTCTACCAAGGATTGGTAGAACATTATAATCTGTATTCCACCCTCAAACCCTTTCACTCTAGTATGAAGCTATTCAAGAGCTTCATCTCTTATCAATGCTAGGTTGAGAAATGCAAGTTTGGCAATTTGGGCTCTCAATTTAGCAACTTCTACAACCAAGCATTCATTCAACTCCTTGGTTGTTTTGAGTTGTCCTTACAAAATAATATTCTTTCTCCTTGCCTCTATCAATTTCAATTAGGTTGCAGTTATACTATCTGGAAGATCAAAGACATCCAAAAGCGATTGCCCAATTCCTACCAATCAGTCTAGTAGTTGTTCATGTTGTGCTATGCTTAGTCTACTGCTTATGGTTCCTACGAACATCTACACATCTTTAAGTACAGTGATGTCTATTACAAATACCATAAGTGCATTAAGTGTTTCAAAAATTCTATCAGCAACCACCTTTGCTACATATTTTTACCCTTGGTGCTACATCACCAATACTATTGCCCCCTCATCCTCCTCCAAGTTCACTAAAAAGGTTGCAACATTTCCAAAAATCTGCAGGAGTTGCTACTATTCTGAAAGAGATACCATTACCTCTCTAGTGCTGGGATTCGACCTCACAGAAAACTGCATTAGTTATGTAGAGTAAATGGATCCACCTTCCCTCATTAGGTTGACTATTCAGGCTATCTCATTTAAGTGACTCATCATAGGCTAGTACACAAATGGATCTTCATCACTCATGCCTGCCTGTTGCTCTTGCTTACTTAAGAGTCATTTTCGATACTTGCACAACTATTTTGATGTTACAATGACCTCCAACAGTATTTTTTGAGTGGTAGGTGGAGGTGGTAACTAGTGCTTCTCTTCTTGGATCATTGTTATAAGAGTTTTGTCCTTCATCATCTCTACCCAATTTCCATCAAACTGCATCAAACAACATCATTATTGTAGCAGGCTATTCCTCCCCTTCAACATAGTTTTCTAAAGAGGCATGAGAAGGGGAGTGTCTTTCTTCCACATTCATTCTTCTTGAACTACCTTTCTATCTTCAAATAGATTAGCTGTGGAAGGTTAACTAAGAATATTCCACTTAGAGTAGCACACACAGGTAGAAAAGGCAATGATCTTGCTGGGCCTCACTGTGGGATTTAATTGAAAGGCTACACTCTTGTAATGGGTTCTTTCTACCAGTGTGAGCACACTGTACTCCTTACAATCAACATCATATCATTGTTAAACACATTTCTTTTTTATGCTAAGATCCACCTACATTGGAATCTTGGTGAGATTTGCCCCAATTTTAGGCAACCCAAGTGCCTCTACAATGGTTTGCATCGAGTAGGACACAAAAATTTCCTTCATCTTGATCATTGAACCAGCCTGTCTATTGCTTCAAAATAGGAACATCTTTCCCATGTACCACTCCCCACTAGAAGTGATAATTGGCCACATGGGAGAGGTCTTCAGTTGGTCCTATACCTCTTTAGGTGCTTGCTCCAAGAAAGAGTCAAAGTTCAACTCTTGGAGCACTATCTTCTAGAGCTCCCTTGATTTGATTTGGTTTAGGAAGGCTTCCATCAAGGTCACCTCAAGGTTTACTTGTTGACCTGGTGCCTCATCCTGATGGTAGTGCTCTGTTGGTGCCACCTACCTTGGAATCTGACAAATTGACTTCACTTCAACCTCTTCCCTAAGAGGTCCTATAGCATGGATTACGATTGGTTCTTCCTAGGCCTATTCTTGGTCCCTTCCTATTCTTGGCTATTTTTCCCTTAGTTAAAATGGTTCTCCTTCTTATGTGTATTTGTCTTTTGGTGTCATTTGTGGTCACAACACATCCATGGATTAGTACATAAAATGTGTAACTTAAAATATTTGGATACCTTATCTTGTTAATTAGTTACACTTAGCTATGGTTGAACCATGTAGATTGATTATTTTATTTTTTTAATCATAAGTATCACTGAAGATCATTGGAAGGGTTTAACTCTTGTAACTTGAGGTTTTAATGTTTATTCCTTAGTTAAACCTTTATGAGAGTTAGAAAAATGTTGAAAATTTTGCTATTAAAAATGACACGTTTGTGATGCTATCAAAAATGACATGTTTGTGGCCCCCATGACTAAGAGCTTACCTTTTAGAGCTACAAGGTCAAAGAATGGAGTGATTTGGATAAACAATTAGGAAGTTATGGGCTTTAGAAGGTTTTGGGCTCTAAAAATTGCAAAAACTACTTGGGAATTTGAGAGAACATGTGAAAATTTCTAAAGGACTTAGGCATATACATAGGATTTTTGCACTACATTGATAAGACTGCATATATGAGACTGTGTATACACATGGGCTTTGTCAATAGGGCCCCATTTATGGGGTCCATAAACAAAATTTTCAAACTTGGATATTTCAAAAAAAAATACAAGGACTTTTTAAATAAATTTGGGGTCTATGGAGTTCCAGAAAAGCCAAGAATATGATGAAATCATTGAAGAGGATCTTTAAAAGCTTGAAAATTCAAAAATATGATGGAGAATATGTTAATTGAAGAAAATACTTAAAGGAGCACATAGTCGGATGTAGAAGATAGATGCACAAAATATTTTGATTGCAATAAAGCCTAAGGATAAGGTGCTTAATGAACCCAACCAAAAGATATGCAACTAGGTCCTTCCCATAGTAGGCACATGCCCTATTTGCCCTTACATAACCTCAACCTAAGGAGTCCATGGACCTCATAGGTGATTAATGGTTTATGAAAGTTAAGAACCAAAACTTGGAATATTCTACCAAAGAATTCAAGTATGTCAAGCAATGACACCAAACAAGAACATGGACATTGACAGTGATGTGAGTTATGGGTAGCATGGGTGGATGATGGAGAAGGTGGAATGGAGTTCCAAATTCAGGTCATACGAAGTCCCTTATGGATTTGTGTTTAAATGACTTGAGAAGATCCATCCTTAATCTAGACCAAAATCAACCACTTTTAGTGACTTTGCATTGCCACTCCAAGACAGATCCACCCCCTTGAGACACAAGAGTGCTTCCACAAAACAACCACCATTCCTTAAAGAGAAGAAAAGAGAAGCAGGAAGTGAGAGAGGGCCTTAGTTAGAGGGTACCTTTAGGCATGGGTAACATGTCTTTCTAGTCCCATAACCAGTGCATGTAGCTCATTAATTTCTCTAAGGGCTATGCTTTGAATTTCCGCTATTTTTTCTTTGTTCTTTTTTCTTTTATTTTTTTTTTGTTTGTTTTTTTTAAAAAAATTTTTAGATGGAAGCCACACCATACAAAGACTTATTCAACTTCTTATTATTGGTTGACATGAAACGATAAGAAATCCATGAAAACACTCATGCACCCAAGTAAGTAAAGGAGTACAAAGAGTATTGAGTCCCCTTGAAGTCACACCCTGTTTAAACCTTTAAATCCTTTCGAATTCTGGAAACCACTAGGTCACAAATTTATTAAAGGTTTATTTAATGAAAGGGACCTCATATTCCCAAAATGAGGAAAACCATAGATTTTTATGAATGTGTGAATGTCGTGGACTCACTTCCTATTCCACGAAAAAGAAACCATGTCTTAGCCATCAATACAAAAATTCCAAAATAGAAACCAGACATTAGTAAACAAAAACATTAAGCACAAACCACCATTAGCAACAACTATAAAACCATTGTGTCCTATTGGCACAAAGCATGTTTATTAACAGAAATTAGAAAATCACACTAAAATAAAATAAAATATATAAGAAAGTGTAAAATATTCAAGAAAAATTTAAATGTACTAATTATGGTATAAAACAAAAAATGATGTAAAGTAGGAAACAATTTTAAAAATCAAAAGGTGTAAAATAGACAATTTGCAAAAGCAAAAGATATAAAAATTGAGAAGCCACATATATGATTACTATGAATGGTCATCTCCCCCACAACTAAGTTGGAAGGAGGAGATTTGAAAATTTAAGCATGGTTGTTCATCCGTTGAGTTATTTGTTACATTGGCTAGCTTGGGCTCATGGAAAGGCTTTACATGTTGGATGTTGACCAACTGCTTCTTATTTGGGCTTTCAAGTTTATATATGATCATGACCTCAAAAGGAAAGGTTTCATTGATTATATAAGGCCCCTCCTACAATGTCTAAAATTTGGTTTTTTGAGAAACATGCATGCGGTTCTAATAGATAACCTTATCTCTAGGTTGAAGTTTGATCCTTATAATTCTTAGGTCAGGTCATCATTTGTTGAATGCCTTGTGCACTTCATTCAAGGATAGAGTCACTAATCAATTTTCATCTAGCACATTTAGGTTGATTAATCTTTCTTTTTGTGCCAAGTTAATGTCAAGGTCCAAGTCACAGGCTATTGAAAGTGTGTGGAGCTTGAATCAGATATGTAGAGTTGGTAATTTTCCATACACCAGCTCATAGGGAGAGTAGCCTATAGGAAGTTTCCATGTTGAGTGATATGCCTAGAGGGCATCATTTAATTTTGTGCTCTAGTCTCTCCTATATTTGCTATTAGTTCTCATTAGGATCTTCATGATCTCCCTATTGGTAACTTTTTCTTGACCATTGGCTTAGGGGTGGTATAGTGTTGTTAATTTATGTTCAACCTACAAGTATTTCATAAGATTACAAAAATTAGCACCTGTAAAATGGGTTCCATTGTTAGAAATTAGTGCATGTGGCACCCCAAACCTATTCACAACATTTGGTTGTACAAACTATGTAGTAATGGATGTTATACAATTGATGACAGCTATTACTTCTACCCATTTTATGCAATAATCAACAATGACAATTATATATGCCTTTCCATTTGACATGGGTGTGATGGGACCCATGAAGTTGATGCCCCATATGTTGAAGGATTCTAGTGATTCAATCTATTGTTGAGCTCCATCCATTTATGTGGTCATCCCACCATCTCATTGAAAGAGTTTGCAAGATTGAACAAATTGGTGGACATCTCTAAAGATGGTTGGACAATACTATTCTACCATTAGGATTTTTATGACCATGCATCTCATAGCATAGTGGCCCCCACAAGGACCCTCATGAACATCCTAGAGAACAAGCAATTGATTAGCATCAGATACACACCAACAAACAAGGCCATTGGCACATACCTTGTAAAGGTGTTCATTGATTTCCATAAAGCATTTGGCCTGATGAAGAAACTATTGTTTCTTCCTATAGTCCAAATCTTATGACATCTATTGAGTGAGAAGATAAGTAAGGATGCCATCATACCATTTTGGTTCTATGGGAATTGTTTCATTTGTTGCACAAGAAAATAGAAGTTCATTTGGAAATTGGTCAGAGAGTGTGCTCTCCTCCTCTTTGTTTTCCCATCACAACCAAGACAAGTGATTAGTGACCACATTCTTAGTCCTCCTTTGATCTACCATTGTAAGATCAAATTCCTACAATATCACCAATCATTGTATGACACAGGGGGCTCACCATTGACTTGTTTATGAGAAAGCAAATGACATTATGGTCAATGTGAACAAAGACTTTATATCCAAGCACATAGTGCATGAACTTTTCCATAGCATACACCACCACCATCAATTCTTTCTCTGTGGTGGTGTAATTGATCTATGCACCCAAAATGCTTCAGCTTTTATTGTGCATATAATATAGATGTTTTCAATCATCAAACTGTGTAAGGATAGCTCCCAAAGCATAATTAGATGCACCTATCATGATATGAAATAGCCTGGACTAGTTAGGTGCTCATAGAATTGAAGTCTCTACAAGCCTCTACTTAAGGCTCTAGAATGCTTTTTTGCATTTCTTAATATAGATGAATGGAACATCTTTCTTTATTAGCTTGACCAATGATTTTGTGATCTTAGAGAAATTCTCTATGAATCGCTGGTAGTAGCCAGTGTGTCCAAAGAATGAAGAAACATCTTTAATGATTTTTTATTAATGAGTTATTCCTTGGATGATCCTTATCTTTTCAAGGTCCATCTCAATCCCTACCTAAGAAATTCTATGCCCCAGTACAATGCCCTTATAGACCATGAGATGGCTCTTTTACCAATTAAGTTGCAAGTTTGTTTCCACACATCTTTTGAGTATTTGCTCAAGGCGATTCAAGGCTTGCTCAAATGTATCACCATAAGTGGAGAAGTCATCCATAAAGGCTTCCACTTTGCTACTAATTTGCTATTGAAAGATGCTTAAGACCAGGCAATGAAAAGTGGTAGAAGCATTACACAAACCAAAAGGCATCTTTCAATATGCAAAAGTCCCACATGGACTCATGAATGTTATTTTGGTCTTCTGGTGCAATCTAGATTTGGTTATAGCCACTACAACCATCTAAAAATGCCCAGATATGATTTCCAACACCTGATCAATGAATGGTAATGGAAAATGATCTTTGAATGTTGCCATGTTTAATAGCCTGAAGTCCATACAAATCTACCATTTTCCATCTCTCTTTGGCACTATCACAAGTGGGCTGACCCACTTACTATCCATAATGGGGTAGATGAACCCTACCTTTAGGAGTTGCTTAATCTCCTCTTTCATAATATGTTTCAATTTTCAATTTAATTGCTATTGTGGTTACCTTCTTGGCTTCATGAATGAATCGATTTAAATGTGGTGCTGGCATATCCATGGATCAATTCTAGTGAGTTTGGGATATGACCAGGCAAAGGCTATTAGCCATTTGTTGACCACCTTTAATAGCATTTGTTTCTATTTAGGAGCAAGATTAGCATTGATTATTATGAGCTTGCCATTTGTCAAAAATTCATACTCCATGCTAGTAGGTAGATTTTTCCACTCTAAGGGCTCTTATTTAAAATTTTTAGGTATTTCCAGCTCTTCCCAATAGGTATCATCATTTGAATTATCAGAGTTGGTGATGAACTTACTCTAGTTTATCCATGCTTTTAATATAGGCACATGTCAGACTTTGAGGAGGTTCCATACAAAGTGTGCCACTTCCAAGATCATCTATCAGCCACTGGGTTCCCTCTTATTTTGTGGATGCTACATACAAGAACCTTTAAACTTTACATTCATCTGCGCACAATCTACATGCTTTGATGGATGTGATTTTGATATACTAGAGTTTCTGCACATAGTTACACCCAATATCATTGTACGTGATGCATGGAACTCACTTCTTCTCAATCTTTCCAAATTCATTCTCCTTGCAAATTTCCAAGGAGAGATATCTTATGCTCATTCAGGCATCAACAATGCTCAACCATGCCCTTTCCATAATAATTGGAAAGTCTTCCTTGCAATTGTCAACCTTGATCACTAGAAAACCAATAGGATAAGATCACCCATAAATAATGGTCACAATGTTATCTAGAAATCCCAGAGGAACCATGATTGACTGGTCTTGCAATTCTAGATGAATATTACTCTTTTTGAGAGGTGGCAAGTTCCATACTTTGTACATGTCATGGGAATTTAGATTGACACTAGAACTTGAATCAAAAAGAGCCTTGCATCGCTCATGTCTAGTGATCTGCAAGTAGATGAGAGGACTTCTAGGGTCAAATCTTTTCCTGGGATGGTTATGGATTAACATGATAATGTAGATCTTAGGAGGCATTTGGTTTGAAGGACTCTTGAAAGGTTTTGATGTAAAGGATGATGGAGAGACAGGGCAACCAACCACATTTGTCCATGAGAACTTTGGAGGATTTTTGAATAAAAAAAATGGTAGTTTTTTGAGATCTAGGTTTTGAACCATTTGGTTGAAAAGCTAGCTATAAGTTAACAGCCCTAGTAGTATTTTGTTCTTGCAACTATGGTGGAATTTAGCCCTACATAGATGGAGCAAGAGGTAATTTGCTAGAGGGTGAAGGAGCATGTGCTAAAGAATCAGAAGGATGATAGGGATATGGGATTTTCCCTCTAGTACATGGAGAATGAGTTCTATGATACTCTAGAAGGTAGTAGTGATGTTGAAAAGAAACATGACTAGAAGAGTCACATGGAGACATTGGTTATTAAACATAGTACCCATATGTATCTGGCTACCTGTAAAGATACTACTACCTTAGTGGTGGCATCCCCCACAACTATGGATGTTTTCACTGTTGGTATTGCTCATATGGCTGTGGTGAAGCTCCACTTGGATAATAAGCTTATTGTTGCTGGTGAAACTTTGTTGGATTACTTGAGGATAAGGCAATCTTCTAAGTGCTTACCTTCTTGCCAATCTAGGATTCAACATGTACACTCTAGACTCTTACAAGTGTTACCCAACAAGGCAACATCCTTTAGGATGTTTATATTAGTAGATGTCACATCCACCATCGTCATCTAATTCTATCTCCATAACTTCTCCTACTACAGCAACTTTGCCCTTACCCCTTTGGTAGGCATGTTAAACTTCTTTCCACCTCCTGCAGTTACGATCACTACTGTATTCTCTTGATTCTTCTACAATCTTTAAAGCAGTTTGGAAGTTTTCATCCAATAAATCCCACATTTTATCTACCTTGGTCGAAATTTTAGACCTAGATTTTTGGATCAACAAGGTCTTGTTGTTCATCACCTCATCAAGTGATGCCTCCTCCTCATTGTTGTAAAATTGGACCCTCCTTTTTTTTATGAAAGGATCTTTGTTATATTCCTTAGCACTTTCCCATTTTCTTAACTCTTCTTCTTCTTTTGCTACCTACTCTATCGGCCTTTGGATCTGATGGGCTCTAAGTTCTAATAGTCTTCCTTGGCATAAACCCCAAAAGTTCTTCTCATTTTTTATCTAAGTCCATTAATGCTGTGAAGAAGTTGTTCCCACTAGGAATAACCATGGCTAGGACATTGGTGTAAGAGAAAATAGTATCTACCCATGGTGGCATCCAAGGTTTCATGTGTTTCTTGCTTCCATCCTTGGACCTACCTTCTTAAATTAAACACTCAAGACTATGTCTAATATTTATCATTGAATAGCTCTAGCATTGTACTCCAACTATAGATAAATTCTAACTCCAAGGACCAATTCTAGCTTTCAACTTCCTTGATGAATGTCCTAGGAAATAGCTTTAATTTTTGTCAATCATTTTCAATATTTTGTAAGGCACATGCATTGTGAAAGGTTTGAAGATGTGTTTGTGGATCAAATTTATATCGTCCCCTCAAATCTATGAATATTTATTCATGTCAAGTTGCTTGATTCGACTATCTTTCACATGCCTGGCTAGAATTTTCACTACCTCTATGATATTTAGCATACTTCGAGTTGCCAGAAAAGGCTCATCATCATCATTATTTTGACGAAACCTATGATTTCCTCTGCTACACCTTTGTTCATGGTAGGCCTAGCGATCATTATTGTCCAATTGTTTACCTTCATCATGGTTGTCCTTTCGATGGTGTCTGTCAGAACCAAAAGAGGAAGGAGAAGATGTGAATGAAGAGAGCGAAGAAGGAGAAGGATTGCCACCACCATGGCATCTGCCACCTCCTCTACGCTTGTCATAGCCACATTCATCAACTTTCTTGTCATCCTAATGCTTGCCCAAGCCCCTGCTTAGACTCCCACTTTTACCTAAACCCAGATTGTTAATAGTGAATGGCAGCTTCAAGTTCAAGCCCCCATCACCAATATCAAGGGGTGGAGAATATGCATGTTAAAAACCCTCAAAGAGAGGATCCTAATTATCGTTTTGGTTGAGTAGGAACAAGGGATTAGTGAACCATTTTCCCTTCATAGCCTCATGGTGCTTCTCCTAGTATCAATCTCTCTTGCATTGTGTTTTAGTGGGATGGTAGTCCTAGTAATCATAGTCATGCATAATGTACTCTTCTTGAAGATCCTAGATGCCCAACCTCCTAAGAGTTTGGAGCAACATCCCAAACATAAATTGATCAAGAGGCATTATAATGTTTCCCTCCATATCTCGCCACCATAGCTGTTCATCCTGGTGCTAGATGAAGGTGAAGTCAAGAACATACTCATCTGGATGAGTATATGCCACCTTGCATTCTTGAGGCACTAGTAGTTTAGTATCATCACGCTTGTGAGAAGAATACATTCTACAATAAAATAATTTATCAATATGCTTAAATTATTATATTTATTCTTAGAATGATTTTTGACCTTAGGGTTCATCCAACGATGTTAATGATTTTCACTACACCTAGATAGTGCAAATTTTAAACAAAAAGAATCCTTGAAAATGGTGCCAGTGAGGAGTAGCAAGTATCTCTATGCTCAACCATACAAATCACTAAGCGTTCATGTGTGATCTAGTCAAATTTTGTGGATTGTATGTCTTCCACTATACTAATCTCTAAGAAGTGAACTTGCCCTAATGATCATTCATTGTCTTCCCAATTACACTTGTGATATGCAAAGGTATGGTTAAGTGTAATCGAGGCATATGATCTTTATTATTTTTATGTTTTATGTTTTGGGTGCTTAAAATAGAGGATGGAAGGAATGAAGTAATTCAATTGATAACTTAATCTAACTAACTACACATAACTAATCCTAATATAAGCATCCATTCACACTTTCTGTACACATCCTAAGCATGTGTAACACTGCTAAGTTACCAAATGTTAAGTGTTACTGGGATTACCAAGCGGCATACACATGCTCAAAGTGGTAATACTTATGTTCTTAGGTAATCACTACTTAATCTAGCTTAATTTAGCCTAATTAAGTATTTAATCACTTAAAGCATTAAAGGAAATTGCATAAAACATTAAATGCATAAATAATTAATTGATCTATTTCCAACTGTTGCAAGGTTTATCAAAAGGCTCATCTTTATTGTCATTCACACTATTGTGCTTAGGTACATTAGTGCTCGAATAAAAATCTATACACTTTCTAACTCCTATTGTAGGCACTAAGAAAAATATTCTAAATTTCAAATGACAAAACTGCAAGAGCTTTGCTACCACTATGACAAGACATGCTATAAACATGCTCGATGAGTGCGTATTTATAAACTTTTTTGCGGGGCTATGTTGACAAGGCCTTATAAATGCAACAAATGCTATGCCGACTAGGAAACACCACATAGACAAGACCATGTCAACGAGGGCTCGTTGATGAGGCCACGTCCACAAGGATCCATCAATGCGACTCTTTGACACTTCATCACCTTTATATATAGATTTTAATATGTAATTTTTAGTAGTAGCAAATATATAGACTTGTATAATACTTAACTATAAATATATATACTATATGTATGCTTAGATAAGTCTATATAACATTATTAAAACATGTATAAGTTAAACTACTAGTAAAAATATTTAATTTAAAGTGTTATTTTAATTATTAAACTTATATGATCCTAAGTAATTATTACTTGAGTGTAAGTAGGAGTGTGGTTAGATAACTACATAGTGATGAATTAATTTTAACAGCCAAATAGTGGAATTTGAATTAGCTAACCATATGATGATGAGAATTAAACGAATTTTGGCTAAGTGGCAAAGTTGGTTAGTAGAATTGGTGGGAATTTCAAATTTACCTTTCATTATATAAATACATGTGAATTGCTTGGAAATGCATCATTTTTCAATTCAAGTTTTAAGTGAAAAAGCAAGGAAGTGTTTAAGTGTGAAGTAGAAAATGGTGCTTAGAGATAGGACAATAAGAAGGCCTTTTATCCCATATGTTATGGGATGTTGTCTAGAGCATGTATTGAGAACCTATTGTAAGGAAACTTCCCGTGGAGCATCTAGTAAAAGCCCTTTCTTACTTTGGCTTTCAAATGAGTTTAGATTTCTCACTGGTGGACTTTCTATACATTTCAATGTTTAAGGCAGCTTCCATAAATGTACCAGTTAAGCTGAATATCAAGGAGAATCTAAGAAAGATGATTCTTAGGGAGAGGCGTTTATGTCTCAAGACATTGAAGCAACTAATTAGGAAGAATCTCAAAATTCAACAGTTAAAGAGTGAGATCAAAAGCAGACAAAGAAAATTGTTAAAAACAAAAGAGAAGATCAATTTGATGCTTCAACTAGGCAAGAAGAGGAACAAAGGACATTCATCACAACTGAGATTACATATGAAAGGGTTCATGATATGAGAATCCCTAAGAAAGTTATTTTTTAACTCTTCTCTTCCCACCTACAGGATAGTTGTATGAAATTTTGTTTGTATAGTGTCCTAAGTTTTTTTTAGAGAATGAGGTTTTTATTTCATCAAACCTTAAGTTTTTCTCGAAAGTTTGATGAAAGTTTTCCTCGAGAAAAAAAAGATTTCTGTTCCTATATAAAAGGAAAAGTTAATAATAAAACCTTCTTTTTTTTCAGAAAAAGGGGGTATGAAATGTTGATACATTTAAGCCATCTTATGGAGAAAAATTTGTAAATTAATGTTTGGGTTTTATTAAAATCCAAATGTTAATGGTGAATGCAAGATAGCATATAAATAAAAAAAAGGGCAAAAGTTCATTGAAGTTTGGTTTCCTTCTCAATAAAATGAAAGTATTCACATGTCAATGAATAATCAGGGTATTTATTATCACCACTGTGGAGCTTGGTTTCAATGTTAATTTATTATTATAAGTTAAAGTTTTTTGAAAGAAGAAGAACAATAACATTATAGTTGTTGATTCAAGTCAAACGACTAAGTGGAAAATAGCAGAGGTACGTGTTATGATTCACCTTGTTTGAAGTTTTGAAAGATGAATATCTCTCCTAGAATTTGAAATATGGTAAATTAAGGAGATACCCTGGAACCATCTAGTTACAAGGAATGAGTGGTAGTATGAGCAATAAGAAAAATTTTAAGTATTACTAAATCTTCCAGAATGTCATTATATAGTGTCTATTGTGTAAGTGTCAAAAATTTAACAATAGGAGAGTAAGGCTCAACAAAATTTTTTAAATTCACAAAAATTTGTAAAAACCATGAGAGCATCATCAAAAATTTCAAAACACACAAAAACAAAAGAAAAAACTAAGGATATTATCAAAATCACACTCTAAAGAAATGTAAGATGATTATTGGTAGAATGTTAAAACCCTATGTTGCCAAATTGTTTTAAATAAAGAATATCAAGATTGGAAAAATACAAAACCCTAAGAAATGGTTATTGTTCAAAAGAATTAACAACACCCATCAAAAATAGCAAGAATAAACAGTAAATATTTAAGCATTAACAAAATTTTAAAGCCCAAATTCAAGCGCAAGACACTATGAACTCATAAATGAGCTACAACACTCAAATAGTGCTTATTTTAAGATGGCGTTAGGATCGGCAGAAATGACATCCAAACCTTGCAAAAGAGACAAAGCTGAAAAATCCATATTGCAACAATGGAGAAAATGCACAACTCCTCTTGGTTAGATCAAGCTGGAACTTAGCCATGATGCCTATGGCTCTGGCTAAGCCATTAAAAGTTATGATGGTGCAATGGCAACAAAAATGATGGCGATGGAGTGACAACAAAGGAAACAATCATGTGGCAGCCATGAAGGTGATAGCAACGTAGCTATAAGCTTCACCAAAAAGGGGTTGGAAGACATATGCTCTTACTTGGAGGAAATAACATCACAGTTGAAGCATGGCACAGTAGATGGTAGGTTTTCTTCTCAATGCAGAAAGACAAAGACACAATGTGTGGTGTTGAAGCCACGAGATATGAACAAACATTGTAATGTTTACATATTTTACACAAATGTGTTGATGAAAGTGGTAACAAAGAAATGAACTCTTAAGGATGATTATATATATATTGCAAAAGTTGATTAAGGCTTATTTTTGTTTAAAAAAAGAAAGAGAAAGTATTTATGAATGCTTAATAAATCTAGTATTATTTTAAATTCCCATATGAAATTATGATTAATTCTCCTTAATATTTGTAGTCTCTTTTGAGACACTTGCCAACTTTGGCATATATTTCTCAAAATTGTTGTAACTTCCTATGGTGATTTCCATGATATTTATTACCAAGAAAACACTTGGCAACCATAGCTTAAATTTATAATAACTTCCTATAGAAGTTATAACTTCTAAGGTAGTTATAAGTTAATATCCCTAGATATTTGTAATACCCTTAACGTTTCATAATTATTGTAACTACCCAATGCCTATAAAAAGGCTTCAAGGATAGAATTGAAAAAGGCAGGGAAGGTGAAGCAACTTGAAAAAAGACAGTTGAATATTATTTGTAAGATGGCTTGCTAAGACATCAATTTAGCTACTTTGTTTCAATCCTATGAGTTCATTTCTTCCCATTTTGTTTTAGTTACTTAGTTAATGGTTTAGATAGTATAGTGATTAGCATTTAATTTTGGAATTTTTCCTAGGTTTCTTTTATAGCTCTGTTTTTATGCAATATTAGACATCTATTAAGATTTTCCATAGAAGAGCTTATGTCCTTGAAAAGCCTCAAAAGTAATTCAATAGTGATGTCTTAATGAAATTTTATGTTTTGAGTGTAGGAAATCTAGGAAAATCTTTGGTATTTTGAGCTGAATGAAGTAGCTTCATTGTTTTAAAGTGTATTGCCTTGGTATTTTAATCAAGAAATTGTCAAATCCTTTTGAAAGCTCTATTGATTTCAATCTTTGACAACTATTAACTAGCCATAATAAAGACTCATACTTTGTCATTTACGTAGCAATTTTTTATAGTATAATAGGATTATGTTTTTGAAATTGCTTATTGAGCTCTAATAGTTTGAACAATTCATAGTTATTGAATTAGGAATAACTTTATTGTGAAGTGTTTCTTCATGTCAATTTATCTTTCTTAAGTATTTGATATTTTCACAAAAATCTACATTCTTTTCTTTTTTTCTTTCTAAGTTCATTGAATCTCGCTCTATTTCTAGTTTTCTTGTGGAACTTTCTCTCTAGGAAAAATTAGGAGTAGATTGTCAAAATTGTGCTTAAATGTTTTTGCAAAATTTTATTTGTTACAAGTAGCATACTATAATGACTGTATAGACTAAGTGATTGAACAAAATAGAAATCTTCAACAAGTCATAGTATTTGACAAAGTTATTCAAATCTCTTTTATGATAGTCGATTATAGTTTTATACATAACCCAACCATTTTAATATTCACAACAATGAACACATACTTATGTCTATTACATTTCATAACTACTAAGTTTATTTGGAGGTATATGGGCCTTGGTGTTGCCAAAGACCACCAAGTACCTAAATCCTATTTGAAGAACACCTTCAATCCCATGACCCCCTAGTCACAAGACCATGAGGCCACCCCACATTGGCAGTCCAGTCCCAAACAATTGCCAACAACTACGGGTTGTGAGCATTCATATGAAGGCCATGACAATTAAAATTAAAAGTCATGCTATAGTAAAAAATAATGTATATGAAAAATAACATAGATAATGGCCATTTAACTACTTTAAATATTAGCCATGCCATGATCCAAAAATCATAACATATGATTGAGCCTTGATTCCGTGAAAGTTAGAATTTTGCATATGAGAGCCACAACATGGATTAAATAAATTGCACAAAGTTTTATTCAAGTGCATGATGTACCTAGATACATTTGCATGGTTGTAATAAAATTAAGATTTGTTCCATCCACTGCAACACTTAGATTAGCATTTTAATTTACCTCCTTGGAGTTTCACCTCAACTATTCATTTACTTTTCATGTAATTAGTTAACTATTTTAATCCCTTGCATTTAATTAATTTGCATGAGTATGACTGATTTCAAGCATAAATATATTAATACTTAGTGATCCAAATAGTGAATCATTAGTATGCCCATCAGCATTAGTACATGTTCAGGATATGTACAGTAAATCAAGAACAAATAATCTATGTCTATGCGAGTTTAGATTTACTTTTGATAAAACCAATTTTTTTGCTAATGCAATATCGTATCTACAATATTGTATCAACGATATCATAACTACGATATCATAGCTCATCCTATGTCATTATTGATGCGATGTCTTGGGATTTGTGTAGCCCTATAAATACCAACACTTGGACACATAAATGACAACTTTTTCTTCCAACCCTTAGCCAAATTCTTGCAATTTGTTTCATAGTTTTAGTAATATAGTGAATGTCTGCAGTGTGGTGTTAAGAAATTGATCAGCATCTTTATTCACATAAATTGTACTTGGACACAATTTATCTATGGTAATAAAGATCAAAAATATTTCTCATCATTGTAGCATTCCTTAGTTTTCTTTATGTTTAGAATAATTTTCTTGCTTTCCTAGTTAATCACTTACATTTCAAGCACTTTATTGTCCATGTTTACTAGTTAAGTAGAATGGATACAACTAGTTTCAAGCACTGAGTGTAGTTATTTTGTAACCCAGTAATGGTGTTGCTTGATTCGCTTAGTAGTAATTTTAGTTAGTAATCCCAATGATAATTACATGAGTCCAAGGCATGTACAGTAGACTAGCATCGAATATCCATTGCTCTAGGCTAAGATAGATTTTTGTTTTCATAGTTAACTAGACTTAGAATTTTACCTTTTACCCAATCATGTTTACGACTAGGAGTATTAAGAGCCCTACAACAACATCTATCATGTACCTCACTAAGAGTTAAACCATACACTTGAACTTCACTAACTTGAAGTGGGAAGATAACGATCTCAAACTTAACATCAATTACTAGTATAATTATAGCATCCATCCACAGATTACAATTTGGTCATGCCCAAACACTCATGAATTGTATGGTAGAGTGTTGAAATACCTTCACCACTCATCATTGGCATTGTTGCTAGGGATGTGTCAATGTATGTTGAGTAGTTGATCTTATAAAGTTTGTTGTATCAATCCATAAAGTGTACCCTTTACATTCTTAATCAATCCTAATACCTACACACACAACTAAGTGTCAAACACATAATATGGCTTCAACAGTTAGAGAAAAATCACCTACCAAATAATTTCAAAGAAATCATGACAGAACACATGATGAAGAAGATTGAAGTGCACTGATGCAACCAAGAATTACATATGTTCACACTAATCCATACTATCCTAATTTTACATCCATTCTTCACTAGCATGAACAACTTGGATAGAGATACTTACAAGGAAATTTAGTTCTACCACCAAAACATTTCATTCCATTGATGTTGCAAGCAACCCTTATCAAGGCCAACCTAAGTCATGAACAAGAGAGCTATCAAGCCATAAAGAACATGATAAGGCCATACTAGCCAATGGAGGCTAGGGTAAGAAGGGATGTCATCATGGAAGTCCATCACGAATGTGACAAAGGAAAGAAGGTACCTTAGATAGTTATCCTAGAAGAAATAAAAGATGCTTCACTCCAAGCAGAAAATTTTTATCAAACTCATGGATCTCACTTCCACATACCGGTAATACATATTGAAGACCTTGCCAACGCCAAGCTAAAGTCAACTCTTGCAAAGGATCTTCGAAGGGATACAAAAGACTTAACCCAAATAGAGCATAAGGCCTAGAACTTCTATCAAACCAAAAGATGATAAATCATGAAGTCATAGAAGGAGAACCAGCGAGCACCATTCTCCAACTGCTTCATCTACCTCCTCATGTTCATCTTTGGAGTTTGACATGAAGAAATACATATGAGGATACCATGACAAAGATAGAAAAAGAGCTTATGAGAGAGAGGAATACAAAGGAAGGTATCCTAGTAATGAAGAGAATGATTATGAAAGACGAAGGAATAGAAATAAGCATGAGGACAGAGAGCATTATCAGCATTGAAGGGATCACCACTGCAATAGATCTAACAAACTTAAAAACTATGAAAAACCCCTATTAGCTGCTCGAAGCATAATAAATATCAAAAAAGTAGTATATATTCCAACCAGGCATGTCACGAACAGTTGCATCAAGTGACTAGATATGAATAACATTCTTACATTTGAAGGCAGATACAATGCAAATCCACAACACCACCTTCAAGCATTCCATGATGCTTGTGTCCTCCAAAATATTGAAAGTAATTGGCAAAAGCTTAAGTTTTTTCCTAGGACGCTCATCAAAGAGGTAGAAAGCTAGTACAAATCATTGAAACCTAAATCAATTAGAAGATGGAATACCATGCATGCTTAAGCTCTTTAACCATGAATATCAAACTTATTCAAGAGTGTCTAACCTTAAAAAGCAAATCCATGGATGGAAGAAAAGGATACATGAATCCCTTGATGCATCAATGGGCATATACTACTCTTTTCTACATAGATGCCTAGGCCGTGAATTCTCACAAAGGGAACAGCTTAGGCACATTGTCGATGGATTAAGGAATAAAACCAAAGAAACCCTTGGGGTCTACATCCAAGGAAGACTATCAAAGATGAAAACCCATTAGATTTAGAGTTTAATAGACCAAGTGGAAAAATAGGAAGGCAAGTTGAAATAAAGAGAATCACGTAAAGAGTATAATCGAGATCCATCAATCAAAAAATGAGATGTACAAATGTGCGATAAGCAAGAAGAAGAGGTCTTGGAAGATGTGATTTAGAAGAAAAATCTATTCATCCAAAACTCGATCAACAATATAGCAACAAAGGTAGAGAAGATGTGGAACTCAATGGATGAGAAGTTCACTATAGCCTTGAAGATCGTAGAAGAAAGAACTAAACAAGCACTCAATAAAGAAAAAGATAAAAAGAAGAGAAGAGACTATAGATGAGAAGGCTATAAGTAGAAAGGAAAAGTTTCTTTAGTTAAGGAGTGTACTAACTCTAGTTTACAAGATAAGGAAGGATGCAAGGTATGCTAGTATGAACATCCTAAGGGATGTTACCCTACTATGGCTCACTTGCAACAGCCTGGGGCATATGCACTCAACCCAAGGTTTGTTAAAAAGTAGATGCTAAAACAGTTGTCTTACCCTCAACATAATCTCTTAAAGCCCTTCTAACTAATCTACTATCGAAGCAAAGCTTACCCTCAACTGCAGGAGCAATACCAATAGCAATGACAACAACCACAAGCATGGGAAATGCCACTATCAAGGCAACCATATTTGTATAGGCAACCAAATCCTTATGGATATTATGTGCAATGTCCAATCTCTTCAATGAATGCTTTAGTTCACACTTTTTCTCAATATTATCCACCTGAGTATATTAAACCTACCACTCCAAGGATGGACTTCAATCTATACATACATCAACCAGTAGTTGGTCCATCAATTCAACCTTTTAATCCTTTTTTACCAGTGCCACCACCAATAATGCAAGGGGATCTACCATCATAGCCATAATAGAAGAATGCAACAAGGGTAGTAAATATGTAAGAGAAGGTAATCATGAATGAACCTCAAGCCAAGAAATGTCCATTCTTCTGAACAAGTCCAGGAAGGATTCAAAGAATGGGAACTCCATCTACTTCAACCCCATTTACACACACTTCTCCAAGGAACACTAAGCTTACATGTTCTACTAATTTCAACTTAACCACCATAATCCAAACTATCACGCATTAGATAAAGGTTTGAGCACTTCTCTAGAAAAGAACATATTTACAAAATCCCTTGATATATCTTCAAATAGCGGGACACAAATCATGCAAGGCTCTACTTGAATCTGGGTTAGGAGTAAACTTCATTTCACAAGACATGTACAAGGCCTAGAATATTCCATCATTGAAGAAAAGTAACATCCAATTAGAGGTTGTAGATCAGTCAATCATGGTTCCACTAGGACAAGTAGATGATGTCCTCACTACCATTAGTGGCTAGTCCTATCTTGCTTATTTCTTAGTCATACATGTCGGGGGAAACAAGGGAGAAGTCCCTATCGTCATGGGAAGAGCTTGGCTTAGTACCATGAATGCTAAGCTAGGAATCAAAGATATGTCCTTGGAGATTTTCAAGGAGGATGAAGTTGGAATCATTCAAAGACACAAAGTTCCATGAATCACATGCAGCGATAATAGGTGCAATTATGTGCAAAAAATATGGGTTGTTAAATAAGAAAGCAACATAGCATGCAAGAGATCTATAGAAGAAATGTGTGTGCAAAGATACCTGTATGCAACAGAAACTAAACAAGTTAGATTATAAGCACCTACATGAAGGAAATAGATAAGTTAAAATAGTTAAGAATGAAACACCACTATACACATTCATTCCAAGAAGAAGATATTGAATGGGGACAACTTGAGATCCCAAATAAGTTTGAATTGAAACCATTGGAGTTAAAAGCCCTACCAGCAGTACTGGAATATGCTTTTCTAATTAATAAGAAACTTATAATCACCAATGCCAACTTGGATAAAGATTGAAAAAAGAGATTATTAGAAGTGATCAATAAATGGCCAACAACATTTGCATGGTCTTATGATGAAATAACAAGCATTGATCCATGAATTTGTCAACACTAGATATACACAAATCTAGCTATTAAGCCATGCCACCAACACAGAGAAGGCCAAATCCCAAGCTTAAAGAAGTAGTAAAATAGAAACTGGAAAAATTATTGAAAGTAGGATTCATCTACCCTATTGCGAATAGTGAATATGTTAGCCCTTTGATCATTGTTCCAAAGAAAGATGGCAAGTGGAAAGTATGTATTGACTTCTTATTGTTGATTCAAAGACTATTTCCCTTTACCATTTATTGACCAAGTCCTAAATACCATAGTAGGACATCAGTACTATAGCTTTCTTGACAAATATAGCAAATAGAACTAGGTCCACATTGCACCATAGGACTAAGAAAAGACTACATTGACCAATCCATGGGGAACATTCACCTACAAGAAAATGCCTTTTGGTCTACGTAATGCACCTGCTACATTTCAAAGATTAGTATTGAGCATCTTCCAAAAACAAATAGGTAATGGTGTGGAGGTATTTATGGACTATTTCTCAACTTACGGGCTAGACTTTAAACAAGCATTGGACTGTTTAGAGTAACTATTAAAAAGATGTGTGGAAACCAATTTAAAGCTTAATTGTTACAAAATCCATCTAATGGTCCAAGATGAGATTGTTCTAGGACACAAAGTATCATAGAAGGGAATTGAGGTAGATCCAGAGAAGATTAGAGTCATTCAGAACATCACCCAAAGGCCACAAACTATCAAAGATGTTAGATCATTTCTAGACCACATAGGATATTACAAAATGTTTATAGAAAATTTTTAAAAAATAGCAAAACCATTGGTAGAATTAACAAAGAAGGATGCATCATTTTAGTGGACAAAACAATGTGAGATGGCATTTGAGACTTTAAAATAGAAGTAAATCAAATCACCAATCCTCCGAGCTCTAAATTGGTCTAAGCCCTCCCACATAATGATAGATGTTTCAAATTATGCACTAGGTGCAATACTAATGTAAGTGGATGATCAAAAAAGACCATATTACATACATTGTGCCAACAAAAGCATCACCAAAGTAAAGCTCAATTACACCACCACAAAAAAGGATCTTATGGAAGTGGTGTACATGCTAAAAAAAATTCAAACACTATGTGCTCAAGTACCCTATTTATGTCCATACATATCATAGTGCAATAAGATTCTTGATGAATAAATTAGTGGTGAGTCCTTAAGTGATTAGATGGTTTATCATATTGCAAGAATTTGACATCACTATGATTGACAAGAAAGGCACAAAAAATGTAGTAGCAGATCACTTATTAAGATTAAGATGGTAACTAAAAGACCAAGAAGAATCATTATCAAATCAATTTCCCAATGAAAACTTGTTCACAAAAACAACAATGGCCATTAATTCAATAGTGAAGTTATGAACTAGTAATTACATGACCTACTTGACCACGTAGGTTCTTCCTGTTGAGTGGAGTAAAAAATAAAGAGAATAGTTCCTCCATAAAGTAAAAAGATATATAGAGATAAATGGAAATATTTACAAAATCTATGCTCGTGGATTGGTACAATGGTGTGTTTTGAAAGAAAATCAACAAAGGATCCTACAGATGCACATGAAGGACCGTGTGGTGGTCACTATGCTAGATGTAGGATAATACTTAAGCTAGTGATGCTAGGCTACTTTTGGCCTACCATATTTTGGGATGCACATAACTTCATCCAATCTTGTGAGAGATGTCAATGGGATGGAGGAATAATGAGTAGAAATGAAGGACCATGATAATGGGATCAACCATTAGAACCATTTAATATATGGGGAATTGATTTCATGGGACCCATTACACCGATGTCAAACAGGAAAGCTTATATCATAGTGACCATTGATTACTGTATGAAGTGGGTAGAAGTAGTTATAGTTAAGGATTATACAGTAAAGAGTGCTACCAAATGTTTCCAAAAACATGTGTTAAATAGATTTGGAGTGCCAAGAATGCTCATCTCAGATAATGGAACACATTTCACAGGTGCTACATTTAAGAAGCTCATGCAACAACTTGGGGTAAACCATAAACTGACCACATCATATCACCCCCAAGCAAATGATCAAGTTGAAGTAACTAACTGATAAATTACAACAATATTAACTAGAACGGTTAGTTGATTTAGGAAGGATTGGAACACCAAGTTAAATGATGCTCTATGGGCCTATAAGACTTTGGAAACTCCCCATTGGATATTCATCCTACGAGTTAGTCTACGATAAACTACATATGCTTTTAATTTAGACAAAGCTATAAACTCTAGCCACTACCAATAAACTAGACCTAGACCTGAGCTTAGCCTTGAAAGAACAACGTATGAATCTCAACCTTTTAGAGGAGAATAGGCTTGTAGCCCTCATGAGCAATAAAGTCTATAAAAATTACTCTAAGCATAGCCGTGATGCACGAATACACCAAGTGTCAATCCAACTAGGTGATAAGGTCTTATACTATAATCCTAATCATGTCCCACAAAAGGCTAAGTTTTGAACCCTATGGGAAGGACCATATATCATCTAGGCAACCTATCCATTTGGCAACATGTAAATTTACCATCTAGCCACCCCACATAAGCTCATTCTAGTGAATATCCAACAGGTCAAGCCTTATTATAAACATCCCAATTTTGTTATAGATTCTATCTAGTCCATCAAATCATCCTCTACCTGTTTGACCTTCTGGATGATTATTTCTAATAATAGTCGTGGAGGTGTCCCAAGTGACACGTAGATACCATACTGAATCTTTTACTTTATTATTACCTTTTCATATTGTCTTTGATATTTTTCTCATACTTTTATATTTTTATCCAATTTCTTAATGATTTCTTATTCTTTGACATTTCTAAATTCTTTTCACAATTTTTCATTCTTGCTATCTTTGCAATTCTTGATATCTTTTACAATTTTTCTATACTTTCATTATTTCTCTTGCACATATATTTGTTGATTTTTCAATAGAGCATAAGAAATAAAGCAAGATGTAGTCCCAATAAGGTGAAGATTATCCTATATTATCATATCACAAAGGACTAATTACATATACAGTGAGACCATGCCATCCATCCACTCATTTCCAACAATAATAGGTTCTTACCATGGCCATAATGGTATTCTTTTCACAATAAAACTATGAATAAACTTGTGATAATTATGCATAGAGAGAAGAGTGAAGAACCAAGTGTGAATGAAAAGGGTGTGGCATCAAGGGAACTTGTGGATTCTCTAGTCATACTATTGTGAGTCCTATCTTGTTGTTAAGGATGTATTATTCTCTTGAGTTCTAACGAAAAATGAAAGTAAAAGGACAATAAGTGTTTCCTTACCATGTCACTAGTAATACATGTTATCCATGCCTAAAGGTAGGTGACTTCTTGAAAATCAAATAAATAAATAAATATGATATTAATAAACTCCTTCTTTGAAACCCATTGCCAAGTGGTAATACTTTTTGCAACAGTGGTAGTCTTGTGGTTGTTCATCCTAGGGATGAAACAATGTGATGTCACTAAAAAGTGGTTTGGACTTGGTTTGAATCTTGGACAAAAAGGCTAATGATTACTTTAACCACACATCACACATAAGGATTCATTATGCTTATGGTAAGACACCTCACATCTTGATTTCTACAATCCCTTCTACATTCCACTTCACCTCATTAGTATATTTAATCATAGCTTTATGGTTTCGAATAATATAATGTTATTTTCCTAGTCTAGCAATATTAACATGTGTGTTTTGCTAGACAAGTATGTCTTACATTTAACTCCTTAAGTGCCTACAGACACTTTTAGGCATGGTTATATAAGGGCACTAAAAGTTGAAGCATACTTCGGGGAGGACCCATTTGTATAACTCTTGTACCTCATACTTGACAAGCAATTCCACATCATCTTGTGCCTTCCAAACATGTTAATACGCAAAGGACACTTTCCACAAATTATTATAACTTGTCCATCTACTAAGAATCTATAATCCATCTCATATACATCCAATAAACTTTCATTGCCCAAGATTCCTTCTTTATGACTTTCAAATGTTAAATTTTTGAATTTAAGGCATCATCTATGATCCATGACCCTTTAGATAGTCTCTATGTCTTCCAAATCATCTAATTGACTCATTATTTCCATCAAAAATTGTCAAAAATTTAAAATTTTTCAAGGGTGATGTCATAGTTACAACATTGTATCACCTACAATGTCACAACTACAATGTCATGCCCATAAAAATAGGATATATATGTGCAAGAGTTAGAAAAATTTTCATTCTACCATTTCAATGAAAAAGAAGTTTTACTATTTTTCTAAGCTCTGGCAAACAAACTTCCCGATGTCATAACTTCCTCATTGCAACTCTAAATTGAGAAATTCTTAAACCCTGTTGATCCCAGAGTGCCCAACATAGTCATGGGGGAGTCTGTTACACTTAATTAGAGAAAAGTGAGCTAAAGTTTACTCACACTCAAAAGATAATATAAGGGTAAGTATAAAGATAAAACTAAGAATATCATAAATAACTAATCAAATTTAAGCCAAATGACTTAAACTAATCCTCCCAAATAACCATATCAACCATCTATAGGCAAAATAAATAAGAAAATTATAACTATAGAAGGTCATAAAATTAGAGATATAATACTTAGGGATTTCTTTTTGAAATTTTCTAATTATGCAATCATAATAAAGATCATAACTAATAGGAGAAGCTAAGAACCTGATCAACCAAGAGTACAAGAAGGATTATGAACCATTAAGAACCAATTTAAACACCTTGATAATATCAAACTCTTATTGATTATAGATGGCCCCAAAGAGACTAGCAGCTAAAGGACCTTCCCAACATGGTAGCAAAAGGCCCATAGGCTCGTGGCAAAGGCTCAGCAAGAGAACAAACCCCACAAGCTAAACATGCTAAGTAGGAGGCCCAATCATTTAGTATTCATCAACATACTCCTACCACTATGTAGTCAATGCAAGCTAAGGCAAAAGCGCCACCAACACCAAAATAGGGACAACATCTCACATTGTCCAATGAATGACTCTAGGACATCCAAGAAAAGTCCATCATGTCCATAGTCATTGTGGAATTAAACTTTGGACTATTCATGGAGTTTGCTCTTGAAGCTATTTGAACACCACTTCAAACATCTTCATTATGACCAACATTATCCAACAATGCAAAATGGTAACTAGGAGAAGCCTATCAATTTTGGAAAAATAAACAAGATGATGCAATTGTGAAGATAGAAGGAGTCTTTATTCCCTACTCTGTTAAGGCAATTACTAAGGCCTTGAACATCCCAAATGAAGAAGCCAATGTGGCACAAATCTTGATAAGGTTTGATACATTTGCTAAGAAATTATGACTACAAAAGGCCAACGACAAAGAAGATAAATATTACAGCAAGATGACTACCAAAGAAAAGACTTATTTCAAGATTGGGACTTACCATCTATTCCTAATGAAGAGGCTCAACAGAATCTCCACATATGTAGCCAGAGAAAGTTCAATACTAATGGGAAAATTCAATGCTAACATCGTGCATCTAATCTTCTTGGAGATTCAAAGATGGTTCAAGGAGAAGAAGATAGGGAAACCAACACTACCATTTCCTTGGCTAATAAGGAGACTTTGTAAACAAGCAAGGATTTTGGGTCACACTAATGATGTCCCAAGGAAAGCCTAGAATGCCTCTTATGCATAAATGTCAAAGCTAGTGCCATCAAAGAAAGATTAGTTGGAGAAGCTAGTAGGCACTAAAGGAGCTTCAGGTTCAACTCTTGCTGGTAACATTCTAGCTACCGAGCAATAGCAACGAGTAGGACCTAGTAATCAAACACTTGCTAGAGATAAACCAAAACAACAAGCTCCACCACCTCCACAAGACTACTAACCTTTAATGAGCCATCTGCATCAAATCATAGATACAATCAATTGGGGAGCAAGAGAGGGCTCCAATCTTTACAGAGTTAGAGAATACTTTGTAAGGTCCATAGTTTCAATAAATCCTATGAGTGGGCAAGTGTCATTACAAGTAGAAAGAGAGAAAGACTAGGCACAAAAAATTTCGAAGAACGCTACATCATTTCAAGTCATGTTAGAAACTAATGAAGGTACCATAGTAGTGATTATGCAATACCAAGATGCAGTAGGAGTAGCTAAAGTTATAAATGATCACATCAACAAGTCCTTCAATGTTTCTATTGTGCCACCAGCTAATATCTTTGAAGCTAAGGATGTCCAAATGCTAGCTGGTATGTTAATGACTCCTGCTAAACATGAAGATGTCCTAGATAGAGTGTTGTAAACTGGCCAACTCATGCAAAACCTATTTTATATTCCAAGTGATATCACTACAATGCAGTCTAACTTAATTACCATAAAATAAAAGCTAGTAATGGCTAAAATGAGGGTAGAACATGTCAAACATGAAGTGTAGAGATTGCAAGCAAAATTAGCAGCTTTAAGATTATAAGTACGAGATCTTGCATGATTTTTTGCCCCAGACCAACTTAAATAGTTTAGAACTGATTAGGTGAGGTAATTGATTACCCACAACATACATGTAGAGATGGAACGAGAGAAGGCGGTGTAGAATTCCTTAGTAGCCGAAGCACAAACATATGCACACACCAAAGCTTTCATAGCCTTGGAAGAGGAGAATACGAAGCTCACTACTGATAACACAAGGTTGATAGATATAGAAAAGCAAAAAAATGTGCTCAAGAAAGGTATTCATCAATTATGATAACAACTCATTAGAATTAACCAAGACATGAGTAAATTGACCCGAGAAAATAGGACCTTATTAATAGAAGAAGTCCACGCAATCTAACAAAAGTCAGCCACTGAGAAACGCATGTGGCAAAATGAGACCAAAAAACATGAGAAGCTCAAAAAGCATTTTCAGAACTAAGTGGACATGTACAAGAAAATAAATGAGAAGGAAATCTAAATGGAAAAATCCAAGATCAATTCCATCATTACTCAAACTCTAGATTGGCAACCCATCTTGGACAGTTTAGCCCACATCCACCAAGTTGAAATCAAAAACAAAGACCTATAGATAGAGGATCTTGTAGAATACATAAGGTTAGCAAATCTCCAATAAGATAACTTGGCCATGTTAACAATAGGCTAGCCTCGGAATGAGCTCAAGCAATAGGTAGTAGCAGTGTATGCCTTGTACAAGAAATATTTTGTTGATAGGAAAGATGGTTTGCAGGAATTACATGTCACAAACTTAGAACTTGAAGTTGTGAAGCCTAGCTACCAAGGGTAGAAAGATGTAGCAATGAACTTGGCATGCATAATTTCTCACTACCAAGGACTCATAAATGTAGTGAGAGCTTTTGAGAAAAAATGACAGTAGTTTGCAGCATGGTATGTTAAAGCCAACAAAATGTTCCCGCAACTGTCATGCCCATGGAACATACCAACTCAATCAAACATTGCCCATTTAGCATGGATGGTACATGATTCAAGGATAGAGGAAGAGAAATTTCAAGTGCTCTTAAACCATTATCAATTTTAGAAGCTTGATGATAAAGAGAAGAAGCCTGTGGAAGAGCCTCCACCACTTGGAACATAGAACCACATCGAGCTACTTCAATTTTTTTTTTATCTTGTTAGTTGTCAACTATGTCATTTTGTAAAAACACCAATGTGGCATTCAAGAGTCATGTAAATAGTTAAGCATGTTGAGTTAAATCTACCTCTCAATTTTGTAAGGAACTATATCCTCATTTTGTTTTAACTTGAGGATGAGTTTCTAGTTAGTCGTGGGGGTATGATAAACCAATTTTTTCATAGATGCGATATCATATCTACGATATTTTACCTCATCCTACATCATTGTTGATGCGATGTCTTGGGATCTATGCAATCCTATAAATACTAGCACTTGGATGCACAAAAAACAACTTTTGATTCCAATTCTTAGCTAGATTCTTGCAGTTTATTTTCATAGTTTTAGTAATAGAGTAAATGTTTCAATATTTCAATATTTTAAATATTTTAATAATTAAAAGAACAATCATATGCTTTAATCACACTTAACCATACAACTTGAGCCCACGCAAGCATGATTGGGAAGACAACAATTAACATCTTAACATCTGGTTATCTAAAGCATTCAACTAGTTTTAAGTCAACAAATTTTAATCAAATCATGTGTGAATACTTGTCATTTGTATGGTTGAGCGTAGGTTTACTCTATCAATCATCATTAGCATTGTTTTCACAGACTTAGTGCTAGTATTTTAGATAGCTAGGATTATTCAAGGTTTGTTATCAGCACTTAACATAATTTATCATCTCAAAATACTACTATTTTATTTTAAGGCACACTTGCAAAATAAAGATGTCTTCTTCTCATAGGGTAGATTTCTCACCTGCCAATGATTCCATGTTAGCACATGACAAAACCACAAAGAACCAAAATGAGGAACCACAATAGATAAAAGTTGTCTACTAACAAATGAATCCATATTATCTGGATTTCATCTTTATTCTTCACCAAAACAAACAATTATGATGAAGAGACCTGGAGGGCAATATAATATTGCCACCTAATTGAGTAATGTCATCAATGCTTATGGTAGCATTGATTAAACTAAGGCTTGAAGTAGTAGCTCTAAACTACAAGATAGATGATGAGATCTCCAAGGAGTACCAACCTATAGAGACCTAGCTTCACAAAGACATATTCATGGAAGCTTGCTATAAGGCTTCCAAGAGGAATGAGGCCCCTATTCACTTAACATTGCAATTAAAAATAGAGGATACTGATTACCTATCTACTAGATCTCAACGCCAAAGTCCTCCACCCCTCAATAGAAATGACTTGAACCATCTATGGTTGCATTCAACCTTGGCAAGCAACTAAGGCAAGGGGAGAGCTAGACCCAAAATAAAGGGGACCTTAAGGCCAATGTCTTCCAACATGTAGCAAAGAGACCAAAGAAGGAGAGCAAGTTGACACAACTCTCCTAGCTCTCCATCTTCATCCTCATCATTATCATCAAGCTTTGACAAAAGGTGAATATGACCAAAGAAAGAGGGGCAATGACAGGAGACTAGGTGGTGATGACAAAAGGAATCATCACAAAGATGATAAAAGGGAAGGTAAACATGAATAATGAGATGGACACCATCATGAAAGAAGGCAAAGTAGGTAATACCAAGGAAGACATGGTCATGACAAGGACCATGATGAGAAAGATGACCATGATGGATTGTTGCTTGCCACAAGAAGCATGATAAACATCCAAGAGACAATGCACATCCCTAGTAAGCATCAAAGGGATGGCAAAATCACCAAATTAGATATGAACAATAGCCCAAAGTTTGAAGAAGGCTACAATGCAGGTGTGCAACATTACTTAAAAGCCTTCCATGATGTCTTCGCCTTGTAGAATATTAAGAATGAATGACAAAAGCTAAAACTTTTTCCAATGACAATCATCAAAGAAGCTGAATGTTGGTAATGGTTCTTGGAATCGGTATCTATCAGGATGTTCAACTTAAGAAACCAAATTCAGGGTGGAGATAAGGTAACCATGAGTCCCTTGATGCAACCTTAGGTAGATACTATTCTCTTCTTATTGATGCTTAGGCTAAGCTTTTCTCAAAAGGAGTAGCTACACCATATCATAGATGAACTTCATAATAAAACTAGGGAGACTCTATGTCCTTTCATTTAGGTTTGTTTTTCCTTCATTAAATAGTAAATACCCATCTCAAGATTGTATGTCATGTTTTGTTACCATATGTTCAATATATAGCCTACACTCATAATATTTTTGAATCCTTATTGAATAAATACTCAAAAAAAAAAGTGACAATGGAAGCCCACAATAAATGAACTATTCCAAACCACATTATTTATTTTAATCCTAAGCAAATTTGCAAATTGGTAAAATGAGAATTATTTCAAAAACTTTGGGAAAACATAAGAAGAAGAAACATTTTTATCAGAATAGTATTCAGGGATGCTTTAATTATGCAAAGACAAACTATTTATCCACTTTTATTCATCATTGGCAATGCATAATTAGCAAAGTATGAATGGGATCTCATCATCAAAGAGTTGAAATAGGTAGATGACTCAAAATTTCTTGAGAAGAACATATATATATATATAATGCATACAAATAACATTGAAGATAATACAAATAACACTAAAGATGAGTACCATATTTTTATGCAATAGGTTACATTCAAGTACACTCAAGAATTTTCTAGACGATCTTTTCAAGGTTCAGAATAGATATAATGAAAATAGATCCAGTTTCAGTTTTGATTTGGGTTCGAGTTTCACTTGCACCCATCTCAAAGTTGCCTCATGTTTCTCGAACTTAAAAAGCCATTAAAGTCATCACGAGGAGAACTTCATCCTAGCATGGTCATCAAAGTCATCTATCTACACCACATGTATTTCAACATTGCTATGACAACCGCATAAATTATGCTATGAAAAAATTTACGCAAATCTTGGCATGGTCCAAGGTATGCCTTTTGGATGACACAGCCCTCATGCTCTGACAAAATGTTTGAAAAACTTGAGCAATTGTAGTATTACGTTTGAATTCTTGCGAAGCCGATCGTGGGCAATAAATCTGCTGATTGTTCCATCTCTTCCTGTGTCCGTAATTCTCGTCGGTTCTACGGTTCTGACCTGTGAAGGTATGGACCACATCCCGAAACGGAGGCGTCCTGAATGTGAATTCAGCAGATACATCCGCGGGACAAACTTTGAAGCCAATTGTTCTTCAGACTTGCGGGGTTTGTGATTTCTTGAAAAGCTGTGCAAGGAAATTAGACGCAGAAAAGTTATCGACATGGCAAGTGCCGCGTGCTGCGTCCCTGCTCCCCCATGTAACAAGCCTGATAATGACTATGGCCGAGTTGAGAAATGGCAACATCTGGATGTTTATGTATCCGGCTCCTCTTCTTCGGATGCTGCTGTTCTTCTCGTTTCAGATGTCTTTGGTATGATTTCAAATCTTGAAGCCCATGTTGTCCTGTTGTTTGAATCTGTAGATGTTAAATTACGGTAGATGTTGAATCCAAAGTTTTAACACATTACACCTCTATAAGTGAAATCCGGAAAGAATACAAAGAGTCCAACAGGAATTTGTAAAGTTAGCGTATCAAAAACGCTTTTTTAAGTTAAGCTGTGTAACTGTGTTGAGCAGGCAACCCATCGTAGGCACAAGTTAAATTTTTCGTACCATGTTGCAAACATTGCTAAGTATCACAAGTTAGTGCCTGTCTTGTGACACTAACGATGATCTGGGGAACGTTATATTTCTCCCTAATTTCAATTCAGATATTAACGGGTTACCTTCCAAATGATAATTGGCTGGTAGAAGTTAGCTAACGGTTGGTTTTAGGGCTTACCAATAAACTTTTCATGATTAGTTATGTACAGGGAAATTTATGATTACTTTACACTGAGGTCTTGGTTAAAGTTTTATGTGTTTTAATATGTTATTTTACCTTAATGAAGTATAGGTTGTTGGTAAGACTTGTCATTGTGACAGGATAAATTCTAAAAAGTTGTGGTACAAAAATGTAACTGTCCAGTAAATCCTTAGGCCTATGTCTGATGTAACTAAATACCTCAATTTCAATGTTATGAATTTTATTACTCAGCTGCAGCACCAGGTATTGCTAACCGTTCAGTCAGATGAGATGGTCTTTAGTTAAGACGAAATATTTAAGGGCCAATACTGACATCTGTATTTCATTGGTGGTTTTGCTTTTGCTGCAGGATACGATGCTCCTTTACTGAGGTAACATCTTCTAACTATTTGCTATATTAGGACAGAACTTCACAACCTCTAGGACATATGTTGTTGCATAGTTAGATTTGTTGAATTTCACAGCTCGTAAGAATTATACTGTTGCATATTTAGATTGGTTGAAACAGTTTAGAACATGTCTGGTCTTTCCAGCTGAACTTTACAAAGCTACTTGTAACAAAAAAAGAAAGATATCTAATATGACTTCTTAGCCAACTACATGGCTTAGACTTTTTACTAAGACAATGTTTGTATATGATTTTTAAAAGGCTATTGCAACATCTTAGAACTTATGATATTTTGCTTCTTACAATCTAAAATCAGACCAGAGTAGTTTTGAATCCTCATCTTAGAAGTTAATTGGTACCACTTACTATTAACTCATAAAAAATATTTCATTTAAATTGGGAAATTTGTTTCATAAGATTTCTGCTGCCGCTATCAAATTTTTAAGGTAAGAATGACTTATGTGATTCCTAGTGTCAAGGGAAAAGAAGATGCTAATTGATAGAACTTCTAATTATGTGAATATAATATTGGAGGAAAAGGTTACTGAGAATCTATATTTCAGTTTGTTTATTTATTTCTTTTCTTAGTTATATGATAATATTTCTCTAATCGGACTGTTGTATTAGTTAATTTATTTTATCCTTCAGCCGTGCCATGTTAATTAAATTCTCATCTGAAATGTTAATTTTATGTTCATTCTTAGCAAATTGAGTACCGCAAATTTTGATATCCTATCTAACATGGCACAGAAAACTTGCTGATAAAGTAATGAAAGCTGGATATTTTGTGATTGTGCCTGATTACTTACATGGGGACTCATTCAAACCTGGAATTACTGTGCGTGAAGAGTGGCGTAAAAACCACCCACCGGTAAATGATGCACTTAAAATTGTTTCATTCTTTGTAGCACATCACCAACATCAAAGGATTGCCAGTAAACGTTTTCCTTATGATATCTTTGTTGCCTGAGGATAAAATTATATATATTCATTGCTGTGTTTTTTGTATTAGGAAAAGGCATTTGAGGAATTTTTGGTGGTTATTGAAGTTTTGAAGGGTAAAGGCATATCTTCCATTGGTGCTGCTGGATTTTGTTGGGGTGGTAAGTGTTTAATGGAGAACAACTTTGACGTGTGATTTTAACATGAAAAAGCAGGTTGATTAGTTATTAACCTTATGTACAAAAATGTTTGTTTGTCTAATTGAAATGATGAAAGTTGCAACATTATTGACGTGTCTTCATTGCAGCCAAGGTAGTAGCAGATCTTGCTAAGGGTAACAACCTTAAAGCAGGAGTGCTGCTGCATCCCTCGAATGTTACAGTTGAAGACATTAAAGGTATGGGTTTGAATGTATTTCCAAAACTAACAATATATGAAATCATAATGGACTAAACGGAATCTAGCAATTTACAGCTTACATTTGGTTTATTATCTTTTAGATGTCCAGGTACCTATTGCAGTACTAGGGGCTGAAATTGACAAGATTAGTCCACCTGACCTATTAGAAGAGTTTAAGAAAACCCTCACCAACAAATCAGAGGTAAGCAAAAAAGAATTATGTGAATAACAAAAAACTAGTTTTCTAGCATCTAGTAATTTCCAGACCTTTCTCTATTTTTGCATATGTTCCACTTAAAAAACACACGCACACACCTATAAAGGGTGGAAGAGATGTCAGTGTTCTTAAATATTTGTGTATGTTGCATGCAAATGGATGCATCTTTTTGAATTATCTACCTTGGATATCATAAGAATGGAACTGTGATTCTTAATCAGGAATATTGTTACTCAAAATAATGTTTATTTGTACAATTTAAAAGTTTATTAAATTTGAAAATGAGACTGAAACTAGAAATGAATTTAGTAGCATTTAGAGAAAAAGATCCTAAAGATCTATTGGGAAATCACTTTAATCAATTTCAGGCTAGAGTAGTAACTTTAAGACAAGTTTACAAGGATTGTTAGCAATTATTTTTCATTTTGTTAAGAGAGAGCTTTTGAGAGCCATTGGAGGAAAATATTTTCATCCTCAATTATGTTATGCAATGTTATGTGGGCAAAATCATACGGTTACAAGGTATTTATTGGTAATCTTTTAAATATATAAAATCTTCAAACTCACTCTAATTCAGTTCTCAACTTTCTCAGATAGATAGCTTTGTGACAATTTATCCTGGCGTTGCCCATGGCTGGGCTGTCCGCTATGATGAGAAAGATGAAGTTGCTGTCAAGCATGCTGAAGACGCTCAAAGCAAAATGTTGGAATGGTTCGACAAATATTTAAAGTGATAAACCTGGTAGCGGTGTATTTTAGCTACCAAGTTGACATTTTATTGTGAAATGATTAAGGCTTCTCAATTTCTAGTCTGATAAAGAAAAACCAAGTCTACTTATATGAAATTCGTTTCTGCACACACGAAATACGTCTTTGCTGTTTGTTAAGATAGGCAGAAATTATCGCTAGTGTCTCTGACATAGAAAGTTGGTGAGTTTTCTGATGCAAGGTTGGTATTTTGTGTTTTGAATATACTTAATAATGTAGCTTTATGAACTGAAATTGTACTGTGGAGACCATGGACACAGTTTAATTTTAGTTGTTGATTTTTGCACAATGCTTGGACATCAATATAGCCCAATAGCATTGAGCTTTTGATTTGCTTATATTGAGATATTAAATTTGAAAACAAAAGGACTATAAATATATTTAAAGTTTCTTTACTAACGAGTTCAATGAGGTATTTAACATGACCAAAGGAAAAACCATTACTTGTATGCTTTGGTCATACCGCCAATGAGGTGGCAGCTAAATTGCTATTTCATTAGTTTGTAAACTAAGTTTTTGTTTGTAAACTAAGTTTGAGTTATGAGTAATGTTATAAAAGTCTTATATGAGTGCTAGATCTTAGCTTAACTCGTTATAATTAAACATGTAACTTGGACTTTACGAGTTATAATTTTAAAACAATAATTTACATATAGCAACAAGTTTAATTTCAACATAATGTTGTAAGTTTTAGGAAAGCTTTGTGTTAGCTATATGTTCAAAGGTATCTATAGGTATGGAGGAAGTTTAATTAATTAAGTACTCCTTCAGCAATAACTCAAAATCAAAATCAATATGGGAAAATAATCATTGAACTTAAACATTATATCTTGAATTCTTTTTGGCTTCTTTATTAATGAATTACAGGAGTGGGTATGAATTATGATGAAATTGTTCTTGGAAGTTGGTTGCATATGATTTGCACTTGTTAGAATAGTTGTCCTAAAACATGCTCATAAATGGTACAATATATCCAAATTAACTACAAACTTATATGATTGCATGACATGATAGCAAATATACAAAAGAAAGGTATCACAAATTAATGTGAAAATAAAATATGTTTTTAAGGGAAAGTTTGGTCATTTATATAGTGATAGGGGTGAACTCTCAAATCAACAATTACAATAGCAATATCATCATGGAGGGTAAAAGATCCTTTAGTAAAACAAATGAACACACAAACCATGAAGATAACTAGGAAGCAAACCATTAGAAGGATCATGCATTAGCTCAAGGGGAGAGAATCCCATTTGCATTTCAACCAATCAAAAAGCCCCAAGCATTTCTATAGGGCATTGAAACCAAAAACCTAAACATAGTTGTCTACAACATTATAAAGTTCATCTAAAATAGAGGATATGCATATCCATAAAAATTGGCATCACATCGACACATCTCACAAGAAGTCTCAAGTGTTGAATGTTGTTATCATGCATTTATGGATATTTTCCCACAAGTGAAAGTTGGCGAATGCTTTCAAGACACGTTTATAAGGAGAGTTTAGGCACTTCACATGAAAAGTGTGAGTATTTTGCTCAAGCCAGATTTCCTAGGCAACTTCCACCTGTAATGAAATCTCATGCAAGTGGCTTTGAATGAGGGGCCCTTCTATAATCATTGCCCAACATTGAACCCACAAGATTCCAATGCACATATGCATGAATCAACTTACAACCATTGTAAATAGACATTCCTTGAAAAGGTTTATCATAGTTTGAATCTCCTTATAGCAAAGGATACACTAGGCGATCATGGTGAAATCCATTCTTTGGAGTTTTTCCTAAATGAGCATTGCATGATGAGCCAAGCAAAAAACATCATCTTTAGTCGACAATGCAACCTCTGAATAAGGTCCCATCCCCTCACTTTGGCAAAGAATTGTCTATAAAGACATGAGATTCACTGCTTGTGGTTTGTCAAAGCAAAATGCAAGGTATCTTCATGGGCTAAATTAGGAAGGCTATGTCTTTTAAGGATGTCAAGAGTTTTGGTGAATTGGCCATGTCTATTATCATCATGAAAGACTAAGAAAATTCCCTACTACCCCCTACTAAATCAATCATTTACATATGTCCTTGGACCTTAGTGCAATAGGGCAACTACTTCAGACAAAAAAACTTCCCTAATTATTTTGTGATGAGCTTGTCTTACTAGAAGATCTTTCATCGGAATGTCTACTTCCCCAAATTTCTAGTGCCTAAGCAACTAAAGGAAAGTTCATCCTCTTCTAATGGTTTTCTAGATCTCCAAGGCTTTGGCCAAGCAAGTCCACAGATTAGGATAACACATTCAAAGACAAATGACCTAGGGCTTGTTCACCCAAGACCAAACCTCCCAAGCTAGCTTAGTAGCCAAAATGCAAGCTTGCCTCCTAAAGTCCCAAAGCCCACAATCACATGCATGAACTAGGATAGCCATCTTATCCCAAGCAATCAAATGAAATTAGTGATACTCCGCCCCACTAAACCAAAAGAAATTCCTCACAATCTGATTGACTTGGAACACAAATTGGGCTAGGTGATAGGGGTCTTGCCAATTTTGGACCAATGGGATATATCATACAAATCATAGTGTGATTCAGTCATAATCTTTAAAGATGATGTTGAGTGGATAACTAAAAACACTTGTGTATATTGTAGCGATCAGTAAATATAAAAGAGAATATAATACATATGATACAGTTAAAGCTTATGTTGACACAGTGAGAGATAGAAAGAGAAATATTTATAATTTTATATTTTTTAATTATTTACATATTTTATAAATATAAAAATAGAAAAAACATAAACATAAACACATTGCAATCCCTCCTAGGGATACATGCAATGCTCGTGTTGCAATCCCTCTTGGCAATAGGTGCAACACAACACATGAAATGCAATAAATATGGTTCTTAGTCATGACTCAATGGCCCAACACCATGCTATACAATTGTAACCTCAAAGTTTCACTTGTCTAGCCTAGGAATATTGTGACCTGGTGCCTCAACCACCACTAAATGAATCTTCTCTTTAGCGAGCCTTCCCTATAAGAAATCATTATCAATAGGGGAAACTAAGTAGGGGATCATACATTCTAGTAGTTTAGGATTAACCCTCTCATTTCAATCACACAGGTTACAAAAATAGGCAACTGCAACCTAGAGATCCTCCTGGGCATCTAGGAAGAATTTGATCAAGGACCTCTTTTGGTTTCTCCTATTTGTGATCATATGGAAGTAGGTTAATCCTACACTAACATGCCAAAATACATCACTATGAAAATAAAACAAGGTTCTTTAACTTTATTAACTACTTGAGATTTAGAGATTTACAAAAGTAGCACACATGCTATTAAAAAATTACAAACACTAACACTAAGCATAGAGATAGATGTAGTCCAAAGGTTGGACTATAAAGAGAAATGAGATTAATTGAACAAAAAAAAATACAAAGAGAAAATATAGATTTGTTGAAGTTGAGCTAGGCTAAGTAGAGTTGGAAATGAGAGGAGACTAATGCTATAAAACCTTTAGCTAAATTACATTAGTTGGAGATGTTGTTGAAATTTTCAAACATAGCTAAGAATGAGACATTAGTTTTAGAGTTAAATTTCAAAATTAAATTTGAAAAGTGTTGCTAATTGTAGTAGGGTAGAAAGTAATGTGAAACACAAATGGTGACATAACTTCTATTGTAGTTTTTTAACTCTAAGATGGATGAATTTAGAATTTTGTTGTATTTGTTGAGTTTGGGAAAACATTAGTTTTAACAATTGGAACATCAATTTGGGATCACCAAAATGAAAAGCCATGATCCCTATTTATAGGCAAGATAGGCTCGAGATTTTCAACTTGAGATTCTATGCTAAAAAGTAATGTGAACATCAAGGTTAATATCACTTGAAATTTGATGTAAAACTAATGTAGAAAATGGCCAATGAAGATAAAGAAAAAATGATATGTAAAGTAATATTGATCATCAATTTTGATGTCAATTTGTTAATGAATTCAAACACAAAAAGTGCTATTAAACATTAATATGGATGTCTATTTTTGAAGCTAAGCTATAGAAGGTTGAAAAGCAGAAGTGATGTAGAAATCCATGCATGACCATAGTTTTAACATCAATTTCAAAATGAATAAAAGAGTGATGTTGATTGTTAGTTTTAGTGTTAATTTTTAAAGACAAGTAGAGATAACTTAAAGAACATCATCATCATCCTAGCCTTGTCCCAACAAAATGGAATCAACTACATGATTTCATTTTCGCCATTCATCTCTATGAAGAGCTAGATCTTTGTTTATTTGTAGTTTTTTCACATCATCTTCAATTATTTTTTCCCATGTCTTTTTTGGTTTTCCTTTTGGTGGCTTTCCTGGAACAATAATGGAGCAACCTTTGTTTATAGGCTCATTGTTTGATCTTCTTTGCACATGTCCAAACCATCTAAGTCATCATTCTTGTAGCTTATCTGAAATAAAAGCCACTCCAAATCTTCCTTTGATATTTGTATTATGTAATTTATCTCTTCTAGTAATATATAAAATTTATTGAAACATTTACATTTTTGCCACACTAATGTGTTATTCATGCCTTTTTTTACTACCCAACATTGAGCACCATATAAGATAGCAAACTTGATTGCTATCTTGTAAAATTTCCCCTTTGATTTTATTGGTATGCTTTGATCACATAGAAACAACTTGAAGATGAAAATTGATATTGAAAGTGATGTTGATTGTTAACTTTGATGTCACTTTTGGAGATGTATTTGATAAGAAAGATAATAGTATGAGATAAAAGTGAATACATGTCGAGATTTGAACAACTATTGAATAGAAAAAGTTATTCCAACATTATGTAAAAGTGATCAGAAGCATATTATCAAAGTAGGATCTTAAGCAATAAATTTACTTTTATATGAAAATGATGCTACATTAATTTCTATATCTAACTCAAGTATGCAAAATATGTTGCAACTTTTATAAAGCTTTTATCTTTCATCTAATTTGAAAGTCAATGTAGACACATGTCATCTAGTTTCTAATTTTGGACATTTTTCCAATGAATATGATTTTTCTATAGCAAATTTGACTTTTCTCCAAAACCTCTAATGTTTTTCTAGGAAATCTGATTTTCTTCTAGCAAATTTGATTTTTCTCTCTTTAGGTTTTCTCTGGTAAATCTAATTTCTCTAGAATTCCCCTAAGGCATTTTATATTACTTTCACCTTTATCAACTAATGTTGAAATTTCTATATCTTCTGTTGATTTTCAAATTGTAGATTTACAAGTTGGCAAGCAAAAATTTGTTGATGTAACTAAGAAACCTAATTGTATTCTCCTTGATGATGTATATGAATCACTAGTTACTAATCTTACATCATGATATGTACTTATTCAAATTTTGGGTTACCTGCCTTGTAATTGAAATTTTTTTTTAGAGTTAAATGATATGATCAAAAAATATATAATTCAAATCCGTCAATGGTGCAAAATGCCCTAGACACAAGGTCATTTATACATAAGCATACAATGCTAATAATTCACAAGTGGACTCTATATTTTTACTAGTACAAGAGAAAGTATTAAGCAACCCAAATAGATAGCTTGTAAGGCAAATTTTTCCTTGTCTAGCAAGGATACTATTAACTCCAAGATTAAAACTATTGTTGACAAAAAGGTTATAGTTGATGTTAAAGATTCTTGATGTAAAATTAATAATAAGGAACAAGGTGAAGATCTTTCACAAGTGCTACCATGTTCTTGCTTTGATACAACTATTGGTATCAAGCCTTGACTCTCTATTTTAAATCCCTTTGATATTTTTAATTTAAGCATGGAAGTTAAAAGTAATGTAAATTTTGTTAGGACTAGAACTCCTTACTAACAATTAATCTTCTTCACTTATTTTTTTTCAAAGTATTAATTGTAAGGTTGTACACCTGGGTAGGCAATAAGTTTTTTCTATCTATGCTTTTTTGATGATGTCTACTTAGTGTCAAGCTTATAATGTACTCTAAATTTTCTTTGCTCATTATTAATATTTTTTAAGGTTTGACACCCCCTACCCTCCTAGCCCCCTAGAAAAAAAGAAAAAACAATTTGTCTCATCCTTAACTATGATGGCTTCATGAGATGCCTATAAATACATAGGCTTATCATGTTGTAAATGATTTGAAAAAATGATTCAATGAAAGAATATTGATTTGATTTTGAATTTTCTCTATTATTTCAATTTTCCAACAATTCATCATTCATCATTCTAACAAGTTCATCATTCATTAATTCTCTCATCAACAATTATCATTGTTCACCATTCAACAGTTATCATTGTTCTATCAATAATTCACCAACAATCATCAATTATCACATTCACCACCTCTCTTCTTCATCAAGCATCATCTTCATATAATATTATTTTTATGTTTATATTTTTAGAAAAGAGTGTTAGTCTACATTTTAGTCATATCTCTTTCATTTCTCAACCTTTTCAAGTGATTCTAGTTGCATTTAAAAGCTAAGTAGATACAAGCAATCCAAATTTCATGTAAATATCTAATACCTTTTGGAAGGTATATGCTCTAAAAAGTACATAATTTTCTACTTTATGAAACTATTTTCAAAGGAGTGACAGTGAATGAAATGATTATATCTTCCTCATGTCTTAATGGTTTAATGTTATTCTTACATCATTTGAAAGTTATAATCCATACAAATAGTTGTTTAAATTACAAAATCAGAGTTACAATATTTTATGAGATACAACATAATGAAATTACATAATCAAAATTGCTACTATTTTTGCAAATCCCAAAAGATCATATTATAATTTTGGTTTTATAAAGTTCTTTTAATTGCTTCTTTTTGAAATTGTAGAGCATTTTTGTGGTTTTTAAAAATACAAATTTCTAAGATAACTCTTGGTGGTTGAAGATAATTAAACATTTCCTTTAGTGCTCATGAGAAATTGCAATGTGGAAGAATAAGACTAAACATATATAGAATATTAAAAATTATTATAGAGATCAAGCTAACCTACGAAAATAAATTAATAAGAAAGATCTTAATATGATTAAGGTAAAGCTTGAAAGTGTTCTTTGGAATCTTGATGTGATGGCATGGAAGGATGTTATTGGCATGATGGGTGAGATAAATAACATAGAGCTAAAAATGAAGGATCTTTAAATCGAGAATCTCATTCACCATCTTGAACTTACTAAAATATACAACTTCAATATTTCAATATTTCCTTCATTGTAGTAGGTAAGCCAAAAAGTAAGCTAGAGCTCGTAGATATCTTCGCACTTGACAAATGTGAATGTTAAGTTCATAATCAAATAAAGGGTAAGTTGCATGCAAAGATGGTCAAAAGGAAAACCTATGAGAGTCATTTCATGGATCAATGAGATTTAGTAGAGGATTTGACACAAAGAATGAGTGACTACTAAGCTTGCAAACAATAATTAGCAACCTTGGAGCGTGAATGATGCTTGTATGTAGCTTGGTTTATTAACAACAACAAGCTATTCCCCATTTTTACCATGTTTTTGGGATGTCCTAATGCCAACATAAATGAACAAACATGCATGAATAATAGAAGATCCATGGATCAATAAAAAAAAATTATTGCTAAACTAGATGTGGAAGAAGAAGGGTAAGTAGCCAATGCTACCAAGGCTATATCTCATATATGCTATTTTGTAAATTTTTATTGTTTATATTATAATTCTTCTTAATTTTTATAATAAGGTCATGACTCAAGTTGTGTTATCATGACATACTTGCAATTTTGTAATAGTTAGTCAATCAATCAGTATCACCTCATCAATTTTGTTACCAAATACTATCCATTTTATATAACTTAAGGACATGTTTTGACTTAGTCATGGAGGTATGATAAACATAACAAATTCAAAATTTTTGCCATTATACCCATGCATCTATTTATGTGTCAACACATTTGATATATTTTGCTACATATATATGTAAGCCAAGGTGCATTTATAACAACTTAGTAGTCAATGTAGCAAAGTTGTAGTTTTATTTCTTGATTTGTAATAGTTAGCATGTGTCTAGTCAATTAGTTGGAGTCTTTGTTCAAATGGTTATGCCTAGATATGACCATGTTTCATATATAAAGACAGAGGTTGATTCATTTTCATTATAGCATACTAAGTTAGATTAGAATTACATTTCCAAGCATTTTACTTATTTTTAATTTATTATTATTAATTAGTATAATGTTTACATTTCTAAGCACGTTAGTTATGGTTGAATGAACATGTTGAAACCTCAAATGATAACCATGAATTAACTTGGTAATCTTGTTGGTTAGTTGGCCTAGTTGCTCAACAATTAACTTGTAAAAAGGTTTATGAAATAGACACTCATTGCCTTAGGCTAGTTTATGATTATTTTTTATTTGCAGTAATTTATGCATCATTGTCATCATCATCGTAGCTTTATCCCAACATGTAGTGCTTTAGTATTTCTAGTAATTTTCCTATAATTAGTAAACTAAAATTGGAATTTTTTACTCACATATAGTATTGGAACCCTAAAATAATTATGATATAAGTAGACCACCCCAAGATTTAGTCTAATTAGAACATTATAACTCAACATTACCCAATAAAATTGAACTCATGACTTAGAGCTTTCAAATCAAGAGTTTTACCATTAGGCTAATATCTCATTTTTAATTATTTTTTCACTTATATTCACTAAGACCCATTAGATCTATCTTGACCTTAGAATTCCTTTTACTAATTGCTTTTAAATTTCTAACTCAATGTTGCCTACTATAATTGAACTTGTGATAGGGCTATTGATGAGCGATGAGGTACCCCTACACCCAACCATATGAATCACAAGCATTCACGCATGATCCGATTGAATTCCATAGATGGGACTAATTGTGCATCTAAATCATTATGCCTTGATCACAATTTGTTGTCTTCCCACTTGGACTAGTGGTAGCTTTATTATGTATGGTTTAGTCCAAGTGAAGCATATGATGATTGATGTTATCTGACCCTAAGCTACTCCTAATGATGATAAAGAGATTAATTAATTAAAATAATTAACAATGGAATGTAAAGTCTAAACTAGCCTAGGTGCAATGAGTATCCATTCCTAATAGTTTGTACATGTCTTGAACTTCATGTAACTACCACTGGGATTACCAAGCGTGCATCACTGGGCTTACCAAGCAAACATTGCTGGGTTACCAAGTAATTACACTTAAGTACTCGTGATTAGTCGTACTCATTCTGCTTAATGATAGGAATAATAAAGAGTAATAAATGAAAACCTTAACTAAGGAAAATAGTAAATAATTGAACAATTAAAAGCAATAATAAATCTAAGTGGATGCTGCAATGATGAAAGTAATCTTGATCTTTATTGTTGTTCATGTAATGTGTCCAAGTATGTCACACTCGAATAAGGATGTTGTACAATCACCTAACATCACACTGCGGGCATGCATTGGAAAACAACAGAACTTGAAATCAAAAATCTATGAAAAATCTATCTAAAATCTATCAACCATCTCCCTATCCTAACCATGCACCCAAGTGTGGTATTTATAGGCTATCACGAAAGGGGCAATATCCGATGTCCAACATCAAAGGTTGTACCCCGTTATTGGATACTGACATCATGGCCCAAATATCAGATATCCAATATCACGATCCTACAAAAACATGACTCATCATACCCGTGTAATTAAATGAAAACTTGTCCTCAAGTTAAACAAAATGAGGAACAAGTTCTTTACAAAAAATTGGAAAGGTATGGGATTATTAACTGACTTAAATAAATACGCAAATTGACTCTTCAAGCTGCAATGGTGTTTTACAAAAAATATGGACACAACATTACAAGAAACAAAATCTGGGAAGCTCATTTAGTTCCTGGAGGTAGTGGCTCTTCCATCGATCACTTCACTTTGTCATCAAGCTTCTAGAATTTGTAGCAATTTAAGAGCACTTGTAACTTTTCTTCCACTGTCCTTGGGTCATGTACCATCTAGGCTACTAAACCGATGTGTACTAGAGCTAATACATCCTATGGGCACAACAGCTATGAAAACATTTTATTTTCTTTCATGTACCAAGCCACAAACTATCATCACTCCTCCTCAAAGGCCCTAGCTTTTTCTTTTAATTCATAGTGATCTGTTAATCTCTTGGCTAGGTCTAAGGATACATCTTTTTGTCCATGGTAGTGGGCCTTAATCAACTCGAATTCTGAGTTTGCCACATTGAGTTTTTATAAAGCATTTTTTCTATCTACAAACTCTTTGTCATATAATGCATAGGTAGCCACTACTTGCTACTCTAGTTCATTTCTAGGCTAACCTACTATTAACATGGCAAGGGTGGCATATCAAAGGTTAGTCAATGCCATGTATTCCTTCAAGTCTTCAATCTATAGGTCTTTATTCTTTACTTGTGCTTCCTGGACCAATGCATAACTATCTAGGATGGGCTGCCAATTAGGATTTTGCACTGATATGGATCCAATGTGGGCTTTTGCCATTTGGATTTCCTTTTTGTTAATCTACTTATACATGCCAACCTAGTCTTGGAAGTGTTCCTTCAACATTTCATGTGTCTTGGCCTCATTTTTCCATGTGTCTATCTCGATTGCATATTTTTGACAAATTGTGTGGACCTCCTCCATTAAGAGGGTTTGATTTTCTTTGGCTAATCTACTGATGTCTTGTTTGACCATCACTATTTGTTCTCTCAATTGGTGGACACTTTCCTCCAAGATGTTCTTCTATTTTTCTACAATAGTCAACCCTGCATTATCTACAACAAGTTGTTTATTTTCTTCTTGTGTGGTAGTCAATGCCTTTGCATGGGCATATGCTTAAGCTTTAGTAGCAAAGGCATTCCAGAATGCCTTCTCCTTTTCTTCCTTAATAGCTTTGTTCTATTCAATCAATTGGTTCAACGGCTCTGTTCAAAATTGTTCCAGCTAGTCAGGTGCGACAAACCGAGTAGGGTCCCATCTTTTAGCTCTCAGGGCAACCACCTCTTATTGCAATCAATGCACTTCTACTTCTACATGTTCTGTCATGGTCTCAATCATGGCCAACTTTTCTTTTGTGGTGATGAGGTCTAATTACATTGCAATGACATCACTAAGGATGTCAAAAATGGTTTTCATTACTTGTCTCATCTAAAGCAATCTCTCAAGTACATCCTAATGGGTTGTAGGAGTCATTAAAGTTTTAGCAAGAATTTGTACATCTCTAGTCCCAGTCAAGTCCACTGGGGGCACAACAAGAACATTGAAACATTCTTTAATGTGATTTGTTATCACCTCTATTGCACCTACCACATATTGTGCTACATGATCACCACTGTGGCACCTTCTCATGTTTTGAGCATCACTTAGAAAGATGTGGTGTTTCTAGATATTTGTTAAGACCATTGGGCTTCTTCTCTTGATTATAAAGAAATTTCTCCTCTTGATGGATCTACAAAAATAGTGGGCTATACGACATCATTAATAACTCAAAATAGGTTTGACTCATCCCTACTTCCCCAATTGAGAGTTTCAGCAATTCTTTATAGATGGCTCATTGTAGGCCGATAATCTTATGGCAATGGAGGTGGAACTTGTGGCTCACACTACTGCTTAGGTTCTTACTTCTTTTCTTTTTCTAGTTCTGGTTCCTTTTCTATTTCTTGTTCTTAACCAAGGTCTTTCCTTGGTGTTGCAAGTTTAAGCAACTTAGTAAAAGAAGAGTTTTGAGCCCTCCTAAGAATGTCATTGGTATATCCTGGGATTCTAGCATGCCTACACAGCTTCCTAATTAGGTAGGGAAATGGAAGTATTGGCTTTCCTTTCTTTTGTTTGAACTGCCTTTGGATCTCCATGAAGTACATTTAGGAAAGATTGACATTGAATTTTCCCATTAATATTACACTTTCCCTGGTCATGTATGTCCAGATTCTATTGAGCCCTTTAGTTGGGAAGAGGTGGTATGTGCCTATCTTAAAATAGGTCCTCTCTATCAGAGTCAACTCATTGTATGTCTTATTATCCTTGTTGTATGCCCATTTTAGCCATAACTTTCTTGTTTTTAGATCAAACCTTGTGGAAAAATGCGCTAACTTGGCCCCCACATTTGGCAAATTCAAAGCCTCTGCAATTACTTTAACTAAAAAAGTTACAATGACTCTACCAATGTTAACTATGGTGCCTTCTTCCTTGTTATGCCAAAATTGGTACGTCTCACTTAGGTGCCATTCATTTCTATTTGAAAGAATATGTCATAATGGTGATGCTTGGAGTTAAGTTCAAACTACCTCAAGAGAAAATGCCATAAATGGATCAAATTTCATCTCCACAATGACCATGGTCAATATGGATTTCTCCTAAATAGCTTCAAGGCATTCTTGGAACAACGTGAGGCATTGTACTTGGCACTAGAGCTTGTAGTTCCTTGGCTTCTCCTTGGACCAACTACCTTGTAGTAGGAGCCTCTTAATGAATGCTAAATGATTAGGCCTCCCATTCCTCATGCTTGACTTACTCTCCTTGTTGACCTCTACCACCTCTGGGGCATTTGCTTACTTCTTACAAAGGTCCTTCTTGTCCTTCTCTTTTCAGGGCCATCTGCAATCCATTAAGGGTTTGATGTCACTAAGGTGTTGTTGTTTATCATTAACAGGTTTATACTTCAATCATGGCCTTAGTTTCATTAAGTTCTTTAGCTCATATGATTGTAAAGTTAGAAAAATTTTCAAAAAATTACCCAAAAAGTGTTAATCATCTTTTATAACCCTTCGCAATTGGTTTCTTTTTCCTTATGTCTGGCTTATCATGATGGTTATGGTCCCTTGGGTGAAAAAATTAAAGTTGTTGGCATTAATATGATTGATTTTTCATTAAAACACTTAAGGTTGTTAACATTCTTACCCTTGTAACACCTTCTAGGTGATAGCAAATTTTGAAAAATTGGCACAATTTTTCCATGTAAGCATCCTTCCTCAACTAAATTAAACACTCTGAGTTCAAATAGGTTCAAATGATATAAAAATCAGAGTAGTATGGAGTAAAATATGGCAATTGAAAGTTGATTCCATAGAGCTCTTAGTCACGAGAGAAAATTTCAAAAACTCCCCTAGCTGCAAATGATGAGAATGGATTTTGGGGCATTGCATGGATCATATATATAATTTTTATTGACCCAATATTGGGTATCCAACATCAAGTCTAACTTGATATCGAGTAGTCAATATTAGGGTGTTCAAATCTACATATTATGGGGGCATTCACCATGGAAAATGAAGCTCTAGGATTGGTTGGAAGGTTTCAGGTTAACTCCATAGTTCTAGGGTAAGTAAGAAATCATATTTAGGCACCAAAAGTGTTAGAAGATGGAGTCGTTGACATTAAAGGCTTTGGAAGATGCAAGAAAAGGGTATTAGACCTAAGGTGTGGAATAGATCAATTATACGATAAGGGAATGCATGAAATTTAACATTTACACACTTGGAAGGTTAAAACTAATGTGGTTGTGTTAAATAAGTACAAGTTACAATAGTTACACAAGTGGATCCTTTCCAAAGTAGGTTTCATCCCATAATGTCCTAGTATAACCACACCTAAAAATGTTCATAGGCACCAACCAAAGGGATTGAATGCAACGCATACCTATGAAACAAAACGCACATGTTAAAACCACCAATTTGAGGATATAACTCTATGTTACATGAAATCATAAGTTAGGATCAAATAGACAACAAGATGAGGTGGATTTTAGAAAGGATTGCAAGAATTAGGATGTGAGGTGCCTTACTAGAGGCATAATGAATCCTTGTGTGTTATTAATGGTTAAATAATCATTAGCCCTTCTTCCCAAGATTCAAACCAAGTCCAAACCACATTCCAATGACATTACATTGTTTCATCACTTTAGTTGATTACCATAAGACTACCACAGTTGCAAGGAGTAACATCACTCGGTGTTGTATCCAAGGGAGGAGTTTATTCATGGCCCATTTTTTTTTTTGAACTTGAATTCTAAGAAGCTACCAACCTTTAGGCATGGGTAACATGTCTTTCTAATGGGACCCTTAGAAATTTATTCAATGTCTTTTTCTTTTACTCTTACTTTCATTTTTTATTGGATCTACAAGGATATAATTACAACCTTAGCAACATAATAGAACATACAGAAGTGATCAAAGAGAATCCATAAATCCCCTTGATGTCACACCCATTACATTCCCGCGTGGTTCTTCACTTTTTTGTCTAGGCACCATGATGATGAGTTTGTTCTTAGTTTTGGTGATGGAAAAGAATATCATTATAACCAAGGTAAGAACCTCTTATTAATGGAATGGATGGATGGATGATTTGGCCTCACTATCCAAATAATTAGTCCCTTATGACTTGACAACATAGAGTAAACCTCACCTCAATGGACTACATGATCAATTTATTCACAAGCAAGATTACCGACAAAGGAAATGAAAATAAAATGTGGAAAAAGTTGAAAAAGATAGGAAAAATTATATCAAGAAATAAGAAAATGATAAAAAATTGTAAAACAAAAAGATGAAAATTACCTATTAAGTCTGGAGGTTAAAATGAGGTGTTTCCCCCATGAGTAAGCATTTAACCATAGCAAGAATTCATAAGTGGCTAGGAAGGCTCCATGCATGTGTACAATAGTGTCAACCTTTCATTTTTGAGCCACTAGGTATCTTTTGGTTTAGTGGTGACTACGTAGACAAATTGTTGTTCACACACTTGGTTGTTAAATGTACGATGGGTCAAAGTATGAGTTGTGTCAACATTGTGGATGTCTGACCCATTATTGCACCCTTGATCATGATTTGGTATGCATGGATTTATTTATATCTTCATAATGTTAGATTCATTGCTTCTATTAGATGTTGAAGTAACGATGGGTGGTGGCCCTTGCGTAGGATCAACGGATGTCAATTGTGAAAGAGAAGGTGTTATACTTGATTGGCCTTGTGCTAGGTTGGAGAATGTAGTAGGTCCATGAGTGTTGTGCTTGCACATGGGAGCCATCCTAAAGAAGGAATGTTTCTGAGATTGTGGTGGGAACCTACTAGCATTAGCATGTCTCTGCACATTCACAGCATAAGTGACATTCATTTGTTGATGTTGTGGTGCTAAACCTTTTTGTGTTGTTGGTAATGGCATGTGATGGGGTGGAGTAGGAGAATATTGAGGGTAGGATGGAGGGTAAGAGATGTGAGGTGGTGATCCTTCAAGGGATTTCATGGGTTGATGATACTTGGGAGAGTGATAATAGCAATTTGAAGTAGAGGACGTAGAACTAGTCGGAGAAACAAGGTGTTAAACATAATATCTGTATGGTTTCAGCTAGTAGTAAGAGTAAGGCTGGTTTGGTGATGGCCTCCCCCATGACTATGGGTTTTTCCACTATGGTTGATGATAGTGTTGAGGCTGGTAATAAGTCCCCCTAGGATAGTACGATTGGTTGTGAGATTGTCTATAATTACCTTGTGGAAGAGGTAAGTTTCTGGGCATGTGCTTTTGTACAAACTTGGGATTTAACGCAAACATCCAATACTCATGTAGATGTGACATGACTAGGCAATGGCCCTTTAGGTGGTCATATATGCAAATGTCACATCTATCATCTTCATCTATGGTTGAGTCTATAACATCACTTTCTTCAGCCATGTTCCCTGTTTGCCAATAAGTGTTCCTAGTTGTTTCTTGGTTCTTCTTCCTCCCTTTATTGTGATAGCCTTTTTTTTTTGCGGTACCTTCTTGATGAGCAATGAGGTATCCCTATGCCCAACCATATGAATCACAAGCATTCATGCATGATCCGGTCGAATCCACAGACCTTAAGTTCCTAAGTACACTAATTCAAGGAAGTGAAATCTAATTGGGACGATCGTTGTCTTCTCAATTCCACTCGTGAGGTACAAGTTTATGGTTAAGTGAAATTGAGGTATATTATTTTTATCATTTTATGTTTTATAAGTTTAATCGCTTAGAGCAAGAATAAAAGGTAGATTAATTTAATATCTAATTAATCTACTACCTAGCTAGCCTAACACAAGTACCCATTCCCACTCTTTGGACACATCCTAAATGCATATAGCATTGTTGGGTTACCAAATGTTAAGCGTTTTTGGGTTACCAAGCACTACACATATGCTTGAAATGGTTGTGCTTATGTTCATTAACAATTGAAAATTAATTACTTAATTAAAGTGCATTATGGTAGAGTGCATGAATATTAAATGCATTAAAGGAAACATTAATCTATTCTTAGTGTTGCAAGGATTATTTACAATGCTTGTCTTTATTTCCATCACACTATTATGCTTAGGTAAATTAGTACTCAAATAAAGATCCATACACACTTAGACTCCTACTGCAAGCACTCAAAAATATTCTAACTCTTGAATGGCTAAACTACAAGAACTTCGTTACTCTATTCAAAAACTAATGTGGAAACCATGTGTCCAGGCACTATACTTATAGGCCAGCATATACATCGCAATATCAGATATTCAACATTACATCTTGGGTCCCAATATTGAGTATTTGATATTGGAGCACATCAAAACATGATTCATCGTACCCTCATGATTGAATGAAAACTCATCCTTGAGTGAACAAGAGGAGGAACAAGTTCCTTACAAAAATACTGGGCAAGTATAGGATTATTGACTAACATGCAAACTCGACCCAGATGAAACATACAAATTCTAAGTGCCTAAGTGTATGGATTACAATCATTTACAAAATTGGATGTTCATCAAAATAAAATTGAACACCCAGGATAAAACTGATATCCAACTTCTCTGGCAGCTAAAGAGTGAGGGAGAAGATTCATTGATCATGCAAGGTCCTCATCACATGATGCTACTGCTTATTCTTTGGTGAAGATAGTCCCACATCTAGTCTTCCCATTGTAATCACAACAAAATCATGGATTAGTGTGCAACCTGTAACATATATCTTTTAAGTACCTTGTCTCATCGATTTTTACACTTGGCTAGGTTGTGATTATGGTGGATTAATTTCATTAATAGTGTTAGTGGGAAGGTTTAAAAAATAGGTGAAATGGATAAGTAGTCCAGTAAACTCTAAAAATTTCAAACATAATGAAATGCTTGAAGAGGGTTTTAAGAATTCACAACAAATAAAAAGATGAGTTCTCTGAAAAAATGTTGTGAAGATGTGGCACAATTGGATGCCATTGATGAAGAACGCAAAAGGATTTGATTGTAAAAATGTCTAAGGATGAAGAACTTAACTAACCCAACCAAAAGATATGCAAGTGGGTCCTCCCCAAAGTAGGCACAAGCCTTTATTATCCTTACATAACTTTAAACTGAGGAGTTTGTGAGCCCCATGGATGATTAATGGTTACGAAAAGTTAAGTACAAACACCTAGAAGAAACTACCTAAGAATTTCAACATATTAAACCAAGAAATCAAACAAGAACATGAAATCGACAATAAGGTGAGACATGGAAAGCACAGATGGATGAGGAAGAGTGGAATGGAGTTCCTAATTAAGGTCACATGAGGTCCCTTGTGACTTTTGTGGTTAAATGACATAATAAAATCCATCCTTAGTCCAAACCAAAACCAACCATGTTCAATGACATCACATCACCAATCTAAGACCAATCCACCCCCCTAGACACAAGAGAGCTCCCACAGAACAACCACCATTCCTTATTAGAGAAGAAAAGAGAAGTAGGAAGTGAGGAAGGGCCTTAGTTAGAGGGGACCTTCATGCATGGGTAACATATCTTTCTAGTCCCATAACTAATACTTTTATCCTATTTATTGTGTCTAAAAGATGTGCTTTGAATTCTCATTGTTCTTTTTTTTTAATGATGGAAACACCACCATGCAAGGACTTATTTAACTTTCTATTATTAGTTGACATTGAACTATAAGAAATCCATGAAAACACACATGCACCCAAGTAAGTAGAAAGGCACAAAGAGTACAAAATCCCCTTGAAGTCACACCTTGTTCAAACATTTGAATCCTTTCCAAATTTGAAAACTACCAAAGTCACAAGTTTCTTAAATTTTTATTAATGAAAAAAAGACCTCACACTTCTAGAATAAGAAAAACCATAGAGTTTGTGGATGGGTAGATGTTATGAACTCACTACCTATTTCATGAAAAAGAAATCATGTCCTAGTTATTAGTCACAAAATTCAAAGCTAGAATCCAAACACCAATAATCAAATAACCAGACAGCACATGCCAACTTTAATCAAACACACTATACCTAGTTGGCAATAAGGCATGTTATTATTAAAACATAATAAGAAAATCACATCCAAAATAAAAGAAAATATACAAGAAAGTGTAAAATATTTAAGAAAAATAAAGCGTACTAACAATGTTGTAAAACAAAAGAACTTTGAAAAATTAATAACGTAAAAAAAAAGGTGTAACATAAAGAATGTGTAAAACAAAAAGTTGTAAAAGTAACAAGGTGTAAAATAAAAACATGTAAAAAAAAGATGAAAAATTGAGGAGCCACTTATATAGTTAACATGGATGGCCATCTCCCCCTCGACTAAGTTGAAAGGAGGAGATCTGAAAGATTGAGCGTGGTCATCCATTTGATGAGGCATTTGTTGCATTAGTTGGCTTACGCTCATCGAAAGGTTTGACTTATTATATGTTGGCTAGCTATTTCTTGTTTGGGGTCTCAGGTTTATAGATTATCATGGCCCTAGAAGGAAAAGTTTCATATATGATATAAGGTCCTTCTCACAATGTATGAAACTTAGTTTGTTGAGGTATGTGTATGGGATGCTAGTAAAGGACTTTATCTCCTGGTTGAAATTTGACTGTCCTAATTCTAAGGACATGGTACTTTTTGTTGAATGCCTCATACAACTTTTTAGATGATAGGACCACCAATTAATTTTTGTCTAGCAAGTTGAGAGTCATTAATCTTTCTTTTTGTGCTAGACTTAAGTCAAGGTTAAGGTCATAGGCTATTGAAAGTGTATGGAGCTCGAATTGAATAAAAAGTGTTGGTAATTTTTCGTACACCAACTCATAGGGAGAATAACCTATAGGAAGTTTCCATGTTGAGTGGTAGGCCCAAAGGGCATCATTGAGTTTTGTGCTCCAGTCTTTTCTATATTTGCTAATAGTTCTTGTTAGTATCTTTGTGATTTCCCTATTGGTAACCTCAGCTTGACCATTGGCTTAGGGGTAGTAGGGTGTTGTTAGTTTATGTTCAACCCCCAAGCATTACATAAGCTTTTGAAAGGTAGTGCCTATAAAGTGTGTTCCATTATCAAAAATTAATTCATGTGGCACACCAAACTTGTTTACAACACTTTGTTGTACAAACCAAGTAGTAGTAGAAGATGTGTAGTCAATGACATCTACTACTTCTATCCATTTCGTACAATAGTCAATAGTGACTATGATGTATGCCTTTCCATTTAACATAGACATGATGGGACCCATGAAATCAATGCCCGTATATTCAAGGGTTCCAATGGTTGGATCCATTGTTGAAGTCCCTCCACTCGAGTAATCATTCTATCATCTCATTAGCGGCATTCACAAGAGTGGACATATTGATGAGCATCCTTGAAGATTGTTGGCCAATGATACCCTACCATCAGGATTTTAATGGCTATGCATCTCCCAGCATAGTGGTCCCCACAAGGACCTTCATGAATGTCTTGAAGAATGTGCAGTTGATCAACATTAGGGACACATCAATGAACCAAGTCATCAACACATACCTTGTAGAGGTGTCCGTTAATCTCCATGAAGCATTTTACCTAGTGAAGAAACCATTGTTTCTTTCAATGGTCCAACCATTGTGGCATCTCCTAGTTGAGAAGATAGGTAAGAATGCCATCATACCATTTAGGCTCAGTGGGTACTTGTTCCGTGCTAGCCCTGGCAAAGAGATGTTCATCAAGAATTTAGATCAGATAATGGGCTTTCATCCTCTTTGTTGTCCCATTACAACTGAGACAAGTGATCAGTAACCACATTCTTAGTGCCCTTTCGATCTACCATTGTAAGATCAAGTTCTTTTAAGGTCACCAGCCATTGTATGACATGGGGGCTCACTGTTGGCTTGTTCATTAGGAAGCAAATGGTGCTATGGTTCATGTGCACAAAAACTTTGTATCCAAGCACACAATGCCTAAACTTCTCTAGAGAAAATAGCACTACCATCAATTCTTTTTCTGTGGTGGTGTAATTTAGTTGTGCATCCACAATGCTTCAGCTTGCACAATGGATGTCATATGAACGTTTCTTATCATCCATCTATGTAAGCATAGCTTCCAAGGAATAATTTGATACATCCATCATAACATGAAATGGTCTAGACTAGTCTGGCATTTGTAGAATTGGAGTTTCTACAAGTTTTTCCTTTAGTTGTTAGAATGCTTTTTCACATTTCATGGTCCAAACAAATGGAGCATCTTTATTGGTTAGCTCAACCAAAAATTTTGCAATCTTAGAGAAATTCTCTATGAATCATCAGTAGTAGCTAATGTGTCCAAGGAATGACTAAACATCTTTGACTATTTCTAGTTGACGAGTTATTCCTTGGATTACCCTTATTTTTTCAGGGTCTACCTCAATTCCTACTTGTGATATTCTATGCCCCAATACAATGCCCTCCTGAACCATTAAATGACTCTTTTGCTAATTGAGCCAAAGGTTTGTTTTAACACATCTCTTCAATACTTGCTCAAGGTAGTCTAGACCTTGCTCAAATGTGGCTCCATAGGTGGAGAAATCATTCATGAAGACTTCCAAACCACTACTAATCTACTATTGAAAAATGCAAAGAACTCGACATTAGAATGTAGCATGGGCATTGCACAGACCAAAAAGCATCTTGCAATATGCAAAAGTTCCCTAAGGACTCGTGAATGTTGTCTTGGCCTAGTCCTTTAAAGTGATCTAGATTTGGTTATAGCCACTATAACCATCTAAAAAAATATAGTAAATATTATGTCTAACACCTGATCAATGAATGGTAATGGAAAATGGTCCTTGAATGTTGCCATATTCAATAGTTGAAAATCGATCCAGACCTGCAACTTATCATCTTTCTATAGCACAATCATGAGTGGACTAATCCACTCACTATCTACAATAGGATAAATAAACCCCACCTTAAGGAGCTGTTTGATTTCCTCCTTGATGACCTACTTTATTTTGGGGTTCAATTGCCTTACCTCTTTGGTTTCATGGTTGGGTTCATGTAGATACGATGCTATCATATCCGAGGATCAATCCCTATGGGTTCAAGATATGACCAAGCAAAGGCTACTAACCACTTTTTGACCACATTTAATGACATCTATTTCTATTTTGGAGCAAGATTGGCATTGATTATTACTAGCTTTTCATTTTTTAAGAATAAATATCCATGCTGGTTGGTAGAGTTTGTAATTCAAGGGGCTCTGGCTTGAAATTTTCAAGAATTTCCAACTCTCCCCAATAGGTATCATCATTTGCATTATCAGAGAGTTAGTGATGAACTTAATAGGCTCTTAATAGGTTCTTAATAGGTTCCATGCAAAGTGTGCTACTTTCAAAATTAGTAGTTAGCCACTAGGTGTCCTCTTGTTTTGTGGTTGTTGCACATAGACACCTTTGAATATCAACTTTTGGTGCACACTACTTGCATGTAGAGATGGATGCTCATTTCACTAATCAAAGTTTCTGCACACAATTACACCTTGTATTGTTGTACGTAATGCATGGAACTCGCTTCTTCTCAATCTTTCCAAATGCATTTTCCCTAGATATTTCCAGGAAAGGATCTCTTATGCCCATTTTTGTATCAATGGTGCTTAGCCATGTCCTTCTCATGATGATTGGGAAGTCCCCTTTGTAGTCCTCCACCTTGATAACTAGAACATTAGCAAGATAAGACCAACCATAAATAGTGATCACAATGTCTTCTACCAAACCTAATGGAACAGTGATGGATTGGTCTGCCAATTCTAATCTAATATTGCTCTTCTTGAGAGGAGGCAGGTTCCATGTAGTATACATTTCATGAGAAATCATGTTGACACCAAAAGCTAATCAAGAAAAGCCTTACATGGTTCATTCCCAGCAATTTGCAAATAAATAAGAGGACTCCCAAGATCAGCTAATTTCTTAGGAAGGTTTTCACCATGAATCCAATCAAATATGGCATGGGTAAGCATAATAGTATGGATCTTAGGAGATATTTGGTTTGAAGGGGACTCAAAGAAATTTGACATAGACGGAGATGGAGGAGCAAGGTCACCAACCGCAAGTGTATGTGAGGACTTAGGCAAACTATTAGGTCAGAAAAAAGGTCTTTTCTTAAATCAAGTATCCCAACCACTCAGTTGATGAACTAATTGTAAATTAATGGCCTTGGTAACATTATGTTGTTGCGGTTGAGCTAGGAGTTCACCCTACATAGATGGAGCAAGTGGTAATTGTACAAAGGGAGGAGGAAGATGTGCAAGAATAGAAGGAGGATAAGGGTAAAAGGTGGTATCCCTCCTTATAGGTGAAGAATGAGTTCAATAATAAGCAGGAGGGTAGTTGTGAGGTTGAAAAGTAGAAACATGACTAGAAGAGTCATGTGGAGACAAGGGTTACTGAACATAGTACCCATATGGATTAGGTTATCTATAAGAGTATTGCTACCTTGGTAATGCTAGCACCCATGACTTTGGTTGCTACCACTATTGATACTACTTGTATGGTTGTAGTGGAGTTCCACTTGGATAATACTATTATTACTAGTGGAACTACCTATATTTGCCTTAAGGATAAGACAATCTTCTGGGTATTTGCCTTTATGCTAGTCGTGGATTCAAAGCATACATCCCAAACTCCTATAAGTGTGACATAATGGGGCAACATCCCTTAGGATGTTCATAATGACAAATGTCACCCCCACCATCATCATCTGATTCACTTCTGGCAACTTCTCCTACTACAACAATCTTGCCCTTACCTCTTTGATTAGCACATTCAACTTCCTTGCACCTCTTACAATCACGGTCACTACCTTATTCCTTAGACTCCTCAGTAATTTTTAAGATAGCTTGAAACCTACTATTCATGGAGTTCCATAATTTATTAACATTGTTTGATATTTCATATTGAAATTTTTGAAGTAGCAAGGTTTGTTGATTCACCACCTCATCGAGTGACGATTCTTCCTCACTATCATAGAATCGAACCTCCCTCTTATGAATGGAAGGGTCATGGTTATACTCTTCTACACTTTCTTGTTTCCTTAATTCTCCTTCCTCTTTCACTACCTACTCAATCAATCTTTGGATCTGATAGGTGCTTAATTCAGATAGTCACTCCTCATTTCGAATCAAAGCCCATCTACAATGTGGTGAAGTTGGTCCAGTTGAGAATAAAAATGGCTAGGACATCTATGCAATAAGGAGTAGTATTGGCCTATGGTGTCATTCAAGGGTTCATGTGTCCCTTATTTCCATCCTCAGATCTGCTTTCTCAAGTTAAACACTTGGGAGTACATTTGAGATTTGTCATTGAACAATTCAAGCATTGTACTCCATCATCTGATAGATTTCAGTTCTAACGACCAATACCAGTTCTTCGCTTCTTTAATGAGTTTCTTAGGAAACAACTTAAGCTTCTACCACTCATTTTCTATATTTTGCAATGCACATGCATCTTGGAAAGCTTGGATATGGTTCTGTAGATCTAAGTTATATCCTCCCTCAAACTGAGAGATATTATTCATGTCTAGCCTCGTGATCCGACTATGATTTATGTGCTTTGTGGAAATTTATACTACCTCTATAATGTTTAGCATACTTTGGGTAGTAAGTAAAGACTCGTTGAGGCCATGATTATGGTGCCTATGATGCCCTCTACTTCCCCTTCGTTCATGGTGATAGGTCTCTCTTGACTACCTATGCCCTTGGTCTTGACTTGCCCAACAGTCCCTTTGATTAATTTGGTTCCATCAATCACCTTCATCACTGTCATGCCCCTTGCAATTGCAATTAGAGCTAGAAGAAGAAGAAGATTATGATGAAGGTGAAGAGGAAGAAGGACTAGCACCATCATGGTGCTTGCTACCCCCTCTTCAATGTTCGCAGCCATGATCACAATCTTGTTTCTTGTCCACATCCCTACCCTAACTCTCCTTCTTGGATCCTCCTTTGTCATTGGATCCATTCTTACCAAAACCAAGATTGTGGATCGTGGATTGTAGGTTCTAGTTTTGACCTCCTTCATTGAAGTCAAAGATAGGAATTTCATTAAATGAAAAACCCTTAAAGAAGGTTTCTCCACCATCTTTTTGATACAGTAGGAATGGGAAATCAATGAACCACTTTCCCTTCATAAATTCATAGCGTTTCTCTAGTTGTCGATCCCTGAGACATGCCTTAGTGGCATGATAATCCTTGGTGTCACTATCCTATATAATGTACTCAGTATGAAGTTCTTGAAGGCCCAGACGCACAAGAGTTTGTTGGGGCATCGCAGGAACGAATTGATTAGGTAGCAACACGATGTTGCCCTCCATGTCACGACACCAAAGCTATTGATCCTAGTGTAGGATGAAGGTGAAATTGGGTACATACTCATCAGGATGAGCATATACCACTCTGTATTGTTGGGGCACCTACTGATGTACTCTATCAAACTTAGGCAGAGAATCACTCCTGTGAGAAGAAGACATTTTATGTTAGAGAATAAAAATGCAGTGTGCTTTCGAAAAAATTTTGTAGTTATTTTAAGGTATGCTATGAATCTAGGGTTCATTCCAACAATTCGAAATAATATTCACTAAATCCTAGATGGTGCATGTAACAATTAAAAGGTCCCCGACAATGATGCTAATGATGAGCGATGAGGTACCCCTATGCCCAACCATATGAATCACAAGCATTCATGCATGATCCATTTGAACTCTATAGACCTTAAGTTCCTAAGTACACTAGTTCAAGGCAATAAAATCTAATCAGGATGATCATTGTCTTCTCAGTTCCACTCATGAGGTACAAGTTTATGGTTAAGTGCAACTAAGGTATATGATTTTTATCATTTTATGTTTTATAAGTTTAATCACCTAGCGTAAGAATAAAAGGTAGGGTAATTTAATATCTAATTAATCTACTACCTAGCTAGCCTAACACAAGTACCTGTTCCCACTCTCCAAACACATCCTTAATGCATATAGCACTACTGGGTTACCAAACATTAAGCATTTTTGGGTTACCAAGCACTACACATATGCTCGAAGTGGTCATGCTTGTGTTCATTAACAACTAGAAATTAATTGCTTAATTAAGATGCATTAAGGTAAAGTGCATGAATATTAAATGCATTAGAGAAAACATTAATCTATTCTCAGTGCTACAAGGATTATCAAAAGGGCTCATCTTTATTTTTGTCACACTACTGTGCTTAGGTACATCAATGCTCGAATAAAGATCTATACACACTTAGACTCCTGCTGTGGGCACTCAGAAATATTCTAACTCTGGAATGGCTAAACTACAAGAACTTTGTTACTCTATTCAAAAACTAATGTAAAAACCATGTGCCTAAGCACTATATTTATAGGCTAACATGTACCCCGTGATATCAAATATTTGACATTGCATCTTGGGGTCTGATATCGGGTATCTAATATGCAAGCTCCAATATCACATATTTGATATTAGAGCACATCAAAACACAATTCATCACTTCTCCTTTACAGTTTCTACAAAAGTTGTAACTTTTTCATATATCCACTCTGACATCCTATCAAACTTTGCTTCAAGTTCATTGATAGACTTCTGTATCGACAAGGTTTGTTGCACAATCACCTTATCAAGAGGTCCCTCTTTCTCCTTACCATATGATGAATGGCGAGGTACCCCTACACTCAACCATATGAATATGAGCATTTGAAGCATGATCCGGTCGAACTTCGCAGATGGACTAGTTGTGGTATCAAGACAATTATCCTTAGGTCGCAATTTGCTATCTTCCCATCTAGACTAGTATTAACTTTGTCACGTATGGTTTAGTCCAGAATGAGGTGTATGATGTGTTCCTATACTAATGTTACTCCTGGGTGTAATGGAAAATGATATTAACTAAGCTAAGGGAGAGAGGGTGAACGAGAATCTAAGCTAGCCTAAGTGAGATGAGCATCCGTTCCTCGATCATCCGTACACATCGTGGACCTCGTGCATGACTATCATTGGGATTACCAAGCATAGATCCTAGGTAAGGAACTGGGTTACCAAGTAGTCACACTTAAATTCTCGTAATCAAGTCGTACTCATTCCATGTTTAACAGGAATTTAGGGTGAAGAGATATTAACTAAGAAAGTGGTAAATAAAAATTAAGTAAATAATTAAACTAAGTGAATGTTGCAATGATGAAGTAATCTTGATCTTTATTTCCAGTCATGTGCGTGTCCAAGTACGTCACACTCGAATAAGGATGTCGTACAATTACAATCACCACACTGCGGGCATGCACTAGGGGGAAAGGGTTAAGAGAAGAACTACTTAAAACTAAACACTTAAAGCTAAGAACTAAAAAAATGCCTACTAGATCTGTCTACCTCTTATTTATAGATGAGGAGACAGGCTACGATATCGCGTATGCGATATCATGGCCAACAAAATGATAACTCATTATACCCCCACAACTGAATGAAAACTCGTCCTCGAGTTACAGTGAGAACAAGCTTCGTTGATTACACAGTGGATAGGTATGGGATTATTGAATGGTGAGAATGGGTGCATTCCGTAGTGTGAATCAGAAAAAAATTAAGACACAACACAAAGAATGCTAAAGAAAATCCTATAGCTACAAAATTGATGGAACTCATGTAGTTCCTGGTGACGGTGGCTCCTCCATGGGTGCCTTTCCCTTATCTTGTGCTCCAGGTCTTGGAACTTAATGGTGTTAGAATATGGCCTAGAGTTTCTCCTCTTTAGTTCAGGGGTCTTGCACCATCCATGCTAATGTTCTGATGTTTGATGGAGTCAGCACTTCCCATGGGTAAGGTAGCTGTGGAAACATTTGATTTGCCTTGACATACCAAGCCGCAAACACCCGTCGTTCCTTCTCGTAGGCTCTGGCTTTATCTCTATATTCTTGGAAATCTACAAGTCATCAAGCCAAATCTTTTGTGACACCTTTTTGTCCCTGGTAGCTTGCTTTAACCACCTCAAGTTTAGAATTTGCAATCTCTAGTTTTTGCAACATCTTCTTGCGTTCTGTAAATTCTATTTCATATTTGCTGTAGGTGGTGGCTACATATTGCTCGAGCTCTGTTCTCAGGCACCCTACTATTAACATGGCAAGGTTGGCATATCGCAGGTTTGCCAACTCCATGTATTCTATAAGGTCTTAGATCTGCAAGTCTCGATTCTTAACTTCCGCCCGGTGGGCCAATGCATATGTGTCCAGTATGACGTGCTAGTCAGTGTGTTGAGCACTGATAGCGTCGATGTGGGACTTGGCCATACGAAGTTCCTTCTCAATGATCTGTTTGTACATCCCCACCTAATCTCAGAAGTGCTCCTTGAGCTTTTTCCGTTTAGCATCATTTTTCCACACGCTTATTTTGATAGTCGTCTTCTGGTGGATGGCGCGTACCTCCTCCATTGAGAGGGTTCGATTCTCCCTGGCTAAATGATTCATGTATTGGTTGACCTGACTGAATTGTTCTCACAACTAATGGAAATGTTCTTTGAGAAAATTCTTTTGCTTTTCCACAGATGTCAATTGAATGTTGTCAGCAACAAGCTATTTGTTTTCCTCTTGTAAGGCCTTCAGTGCCTTGGTATGCACATGAGCTTTCACTTGTGTTGCAAAGGCATCCCAAACAACCTTCTCTTTTTCTTCTGCCACCTTCTTATTCTATGTTAGTAGTTTGGTCAGTTACTCAATTTTGAAACTATCTAGCTAGTCTATAGGAACAAATTGAAAAGGGTCCCGTTGTGTTGCTTGTAGGGTCATGAGCCTTTCTTGCAATTTTTACACCTCTGCTTCAATGTGCTCGGCCCTCATCTCTATTAAGACTAGCTTTCCCTTGGTGGAAATAAGGTCTGATTGAATTTTTTTCACATCTTGAGGAATGTCAAAAAAGGACGTCATTACTTGTCCTATTTGTAGCAATCGATCAAGTACATCCTCATGTTCTGCAGGAGTCATTGAGGTTCCAGCCAAAGTTTGAGCATCCTGTGCTCCTGTGAGATCTGCTGGTGGCACAACAAGTACATTGAATGATTCTTTAATGTGATCTGTGACCACATCTATGGCTCCCACTACATCCTGCTGTTACATGACCACCACTATGGCCCCTTCACCAGTTTCTAATTGCACTTGAAAAGATGCAGCATTCCCCAAGATCTATTGTGACCAAGTGCTCTCCCCTCCTCCTGTATGGATGGATAGTTTACCCCTTGCACAATCCAAAGAAACCATGGGCTGTATGGCATCGTCGATGATGCGGAAGAGATTTTCATCATCACGGCTTCCCCAACTGATCGTCTCAACGATGGCCCTGAGATGACCCATCGATAGTCTATAATCTTGCAACAGTGGTGGTTGATCTTAGCCTATGCTGGGCCCTGCTTCTTTTTGTTTGTTGGGTCCCATAATTGGAAGTTAGCTGGGTCCTACAAGGTGAGTCGTAGTTGGCCCTATTGTCTATTCTTTTTCTTGTTCTGGTCCCAATGTCTCACCAGTGATTTTCCTTGTGGCTGGTGGCTTTAACAGTTCAGCATATGAAGCATTTTGGCCTTTTCAGAGGACATCATTGGTGTATCCTCTGATCCCAGCAGGTCAGCACAGCTTCCTAATAAGGCAAGGGAAGGGCAACGCCATCTTCCCTGTCTTCCGTTCTTTGAACCGCCTCAAGATCTCTGTAAAGTATAGATGAGGCAGGTTAACATTAACCTTTCCCATCAATACTGCACATCCCCTTGCTACATATGTTGAAATCCTTTTTAGGCCCTTTGTGGCGAAGAGACGGTATGTTCCAATTTTGAAATAGATCCTCTCTTTTGTCGTCAACTCTCCAAATGTCTTATCCTTGCCATATGCCCTTTCCAACCAAACTCGTTGTGCATTAGGGTCTAAACGAGTAGATAACTAAGCAACCTTTGGCCCTGTATTTGAAAGGTTTAATACTTCTGAAATGGTCTGCATAGAGAAATCAACTGTCACACCACAAATGGTAACTGTGGTGCCTTGTTCTCTGTTGTGCTAGAATTGGTACGTTTCCCCTAGGTACTAGGCACCACTTTCAAAGAGGATAGGCCATAAGGGAGATCCTTTGAGGTGGTCCCTAATAGCCTCAAGAGAAAACTCTACGAATGGTTCAAAATTTAATTCCACAATCACCGCAATGAATGTGGACCTTTCATGGATAGCCTGAACACAATCCTGGGATGATGTGAGATGTTGTCCCTGTTTAGGCACTGCAGCGGCTCCTCCTTCTACTTGCCTTGATTATACAGTAGTAAGGTCTTCTTGGTGAATGCTAAATGATTGTTCCTCCTACTCTACATGTTTTCTGGCAGGGACTTGTCCTTTGCCTCTCCTAGGTCGTGTGCTCCCACCTTGACCAGGACCTTCCTGTTGTCCATGTTTCCGGGTCATTTACAATCACACAGGACCAATCTTTAGTAAGGTTGTTTTTGAAGTTAAGTTATACCTTACTGCTTTCCTTAATTAATTAATTTTATCTCTGTGGGATGTTTCCCGAAAGATTATAATAGTAAGTCCTTTTTACTTAGGTGGTTTCCAAATAAGTTTCCCGATATAACTAAGGGGATGAAATTATTTTTTGGCACATTTATCTTTAATGTTATAACTAATTACCCTTGATAATGTCCTTTGGGAAAAATGTTATGTGTTCTTCAGTGTATGTCCCTCCCCCACAACTAAGCTAAACACTTCAGGTTCAAGTAGGTCCAGACGGAATGAAAATCGGGGGCCCAGCGAGCGAGATATAGGTATGAAAGCAAGGGATGCGCAATCGCAAGTCATAGAGAGAAATTGGAAAAACTCCCCCACGTGAATAATTGAAAATGATGGTAAGTGGTGCAGGGGGGTCATGTATTTATAGGGTTTATGTGATGCGATATCGCATCTATGCAATATCACGGCCTATCGATATTTAGGCCCGAGAGAAAATACCGAATTTTGAAGGTTTTTCTGAAATTACCAATGTAAATGGAGGACATGTGGGAAAGTGTTAAAGGGTTCTAGGATAATTTAGTTAGTTTCTAAGGAACGAATAATAATATGTGAGTGGGATTGATTGCTAAAGGCTTCGGGTGGTAAGGGAGAGAAACAGGCCATGTGATGGTTCATAGGAACGTTGGAATTCGGAGGGATAGCAATAAGGGAAGGAACATTGTTGACAATATGCTGAGGGTAATAAATGGAATGTGGAAGATGGGTTATGAGTGAAAATTACAAAAATTATGCAAGTGGGTCCTCCCCAAAGCAGGTTCCAGCCTATAATGCCCTTGCATAACCAGACTTAAAAGTGTCTGTGGGCACTCGAAGGGTTAAATGTAATCCATACTAGTTCCACAAAACACACACATGTAAGTATCACCGGGATGAGGTAAGAATTCAATGCTATACGAGACACAAGCTACAATTACATGGATAGCGAGGTGAGACGAACTACAGAAGGGATTGTAGAGATTGGGACATGAGGTAACTGACCCAGGGCACACTGAATCCTGCGTGTAAAGCATGATTAATGTGTTATTAACATGTCGTTCCAAGATTAGGACCAAGTCCATTCCTCTGATCAGTGACACTGCATTGTTTCATTCCATGATGAGCGACTATCAGAGTACTAGAACAACAAGGCGTACGATTACTTGGCATTTTGTTCAAGGGAGGAGTGATTTTTGTTTTGTGGCACTTCCTTTGTGTTGTTTTTTTCTTTTCTTTTCTTTTCTTTTTTTTCGATTGCTGGATCTAGAGAAGCTACCAACCATTAGGCATGGGTGCATGTCTTTCTAGTGGGACCCCCTAGAACAGCATTGGATTTTTAAGTGCCCTTTTGATTACTCTTACTCCCATTTTTCATTAGATCTACAAGGATCATAGTACAACCACGTTGCATGATAACTCCCATAGATGTCACCAAAGAGAATCCGCAAGTCCCCTTGATGTCACACCCTAATCATTCCCTCTTGATCCATCCTTCTTCATTTTGGGTACAATGAACACGAAATTAATTTTAAGTTTTAATAATGTCAAGAATATCACTATACCCTCAAACAGAACCTCTTATTTTTAGAATGGATGAGTGGGTTTAATGGGCTCACTTTCCAAATAATTGATTGTTCGAGACTCAATAACATAGAACATACCTTAACCAATGAGCCACATGAGTGTCTTATTCGTAGATGAGATTACTTATAAAAAGATAAAAAGACCAAAAAGACAAAAAGACAAAAACATAAAACAAGAAGTTAAAAGATGAAAAACTAGAAAAAAAAATTGTAAAATTAAAGAAAATGAAAAATATTTATTAATTCTTCTTGTTATTAAAATGGGGGATATCCCCCATAACTAAACGATTGAGCATGGCAAGGATTAATAAATGAAAGGTGAGGATCCTTGCATGTTGGAAACATTGAAACTTGGTCATTCCTACCCCATTGGGGTTCACACACTTCATTGTAGTAAGCGTAGTGAGGCAATTTATACGATGTGGTTCCCGGATAAAGAGTTGACCCACTATGATACTTGGGACCATAAGATGGTATGCAAGGCTCAGGATGTCGCTCTCCATCGTTGTATTCATTGGGCCATATGGTTTTTGGAGTGTTAGTTGGTGGCCCTGATGAAGTAACATGAGGCATTGAATTCGAAGGGAAGGGTGAACCATAGTATTGGGTTTGTGCTAAGTTGGAGAATGCAGTGGCCTTGGAATTGTGTTGTCCCTTATTATGGGCATGTCTAAAGAAGGGACACCTTCAATGTTGAGGAGGTCTCTCACTGCTGTTAGCAATAGTAGCACAAGTAACGTTCGTGGGTTGTCACTGTGGTGTAGACACTTTGGGAATAGTTGGTGGCGATGTAGAAGGAGGGAAAGGATGAGAATGTTGAAATTGAGGAGAAGTGTAAGGTACACAACGCTGTGGTTGTGTTGAAGGCATGGGTTGATAGTATTGAGGAGAATGATAATGCGGTGAGATAGAGTATGCTGACCCAATTGAGGAAACAGGATATTGAACTAGATAAGCATTTGGATTCGGATGATATGAAGGGTGTCTCTAGTTTAGGGATGGTTTTCCCCACAACTAGGATTGTTGCCACTGTGATCGAACACAGTATTTCTATACAAACTCTGGATGTAACATGCTTCCCCAATGCTCATATAAATATAACAAGATTGGGCATTGGCCCCTGGGGTGATCGTACAGGTAAATGTTGCATCCATATGTATGATCGGTAGTTAAGCTCTTATTTTCTTCATTTCTTCTTTCCGAATGTCTAATGATATTTTGTCCTTCTTCTCAGGTTGTCAAAACTCTATCTCCAATAATATCAATAAATTCTCCACACTTTTTATGTGCCCATTCCAACATCTTATTAATCTATGCCCTGACTTCTTCTAGTGATTGTTGTGTTGGCAAAGATGGTTTTTCCTCCTTCAGATAGGTTGATTTCTCCTTTTTGTGATTATAGACCTTTGTTAAGTTGAGATTCTGGTCCCGTTGATGTTTTTCACCACTCTCCCATCTAGCCATTTCTCCTTCTTCTTTTGCTACCTGCTTAATAAGATCTTGGACTTGATGGGTTCGTAGTTCGTATAGTTGACCTTAGGCATACATCCCTAGGGTTTCTCTTGTTGCATCATGAAGCCCATCAATGATATGGTACATTAGCCTTTCCTTGGAGAACTCATGTCCTAGACAATTATTTAACAGTGNGCAAATACAAGAGGTTGTTCGAATCCCCCGTAGGCATCGTAAAGAGATCCGCCTACCTAGGCTCGATTTAAACAAATTTTCCAATTTTTTAGGAGGCTATGACTTAGATCTGCAACAACATTTACAAGCCTTCTACGATGCTTGTGCATGGAACAACATTGATAATAGTTGGCAAAAA
>MNCI01007750.1:123335-135211 GCA_015680685.1 Gnetum montanum | reverse complement strand
ATTATTATAGTCTTGTAGGAGAGGCATCATTGTGAAATTGTGTGTGACTTTGTATGTGACTTTTTATAATTATTTTTTTCCTAAAAGATATATCGTTAATTCCTATATAGTGACCTTGTATGATATAACTAATCTAGATAACTAGCACCGTCCTCGGCAACGGCACCAATGATGAGTGGCAAGGTACTCCTACACTCAACCATACGAATACGAGCGTTTCACACACGATCCGGTCGAACTCCGCAGACGGACTAGTTGTGGTATCAAGACAATTATCCTTAGGTCGTAGTTCGTTGTCTTCCCATCTAGACTAGTGTTAAGGGTTTCACGTATGGTTTAGTCCAGAATGAGGTGTATGATGTGTTCCTATACTAATGTTACTCTTGGGTGTAATGGAAAATGATATTAACTAAGCTAAAGGAGAGAGGGTGAGAAAGAATCTAAGCTAGCCTAAGTGCGATGAGGATCTGTTCCTCAATCATCCATACACATCTTGGACCTCGTGCATGACTACCACTGGGATTACCAGGTACAGATCCTAGGTACGCTACTAGGTTACCAAGTAGTCACACTTAAATGCTCGTAATCAAGTCATATTCATTCCGTGTTTAACAAGAGTTTAGGGTGAAGATATATTAACTAAGAAAGTAGTAAATAACAATTAACTAAATAATTAAACTAAGTGAATGTTGCAATGATGAAGTAATCTCGATCTTTATTTTCGGTCATGTGCGTGTCCAAGTACATCACACTCGAATAAGGATGTCGTACAATTACAATCACCACACTGCGGGCATGCACTGGGGGAAAAGGTTTAAGAGAAGAACTACTTAAAACTAAACACTTAAAGCTAAGAACTAAAAAACTACCTACCAGATCTTTCTACCTCTTATTTATAGATGAGGAGACAGGCTGTGATATCATGTATGCGATATTGCAGCCAATGAAATGATAACTCATCACCATAGATATGGACTTTCTTCCTTTGAAGAGTTGGGTCCTAGTGATACTTCTTAACATTCTCCCATTTACATAGCTCTCCTTCTTCCTTTGCCACATGCTTGATTAGCTCTCAAATATAATAGGTTCGTAGTTGGTATAATTGACATGCAGCATACATCCTAAGGATCTCCGTCATTTCATTATGAAGTCCATCTATGATGTGGAAAAGTTGCTCTTCCTTAGAGAAACCATGACCTAGGCACCTATTTAGTAGGGAATAATATCTACCTAAGGCCATGTCTAAGGGTTCACGTTGTTCTTGTCTCCATCCTTGGATTTTTTTACTTAGGTTGGACACCCTTACATAGGTTTGGTATTTCTCATTGAAGAGTTCCAGCAATGTGGACCACCATCGAATTGAATTTGGTTTCAATGATCTATACCACACTTCAGCTCTATTGATGAATCTCCTAGAAAAGAGCTTAAGCTTTTGCCACCCACTTTCAATGTTGTAAAAGGCACATGCATCATGGAAGACTTGTAAATGATGTTGTGGATCTAAATCATAGCCTCCCACAAATTTAGGGATATTATTCATATCAAGCCTGGGTAGGCAACTTTCCGTATGATGCTCGTGGGATATCTTAACTACCTCTATGATTTGAATTAGGCTTTTGGTGGCCAACAAGGGTTCACCATTATCAGACATGATGTGATGAAAATTTTTATTTTTATTCATTTGATTGTGATGATTTTGTCTATGTTTATTTTGATGTCTTCGATTTTTCCTATGGGTTCTACTCCTATTTTTATTTTTATTTTGACCCCATAGTGGAGCTTTGTCTCTATACATATGTTCATCTTCATTAGAACTAGATGTTGAAGAGGAAGAGGAAGATGAGGAATTGGCAGGATTGCGATGGCTTCTATGGTGTTCCCAAAGGTTCCTTGATTTATCTTTTCTAGGTTTTGAGAAGGTCTTAGGCCTTGAGATCTTCCCTCATCCAAGACTTACTTCATCTTCTCTAGGGTTGTCTACCTTAGGCAAATGTAGTCCTTGGGTGTCATCAAAGTGGTCATGAACATATGAAACCCCTACATGAGGTTGGTCACTCCAATTTTCTTCATCATATATCTTATTAGTTCTCCAATGACTGCTTTTTCTATATAATGCATTATCACTTTCCTGTGAAAGAGACATTGTTTTAAATTAATGATGTGTGTGATTTAATATTTTCTAAAAGATATATTATTAATGCATTTACAGCAATCATGTATGATATAACTAATCTAGATAACTAGCACCATCCCTGGTAACAACGCCAATGATAAGTGGCGAGGTACCCCTACACCCAACCATACAAATTACAAGCGTTCACACATGATCTGATTGAATTTCATGGATGGGAATAGTTGTGCATCTAAATCGTTATGCCTTGATCATAGTTCACTATCTTCCCACTTGGACTAGTGGTAGCTCTATCACATATTGTTTAGTCCAAGTGAGACATATGATGATTGATGGTGTCTGGCCCTAAGCTACTCCTAATTATGATAAAGAGATTAATTAATTAAACTAATTAATAATGGAACATAAAGTTTAAACTAGCCTAGATGCGATGAGTATCCATTCCTAATTATCCATACATGCCTTGGACTTTGTGTAACTATCGCTAAGATTACTAAGTGTACATCACTAGGCTTACCAAATGATACACTGTTGGGTTACCAAATAATTACACTTAAGCACTCATGATTAGTCATGCTCATTCTGCTTAACGACAAGAATAATAAAGAGCAATAAATGGAAACATTGACTAAGGAAAACAGTAAATAATTGAACAATTGAAAGCAATAATAAATCTAAGTGGATGTTGTAATGATGAAAGTAACCTCAATCTTTATTGTCGATCATGTAACATGTCCAAGTACATCACACTCAAATAAGGATGTTGTACAATTACTTAACATCACATTGTGGGCATGCACTAAAAACAACAAAACTTGAAATCAAAAATCTATGAAAAAGCTATCTAAAATTTATCAACCATCTCCCTATCCCAATTGTGCATTCACGTGTGGTATTTATATGCTAGCATGGAAGGGGCGATATTGGATGTCTGACATTGGAGGTTGTGCCTTGATATCAGATACCCAACATTATGGCCTTGATATTGGATATCCAATATCGTGGCCCTGCAAAAACATGACTCATCAACTGTTAAGCTAAGACTCTTAATTAGCATAAATGGATCATAGCAACATTACCATCATGGATTTGATAGAAGAAACATGCATTGTTGGTAGATCAAGGATATTTTTTCCTCTAAAATGAGGGCTAGAGAAGTGTGGAGATAATCACAAGTTCCATCTTATCATAACCATCACCAAAGAACCACATAACCTTCATTTCTTTATGAATCTTATCACAAGGATATGTAGGCTTGTTAGGGAGGCTTCACCTCCCTATCTTAGGCCATCACCCTTTTCTTTAGAGTAGGGCTTAGAGCTAGATGTATTAGAGTAGAAATGTATCTTAGCTCTTCTAGGGAAATAATATCTCTCGTATTGTTACTTATGCTTGTTATGGTTGTATGTGTGGATGTCATGTTGGTCTTATCACTTATATGATTTTATGAGGCATACTTACTACACTTCTAACCTATAGTCTAACATGTTGTGTATATTTATGTTGTGCATCTAGGTGCTGTGAACATTAAGGCATAGTCCATAGTAGGTATGCTTTTAAACACTTGGCTATTTTTAGACTCAAGGATGGTGCTGAATGATGCTTCACTAGAGTAGTGTTCTGACACTTGGTATCAAAGTTATGATTTGTAGTTCAAGGCTAGTAGTGGTTCATGATTCATTATTTGCGATTCATGTACCACTATAGTATACAAAAATAATAGCAAAGGAAGTTAAAATCTCGATAATACTCCTCCTAGTCTTAATCCTTACAATGGACCAATTAGACATGGCAGTCAAGATACTCATATATGAGGATATGCATAAGAACAATGATGTGGAAATAACTAATCAAAGGGAAATTGAGGAATCCCTTGAAAAAATCAAAGAACTATAAGGCTAGTTGTTACAAATAGACATAATCATCATGCATAATCTACCCATGGTAGAAAAGGCTCATATGATTTCAGAGCTGGTTAATCTAATGGAAGTTCCCTTCCTTCCAAAGTTACGCTTTGGCACCAAATACAAACTTTCCCTAACTAAAAACTCTATGTTGAGGAATCAGGTGGAATAACTTGGAGGCGTTATTGATGATCTCTAACTTGCCAATCAAGAAATTTGATATGAAAAACAAGAGCTACGATCATAGTTAGAAACCCAACAAGTCTTATTTGAGACCAAACAAAATGAGATTAAGGCCATGGAAAAGTAATTGGTAGATGAGATTGAGATCATGAATGATCTACTAGCTATGTAAGTAAGGGCACTAGTTCAAAACAAAGTTGATTAGTTTTCAAGTTTTAAGCAAACAAACCAAAAAATTTATGAAGGTAATAGAAATGGTGCTATTACTAATGCTTTTCTCTTTGAGGCAAAAAAGTTCCTATATATACATGAATGTGCCGTAAAAAAAGAAGTTTGTAACATTGCCCAATTCTTAGGTGAAATAGAAAAAAGCTTGTGGCTTGGCATTCTTCAAGAAGAGAAAGTAGGGATTTGGAAGTTCCATTAGGACCTAGAAATAATTTAAAGGAGCTTTGATCAAGAACTTCCATCAAGGCACCTCCATTGACAAAGCTTGGACAAAGCTAAAGAATATTTGATACGTGGGAAAATTGGATGAATATATTCGAGAATACTAAAATATCATCACACAAATCCTGAATATGGAGGAAAACAAAAGATATAGATTATTTCTCAATGACCTAAAATATTTGATTTAGCATGAACTCAAAACTTATAAAATCATAAGATTAAAAAGGCCAACCAAGTTAATGAGCAATGAATACCCCAACGTGCAACCATACTAATGAGCAACAAGGTACCCCTTATGCCACACCATACAAATCACAAGCATCCACGCTAATCCGATCAAATTCTGTGCAGGGGACTAGTTGTGGCATCTCAATAATTATGTCTTAATTACAGTTCGATGTCTTCCTAGTTAGATTAGTGGTAGCTTTGTCATGTATGATTTAGTCCAAAGTGAGGCATATGATTTCTGATGTTGTTTTGACCTTAAGCTAGTCTTAATGGTAATAAGGAAATCAATGATTTAAACTAATTAACAATGAAAAGCAAAGTCTAAACTAGCCTACGTGTGATGAGTATCCATTCCTAACCTTTCATACATGCCTTAAAATTCATGCAACTATCGTTGGGATACCAAGTGTACTGTTACTAGGTGTACCAAATGATAACACTACTAGGTTACCAAGTAATTACACTTAAGTGCTCGCAATTAGTCATACTCATTCTACTTAACGACAAAAACAATAAAGAGGAATAATTGATAAACATTAACTAAGGAAAACAATAAGCATTTAAGTAATTAAAAATAACAATATAGCCAATTAGATGCTACAATGATGGAAATCATCTTTATCTTTATTGTTGAACATGTAACATGTCCAAGTACATCACACTTGAATAAGGATGTCGTACAATCACTTAACATCACACTGCAGGCATGCACTGGAAACAAGACTTCTCTATGTCTACCTCTAAAATCTATTGAAATCTATATCAAAATATATATATGAACCATGTACCCTAAGTGTTGTATCTATAGGCTAGCACTGAAGTGATGATATTGAATCCCTGACATCAGAGGTTATGCCTCGATATTAGATACCTAATAATGTGGCTCCAATATCAGATATCTAATATCAAAGCCCTACAAAACATGACTTTATCATACCCCCACAACTGAATGAAAACTTGTCCTCAAGTTAAACAAAATGAGGAACAAGTTCTTTATAAAATATTGGGAAGCTATGGAATTATTGACTGACTCTGACAAACACACAAACTGACTCTTCCATGCCATAGTGATGTTTTAAAAAAATGGACACAACATGACAAAACAACAAAATTGGGGAACCTTATGTAGTTCTCATAGGTTGTGGCTCTTCCATTGGCCACTTCCCTTTGTCGTTAGGCTTCTAGAATTTGTACACATTTAGGAGTGCCTGCAACTTCTCCTCCTCTATTCTTGGATCATGCACCATCTAAGCTGATGATTTGATGTATGTTGGAAATAGTACACCCCATGGAAATGGTAGCTACAGTAACATTTGATTCACTTTTACATACCACGTTGCGAACTGCCTCCATTCCTCCTCAAAAGCCCTAACCTTTTCTCTTAATCCATGATAATTTGTTAATTTCTTAGCTAGGTCTAAGGCTACATCTCTTTGCCCATGTTAATGAACCTTAATTATTTCTAATTCTAAGTTTGCCACATGAATTTTTTGTAGAACATCTTTCCTATCTACAAACTCTTTCTCATATAAGACATAGGTGGCTACTACTTGCTATTCCAACTCATTTCTAGGCCAACCTATTGTTAACATGACAAGGTTAGCATAGTGAAGGTTAGCTAACATCATGTACTCTTTCAAATATTCAATCTGTAGGTCCTTGTTCTTCACATTCACTTGGCGGACCAGGGCATAGCTATCCAAGATGGGCTACCAATCAGGATTCTGCACTAACATGGAACTACTGTAGGCCTTTGCCATATGGATTTCTTTTTTATTAATTTGTTTGTACATATAAATTTAGTCCCAGAAGTGCTCTTTCAGCTTCTCATGCTTCTTAACCTCATTCTACCACATGCTTATCTCAATTGCAAATTTTTGGTGTATTACACGCACCTCCTCCATTGAGAGGGTTTGGTTCTCTCTGGCCAATCTACTTATGTCTTGGTTGACCCTCACCAATTGCTTCCTCAATTGATGGATGCTATCTTCCAAAATGTTGTTCTGCTTCTTGATGGTGGTCAACATTGCATTGTTTGAAGCAAGCTACTTGTTTTCTTTTTGTGTAGCAGTCAATGCCTTCACATGAGCATATGCTTTTTGTGTAGAGAATTAAGCATTTTGGGCCCTCCTGGGAACGTCATTAGTGTAACCCAGGATTTCAGCACACTTACATAGCTTTCTGATTAGGCAAGGGAATGGAAGTGTTAGCTTCCTTGCCTTCCTTTCCTTGAACCACCTTTAAATCTCCATGAAGTACAATTGGGCAAGGTTGGCATTGTATTTGCCCATCAAGATTACACTTCCTCTGGCCACATAGGTTGATATCTTATTGAGCCCTTTAGTGGGGAAGAGATGGTATGTGCCAATTTTGAAATAAATCCTCTCTTCTAGAGTTAGCTCATAGTATATTTTGTTTTCTTTATTATATGCCCACTTTAGCCATAGCTTTCTAGTTTCTGCTTTAGACCTTGTGGATAGATGCGCTACCCTGGCCCCCACATTTGGTATGTTTAGAGCCTCTACAATGACCTTGACTGAGAAATAAATAGAGATTCTACCAATGTTGACGGTGGTGTCCTCTTCCTTATTATGCTAGAATTGGTACACCTCACTGCGGTACCATTTCCCACTTTTAGAGAGGATGTGTCATAAAGGCAATGCCTGAAGCTAAGTTCTAACCACCTCAAGGACAAATGCCATGAATGGTGCAATGTTCATTTCCACGATGACCGTGGTCAACATGGATTACTCCTGGATGGCTTGGAGGCATTCTTGGGACAACATGAGGCATTGTCCTTACACTTGAGCCTGTGGTTCTACAACCTCCACTTGGACCAACTAGCCTATAGTAGGAGCCTCTTGATGAATGCTAAACGATTAGGCCTCTTGTTCTACATGCTAGGCTAGTGGGCCTTATTCTCCTAGTCGGCCTCTACCACCTCTCAGGTGTTTGCTTGCATCCTACGAAGGTCCTTCTTGTCCTTCTCTTTATGGGAACATCTAGAATCAATCAAGGATTTGATGTTACTAAGGTATTATTCATTATTATTAACAAGTTTATACCTTACTCATGACCTTAGTTCTATTAAGTTCTTAGCTCATGTGATTGCAGAGTTAGAAAAATTTCAAGAAAAATGCCCAAAAAGTGTTAACTTCTTTTATGACCCTTTACAATTGGCTTCTTTTTCCCTATGTATGACTTATAATGATGATTATGATCCCTTGGATAAGATAATTAGAGATTATGGCATACATACGATTGATTGTTCTTTAAAAAGCTTAAATTTTTTTAACATTCTTACCCTTATAATACCTTCTGGGTGAGAGAAAATTTCAAAAAAATGGCACAAGTTTTCCACACAAGCATCCTTCCCTGACTAAATTGAACACTCTTGGATCAAATAGGTTCAAAAACTATGAAAATCAAAGCAATATGAATCAAGATATCGCATGTGGAAGTTGGATGCACATAGCTCTTATAGCAATGCAGGGGTCCTATTTATAGGTTTTTATGAACCTGATATCAAGTACCCAACATCATGTATCTAATATCAACTCCCACTTGATATTGGGTAAATGATATCAAGGGTCTTAAAATTTCATTCTATGAGGACATTCAGCATGGAAAATGAAGCTTTGTAATTAGTTGGAAGGGTTCATGTAAAATCCAAAGTTTTGGGATAAGTGGGAATTCATATTTAGGCACTAGTAATGTTAGGAGATGGAATCACAATAATTAAAAGCTTTGGAAGATGTAAGAAAAGGGTATTTGATTCATGGTGCAGAATGGATAGGTCATATGATAAGGGAAGGTTTTGAATTTATCATTTATGCACTTGGAAGGTTCAAAATGATGTGGTTGTATTAGAAAAGTAGAAGTTACAATAGTTGTACAAGTGGGTCCTCCCCAAAGTAGGCTCTAGCCCTTAATGCCCTTGTATAAACACACCTAAAAATGTCCATGAGCACCAAAGGAGTTGAATGAAACACATACCTATCAGATAAAGCACACATGTTAAAACCACCAATTTGAGAAAATAACTCTATGTTACACAAAACCACAAGTTATGATCATACAGACAGTGAGATGAGATGGATTTTTGAAAGGATTACAAAAATTGGGACGTGAGGTGCCTCACCATAGGCATAATGAATCCTTGTGTGTTATTAATGGTTAAAGTAATTATTAGCCCTTCTTTCCAAGATTCAGACCAAGTCCAAACTACATTCCAATGACATCACATTGTTTTATCTCTTGGATTTACAATCATAAGACTACCACTATTGTAAGAAGTATCACCACTTGGTGTTTTGTTCAAGGAAGGAGTTTATTCATGGCACTTTTTTTTTTTTGATTTCTAAGAAGCCACCAACCTTTAGGCATGGGTAACATGTCTTTCCAATGGGATCTTCGAAAATTTATTTAGTGCCCTTTTATTTTATTTTTATCTGTGTCAACCTTACCAAAGGACTGCCTTCAAGCATGGGTAACATGTCTTTCTAGTGATATGGTAAGTCAACACTTATTTTACTCTTACTCCTATTTTTCATTAGATCTACAAGGATATAATTACAACCTTAGCAACATGATAGAACATACAAAAGTGGTCAAAGAGATTCCAAAAATCCCCTTGATGTCACACCCTTTGCATTTCCACTTGGTTCTTCACTTTTCCATCTAGGCATAATGATTATGAGTTTATTCTTACTTTGATGATGAAAAAATAATATCATTATGACCATGGTAAGAACCTCTTATTAATGGAATTGATGGATGGATGATGTGGCCTCACTGTCCAGATAATCAGTGCCTCATGACTTTGACAACATAGAGAAAACCTCACCTCAATGGGCTACATGATGTTGTTTTATTCACAAACGAGATTACTAACAAAAAAAATGAAAACAAAATATGGAAAAAGATGAAAAGGATAGGGAAAATTTGTATCAAGAAATGAGAAAATGATAAAAAATTGTAAAACAAAAAGATGAAAAACACTTATTAATTCTTGATTCTAAGATGGGGCACCTCCCCCACAACTAAGTGTTTGACCATGACAAGAATTAATAAGTGGATAGGCAGGCTTCATGCATTTGTGAAATAGTGTTAGACTTTTATTTTCAAGCCACTAGGTGTCTTCTGGTTTAGTGGCAACTGCATAGATGAGTTGTTGCTCACACACTTGGTTTTTAAATGTATGATTGATGAGTGGCAAGGTACCCCTAGGCTCAACCATACGAATATGAGTGTTTCACGCACGATCTAGTCAAATTCCAAGGACTACGTGCTTATGCGCCCCTATGGAATAAGGATAGATTGGTTGATCGTTGTCTTCCCAAGCTTACCTATATGTCATTATTGTATGGTTAAGTAAGCTTGAGGCATATGATTTTTATAGCTTTTATGTTTTTATGTCCTACACTAGTAGGGAAGGAGAGAGGTAACTAAGTGATTAATTTAACTTAACTACTCATTAATAAAGTTCTAACTAATCCTAACACTAGCATCTGTTCCCACTTTCCTTACACATCCTGAACCAATGCAACACTACTGGGATTACCAAATGCTAATCGTTATCGGGTTACCAAGCATTACACGTATGATCGAAGTGGTCATGCTTGTGTAATTTAACAATTTGCTTAATTGATCAAAATAAATTACTGTGGTAATAATAGAAATGTAAAGTGCATAAAATAAAATAAATGCATAAGAAAATAAAATAAAATAAATGCGTAAGAAAACAAATCTCAAGTGTTGCAAGGATGAATCAAAGAGCTCGTCTTTATTGCTGTACGCAAGGTGTGCTCAAGTACACAATGCTCGAATAAAGATCCATTCGCACTTAGACCTCCTACTGCAGGCACTTGGAAAATACTCTAACTTTCAAACAGATTACAAGAGTTTCGCTACTTGACTGCTAAAAGACTTCCTTTCAATTGTGTGCATGGGCACTGTATTTATAGGCTTGGGAGCAACTACTCTAATAATTAGAGTAACCACTCTAATAATTAGAATAACTACTAGAGTAACTACTCTCATCATACCCCCACGACTGAATGAAAACTCGTCCTCAAGTTCCTTACAAAATATTGGGAAGGTATGGGATTATTGACTAACTGACAACTAACAGTGGAATGGGATGACAGACTCAACGTGCCTAGTGAATGGATCAATAAGCATATTACAACATTAGTGTTCATGACCATTGTGGTGAACACTCATACATAAATGACATCCAAGCCTTTATTTGGTAGCTTGTAAAGAAAGAGAAAGAAAGAAAATTAAGTGTGTTGCCACCAATGCTAAGATTGCGCCTTCCGTTGTTTATCCATAGCCATGCCACTAGACTTGCTTCTTTCATAAATGCTCCAGTTTTGGTCCATCCTAAATGTTTCCTCCAAGCCCAGTCCATTGTTTGTATGATCATCATCTACCACACAACATAGTCACAAATGAGCAAGGATAGATAAACCACAATGTAGTTGATACCTTGCCTCAATATGAAGCGCATTGGCTGAGTTGTGGTTATGGAAGAAACTGGTTTGGAGATTTATGACAAGTGACTACCCAAGGTGTAGGGGTTAGGCAAATAGTAAAATGGAGAAAATTGAAAAATTTATGCCAGGGCCCCCATGACTAAGAGAGAACCTCCAGTAGCTATGAGAANTGTGCCAGGGCCCCCATGACTAAGAGAGAACCTCCAGTAGCTATGAGAAGAAAAAATATAAGGAACAAGAAAGATGGGAAAAATAACAATGGCAACGCCAATAAAATGGATGTCATGGATGGGCATGAAACAAGATATGATTGATTGCAGGAAATGTTTAAGGAAAAGAACTTAACAATTGCACCAAAAAGGAATGCCAGTGGGTCCTCCCCAAAGAAAGCTCATGCCTTTTATGCCCTGACAAACCCACAAACCAAAGAATCCGTAGGCTCTAGGAATGTCATTTGGAAGCAAGAGTTAAAAACTTACC
>MNCI01007750.1:72834-99187 GCA_015680685.1 Gnetum montanum | reverse complement strand
TTTGAATTTCTAAGAAGTGTCCAACTTCTCCCAATTGATGATCTTAGATTAAGGGGTGGAAGTTGGTGACACTCATATTTCAATGTATATATGCTTTCGTTGTTGGCATGGGTTCCCTCAGTTCGTTCCATGCATATTTGGTTGCTCCTTCGAGTAGCTGTCAACCACGGGGTATCTACTACTGGTTGTGTGGTTGCTACATACAGGCATCTTTGTTTCAATGTTTCAAGAGCACACCTATTACATGGAGGCATTTCCTCCATGTCGTCACCCGATGAATCACTATATGTGATGCATGGAACTTTCCTCTTCTCGATCTTTTCACAAATGTTTATCTTGGAAATTTCCAAGGAAAGATCGTGGATCCTAAGGCATGCATCTACTGTACTTAGCCATGCCCTTCCCATTATAATTGAGAAGTCCCCTTCATTGTTGTTAACTTAAATCACCAAAAAATCAGCTGGGTAAGACCAACCACACACAATGGTAATGATGTCCTCCACCAATTCCAAGGGAATGGTGATGGACTGGTTTGCTAGCTCTAGTTGAATGTTACTCTTCTTAAGTTGGGGTAGGTTCCAGCCGTGATACATCCCTCGTGAAATTAAGTTGACTCCGGAACCTAAGTCAAGAAGAGCCCTATGTGGTTCATTTCCGACGATCTGTAAATAGATTAAGGGACTTCCAGGGTCAGTTAGTTTTCTGGGAAGGTGGCCCACCTTGATCCAGTCAATAACGGTATGCATTAACATAACCGTATGCGTTAAGCTCTGATTTTGGACGGAAGGGTGCTCCGAAGTGTTTGATCGTGGAGGAGTGTACATGGGCTCAACCACTTGTTGTTGCAAGAGTTTGTCTGGGCTTTTGGTTCTGAAGTAAGGTCTTCTCTTTTTACAGTTGTCAGAACCAACAGCAGGTTGGATATTTACAACTCTCGCAACGTGATGTTGCTGCGGTTGAGGAGGAAGTTTCCCTTGCATTGTTGGAGTAGGAGGTGTTATGGGAACTACTTGTGAAGGAAGAGGTGTGGATGGATTTGGAGGATGGAATGAGTGTGAGATGTCTCCCGGAGGAGAAGGAGTCCTTCTGAAGTACTCCCGAACTTGGTAGTAATAGTTGGGGGTTGCGTGACTCATAGAGTCACTTGGAGAAATCAACTGCTACACATAATATCCATAAGGGTCAGGCTGCTGGTAAGGGTACTGTTGTGTTGGCGGTAGCATCCCCCATGACTATGGGTATTGCCACTGCTGATGCTGTCCGATGGGCTGTGATGGAATTCCACTTGGATAATACGTTAAGGGTTGGTGGAACTGCCTTGGGTTACCTTGTGGATAAGGTAACATGCGGGGTGTTTGCCATTGGTTGAGTTTTGGATTAAGCGCATACACCCCAAACTCCTATAGATGTGAGATGATGGGGCAACATCCCTTAGGATGGTCATAATGGCAGATCTCACATCCACCGTCATCATCTGAATCCGAATCCACAACCACATCGAAGTTAGTGATTTTTTCCTTACCCTTGTTATGTGTAGGGCTTAAATCTCTCCACTTTTTCTTACCTTTGTCACTACTTTGTTCTACCTTAGACTCTTCTACAATTTTTAAGAAAATCTCAATTCTTGAGTCTAAGGAATCCCACATTTGGTCTACTTTGGCCGATACCTCGGTTGTTAATTTTTGGATCGGCAAGGTTTTCCAGTTCACCAACTCTTCAAGTGGTGACTCATCCTCCTCATCACAAAATTTCATGATTGTACTCTTCAGCACTTTCCCTTTTTCGTAGCTCACCTTCTTCTTTTTCTACTTGCTCCAACAAGCTATCTACTTCATGGGCTCTAAGTTGTGAGAGTCTCCCTTGGGCATAAGTTCCAAGGGTTCTTCTAGTTTCATTCCTTAGCCCATCCACGATGTGGCGAAGTTGATCCCGCTAAGCGTACCTATGGCCTAGGCAACGATGTAACAATGTGTAGTAGCGGGCCATGGCAGCATCCAAGGGTTCATATGTACCTTGTTTCCAGCCTTGGATCTACTTACGCAAATTGGACACTCTGGAGTACATTTTATATTTTTCGTTGAATAGTTCTAGCATCGTACTCCACCTCCTGATGGTTTTCGGTTCTAAGGACTGGTACCAGCTCTCTGCTTCTTTAGTGAGTGTCCTTGGGAACAACTTAAGTTTTTGCCACTCATTTTCTATATTCTGCAAGGCACAGGCATCGTGGAATGCCCGTAAATAATTTTGCGGATCAACACTGTATCCCCCTTCAAATCATGGGATGTTATTCATGTCTAAACGCTTGATCCAACTATCCTTTAAATGCCTTGTGGGAATCCTAACTGCCTCCATTATGTCAAGCATACTTCAGATTGCAAGTAGGGGCTTGTCATGATCATCTCTTTCATGATGCCTGTGATGTCTGCGTTGTTCCCTACTCTCCCTATGTCCTTGCCCTTATCCTCTCTCTCGACTTTCCTGTCAAGGTCTTTCATCCTTCTTACTTTTATCCTCATCTTTATGTTCATGTTGGTTGTGGCCAAATGTGGAAGGAGAGGGTGAGCGATGTGAAGAAGGGAAAGAAGAAGGGGAACCATCACCATAACGATGTTTTTTTCCTTCTCTTCGGCTGCTACGGCCTCGATCGTGGTGACGATCTAAGTGCCCGTCCTTAGCATGAGTGGTTGTTCCCTCTGTGAATAGTTGTTCACGAGCATCAGAACCAATGTTATGTATCGTTGATCGTAGGTTCTGATACCCAACCTCTTCATCATCGTTAGAAGGGGGAACATTGTTTGTTAATGAACCCGTGATAAGGGGTTCCTCATCTCCTATTTCGCTAAGGACGTGCGGAACCTTGCCCTTCAACAGTGCATGTTGGCTCTCCTGCCTTAAGTCTCTCATACGTTGGGCATCTGTGGGATAATAATCCCTCATGTCTAAGTCTTCCACAACGTATTCAGCGTATAGCTCGGTCATGCCTATCTGTGCCAAGGCACGGAAAAGCATGTGAGAGATTGATCGATTTGGGGGTAACACAATGTTACCTTACAAATCTCTCCACCGCAGTTGCTTGTCCTGATGGAGAATAAAAGTAAAATTAGGAATATACTCATCGGGATGAGTATATGTCATCTTATATTGTTTAAGACTTGGTTGATTTTGGTTATGTGTTTTATGTTGCCAACTGTCTCGTGTATGGTCCTTAGGTGGTGAGTTACTCTTATGAGAAGAAGGCATTTTTATTGGTGTGCTAATTTACCGTTATGTAATTTTTCTTTTGATTAACCTGAAGGTTCGTTAAGGCTCACAACGATGTGAGTGATATCCCTTATGTTCTATTTGGTGTACAAATACTTAGTCCCCGACAACGGCGCCAATGATAAGTGGCGAGGTACCCCTACACTCAACCATACGAAACAAGGGTAGCACGCGCGATCCGGTCGAACTCCGCAGACTAAATGCCTAAACGCCCCATGGAACACTTGGGGTTAATCATTCGTTGTCTTCCCAGACTTACTTGTTATTGTCTCGGTGTATGGTTAAGTAAGTCCAAGGTATATGATTTTTATAGCTTTTCTGTTTTTCTCCTACGCTAAAGGGTGAAGGGTTGAGAGAGCTAACTAACTCTAACTAAGGACTAAGTCTAAATTAACTAGCGTCAGCATCCATTCCCACTTACCGTACACACCCTAAACTATGCAGCTGTGGCTACCAAACGCTAATCATTACTGGGATCACCACACGTAACGCACGTGCTCGAAGCGGTCGTACTGAGGCACTTAACTAGCCTAAACGTTATGAGCAGCCGATTCCTTAACTAGCTGTACACATCCGTAGATGCTCGTAATTAAGTCGTACTCATCCCGCATTCTAGGAGTTGAGGGTGAGAGAGACTAATTGCGATGAGCAGCCGATTCCTTGATTAGCCGTACACATTTGTCAATGCTCGTAATCAAGTCATACTCATGCCACGTTCTAGGAGTTGAGGGTGAGAGAGACTAATTGCGATGAGCAGCAGCCGATTCCTTGATTAGCCGTACACATTCGTCAATACTCGTAATCAAGTCGTACTCATGCTGCGCTAATGCAGGTAATAAATAACATGTAAGAAATAACAGGTAATAAACCTATTCCATGCACTGCAAGGTTTATCCACAAAGCTCGTCTTTATTGACGTACACAACTTGCGTTCAGGTACAAAGCTGCTCGAATAAAGATCCGTTCACTTGGGGACTCCTACTGCAGGCACATGGAAAATATTCTATCTCTGGAGTGATCAAACTGCCAAAGTTTCCCTACTTTAAGCCTAGGATGAGAAATGAGGGGAGTGCCGCCTCTTATTTATAGATTTGGCAGCGGACTGCGATATCGTGTACGCAATATCGCAGGGGACGACACAATATCGCAACGACCGTGATATCGCGGTGCATGCAATATCGCGTCTCATCACAATTCAAACTTGGCTTTTTTATAAAAGATTGCACAACCATCCATGTTGTGATTTCTACAATAAGCTAATCTATATAGCTCAAAAGAAGAACTTCCATAAGAACCTTTTTACTTGTAAATACCTTTGTATCCCATCTTTTCCAAGTGTGGTTGAAATTGATATAGAAATTCCCATGGCAATATTTCTTGTAAGGACAAGACATCAACATCCAAATCTTCTAATTTTGCTAAAATGCGTGGGTATCAATATTTGCGCCAATCTAAAGCCCATGATGGACATAGTAGATGTTGTTTCTCACTCCCTAAGGATCTTGCAAGCACATTGTCTATTGTAACTTTCATTCTCATTCTTGGATTCTTTTTTGAATCATTTTTCTTCATGAGTATTGTACTCCTTGTTGAAATGAGATTTTGAGTTTCCATGTTGTTTTGCCCTATGCTTTGATTGTAGGATGAATTAATATATCATTTTCTTGACAATTAAAGATTGTTCTGTTTCCTTAACTAATTCTCCAACTGATACATCAATTAATCATTAACTAATACATTGACTATAATCAACTACATCAACTGAATAACTACATTATCTATTTTTATAATTACATTATCTAATTTTAGTAATATTTAATGACATCATATAATTTTAGTAATATGTAACTATATTATCTAATTCTTAGCAGCCTTTCTACCCCCCTTAAAAACACTGACTTCAATAGTGTAATTAATGACATGTCACAGTGATCTTAAGACTATCTTTAAGGGTTATGTACTAAATCTTAAAGTCCAAAAGGTTGAATTTATGATATCAACGAATAATCAAGTGCCCACATGATAAATCTAACCTTATCATTGAGTTCAAAAGGATGAAAAATGTTGGAAATAGCTATTCATATGTTGAAAATGAACATTGTATGCTTGAGTGATGCCAAAATTAAACTTTTGAGGATCTGGAGGCACTGTATCAAGCAAGGAGTAAAAACTAATTTTTAGGGTTCCTTGGCCCAGATCTAACTCCACCATTGGGTCTAGAAGGTTGAAATCAAACGTTATGGTTTCTGAAGTCTAAGACCTCTAGTGCAAAAAATAAGATTTCCCAAAAGGTCACCCATCCAAGTTCTACTCAAAAGTAAGTGTATTTAATTACAAAATTTTTATCTTTTTTGTTACGAAGGTACCAATTTAAAATTTTTTAAAAATATTTGTGTATGTTCTTAATTTAAATTAAAAATTAATGATGAAATTTTTTCAAAAATTTTTCCATTAGCTGCGAGGAATTTTGAAATTCTCGTCAATTGTTGAAAAACTTCTGCTACATAAACGATGCCCATTTTAGGGTCAGCGCATCCCGCTTGGGGTCCATGTGGCCCATCTCGGGGTCGCACAACTCCTACACGTGTTTGGTGGAGAGGCCATTTTTTGTGGTGTCTAGAGAGGCTGTTTGTGGTAATGCAGGAAGGGGTTTTGAGCGATGATAGAGCTGATTTTTAGTGGTGCAAGAGGTAGTTTTCAGTAGTGTTATGTTGGAGATGATTTTCGGCAATGCTAGAGGTGGTTTTTGGCAGCGTGGAAGGCGATTTGTGGCGGTAGATACAAGGCACTACGCAGCAACAACAGGCGGCAAGGCAGCAGCAGCAGCAGCAGCAGCTAGTAAAGTAGCGGACTGGCCTCGCGATGGTGAGCGGTAGGCGAGCGACTCTCGCAGCGGTAGGTGCAGGGCAGTGGCGATGGGCATGCAGCAGTGGGCATGAGAGGGACAGGCGTAGGCACAGTGTGGTATGGTATGGTATGCTATGAGAGTAACGAAAACAACGGCATGGCATGGCATGGGCGCAGCAGGAGAGTGGCGACAGCGGCGAAGGCAAGGCAGGGCTTTTTTATTTTTTTGCTGCTGGGCACAACTAGAACAAGCCTATGCCTTGTGGTAGCCCTCTTAGGGCCAACATTGCCTATGGGAAGGGCCTTTGCGGTTGGGCCTGCAGGGCTTGCGTGGTCTGCAAAATTGTTTTTTATTATTTTATTATTATTATTAATTTTTGGAAATTTTATTATTTTTTATTTAATTTTTTAAACAAGTTATTTTTTTAATAAATAATAATATTTTTTATTTATATCATTATTTTTATTTTTATTTAATTAAAAGTATTTTGGGGTGTGGGATGGAACTTGTGACCTCCCGTTCTCTAAGTATTTTAGAGATTTAAAAAAAAAAAAATTATTATTATTTTATTCCACCTTATCTTAGTGGTTGACGTGGTGTCTAAGCCAATGACAGGGTAGGGATTCGATATGATAAATGGCAATTCCAAGTTTATTTTTGACCCTAAAAGTTTGACTTTTTTTTTATAGATTATGATAATAATTTAATATTATTTTAATGCAAGTATAATGAGAAACTTTAAACATCAGTATCTCCCAAACCATAAGTCCAATCAAGACAAAATTTGTACCGTTGGAATCATCTCGACAAGTAGTACGCGTTGGACATAGTTTTAGGTTTCAAAAAATAAAGTTGAATTTTCAGAAATTAAAAGGACCAAATTAGACTATTTTGTTGAACTGACATTTTTAAGCTCACATATGGTAACTTGGAATCTTTTAGATTACTTAGATAGTGAATTTCAACAAAACAAGATCAATTCAAGTCATGGTTACTAAATTTCTTGAAAGAAATTTAACAATGACTCTAATCAATTAATAATTATAGTATTAAGATGGGTAAGAGTTACCAGAACCGTATATCATTGTCTTACCAACATTTATTGTAATTAATAAATTTTGATGAGGTGTGATTAGATCTTCGTTGATTAATGATATCCATGAAAGAATTTTGTTGGTGGGATCTATGTCTTTTTGTAGATATCTGATCCATTGTTCTTAAAATCCATGGAATGGTATCTTCTAGCTTACATCGCAGACTTATGGTGCATCCACATATGGTGCATCCAATGATAATCAATGGCTTTCCCTATGTTGTGGCTTCAAGATTCATCATTAGGTTCATGTTATAGTCAGCCCATGGTTTTGAGTGGCCCTTGGGTTGTGGTTTGCTCTGATACTAATTATGACATCCCATCCCTGGATGTTATGGCAAATGTCAAATATACAATATACTAGACATTATGTATATAAAGAAAATATACCAAATGTGAAATATATGTGATATCTAACATTATGTATAAAGGAAATAATAGGAAGAATGCATAAAGAGAAAGAAAATAATGCTTTATTGATATGGAATAGTGTATTCGGATCTTGCTTCAAAAGTGTTCCTTGGGATTTTCTTCCTTTGGCATCTATCCCTTGGAGGCAATCCAGCACTACCGCCACAGTTAGGCCTATAACCTGACTAGAAGGGATGGCTAGTCCACTTCCTATCCCGCTTCACCTGGCTTCCCGTGACTTGCCTATATTAGCTTCATCACTCCATGCTGGCACGATCTCTAATCCCAGGTATAAATGCTTTTGGTCAAATCCCCAAATGTTACCTCAAGAGACATGTCTATTGTTACAACATGCCCTTTCAGGTCTTAATCACAACTACCCTTTTCAGGCCTTGTTAAGATGACAATAACACTTATTATGAAGAGACACCATCTTCATTAGGCAACAACATCCCTTAGGAATGGGGATGTGACAAATATCGAGTATCCGATATCAGGGCTTCAATATCAAATATCCAATATCGGAGCTGACAAAAATACACTTTATCACAAGTTATTGAAAGTTTGATTAATTATAAGGCAGAAAATAATGATAAGGGTGTAGTGGAGCAATCATTCAAGAGCAAGAAAGGACGTAATAAGTCTTGGAATGGGGATGAACAAGTTAATTCTAGTGGTTTTAGATGCTCGTATGCTACCCAAGCTCCAAGTAAACAATCCTCTTCCTTGGGGTATGAGAAGCGTCAAGCTTTTTAAGAGTAGAATGAGTGTTGGAGCAAACAACCACATTTTGGGAGATTCTCTTAATATCCTCAAAGGCATTAAGGTTTAAAATGCTATATCTATGGTGGAGAGCATTATGCTCAAGAATGTTCTTAGAATGTTTGATTTGGAAGTGGTGGTAATGGACTATATGATAATCATAGGTTAAATGTAATTGAACATTAGCCTCATGCTCCATTGATGATCTCCAATAAGGATGATCAATAGCAAGAGATGAGACTTTTGGGTTCTATGCAATAAGTACATGAGATCCTAACCACCTTAGAACAAGGTGGAGGATTTGGTGTTTAAATAGGGTAGCAAGTGCTAAGGACATCAAAACATAGTCAACCTAGTGCCACTGCTTCTTTTATGAATTGAGTTTGTTATAAAAAAGATTAAAAAAAAAGCATATGCATGAGTGGATGGAGAGAGAAAATATGGTGGAATGACTCTAAGCAAGGAGTGCATGTTCTTGATGGCAACTCCAAGCATGCAATATATGTTATTGATTCTGTCTTCGAGTAGAGAGCACAAGATTGTGACCATGACTTCAAGTAGAAAGCATGGGATTGAGACTATGACTATGAGCAAGTAGTACAAGATTGTGACTTTGAGTAGGCAACATAAGGTTGGAGATAGAGGAATGATTGTCTCTAGAAGACTACATATTTGTATCAATACAAGTGTAGGAAAATGGCTCATATTTAAGCAAGTCTTGCTCCAGGTAGAAAGGTTAGTACCATATGCATGAAAAGGGACAAGTCTTTTCTTCGTTGGTATAGGTTGCACGAGCATTCTTATGCCTCGATTGGATGTTAAGTTAAATTCTACATTTGTGCTTTACAGTTGATGACCCTAGTTGTTGAACCTTCTTGTTTATAGTTGTTGGATGGGCTTTCAATTAGTTAATACCTTTAATATCCATGTGGCTTTTCATGTTTTGCAAAGCACATAGACAAAAGACTTAAGTCTCCAAGGATATCGCTCTTTCAAATGAGGCAAAGTGTAGGAAAACATGGATTGTTGGAAGATCAAAGGTTATTTCCCTATGGGGGTTGAAGTAGTGTGGAGATCCTCATGGGTTCCATGCTATTACAACCATCACCAAAGAACTACATGGCCTTGATTCATTTGTGAACCTCGTCACGAGGATATTTAGGTTTGTTGGGGAGGCTTTGCCTCCTTGGCTCCAGCCACCACCGTTCTCTTCATAGTAGGGTTTAGGGCTAGATGCATTAGAGTATGAATACGTCTTAGCTCTTCTAGGGAAGCAACATCTCTTATGCGGTTGCATGTGCTTGCTATAGTCACATGTATGCACGTCACATTGAACTTGTTGCTCATATGATTTCATGAGGTGTACTCACTATGTTCCTAACCTATGGTCTAACGTGCCATGTACACTTATGTTGTGTGTGTGAATGTTGAGGCATATTCTATATTGGGTTCTCTCTGGAACACTTGACCAATGTAGAACTCAAGGGTGGTGCCAAATATTGCTTCTCAAGAGCCATGCTATTAAATTCAATGTTGAGCTATAAGGTTCTAATTCGAATATATATCTTGGGGACCCATTACTAACCTAAACAACAATAACAATCCTTTAACCCTTTACAATATAAAATGTTAGCTAATATGCTACTTTGAGACGTGGCTTAATTAGTAGCTCATTATTTGAAAAATATCATGAAAGCAAGAGGTTATTAAATTCGTGGTAGGGGGTGTAAGACTCAAAAAAATGAATAAAAATATTAAAAAATTTTAGAATACATTAGATCATTAAAGAGAATCTAAATAACAAGTGCAACGGTTTTGGGGAACAGGAAGAGGCTGTTAAATTTGGGTTTTGGGAAGAGAGAAGGAGGGGGGGGTGGTGGTGTTTGGGGGGTGGGGGAGAGGTGGGGTGAAATGCGGGGGGGGAATGTTGGACCACAATAATAATAATAATAATATTGAAATGAAATGAAATGAAGCTTTATTACATCTAAAGATCCATAGAGAGCTTTTTTGACTTGGTACTACCTATTGGAGTTACTAACTTAAGAGTCTTACTACTAGGCTAATGCCTCATTTGAAGAATGTCCAAAGCAAAAGCCCAATGGTTTTTGGGAAAAGCAAAAGGTTGTTAAATTTGATTAAAGTATTATGCTAGCTATATGTCATGGAAAGTTTTTCCTTTCCATGTTGTTTTTGGTTTTCTTTGGACAATGGTAAGCTTGTGATGTTCTTTAATTTTCTATCATTATTAGCAACATTATTTTTAGGGTTCAACACCTTTTTAGGGCTCAACACCTTAAAAAAAAAGATTTGGGTAATAGTGTCACAATGCTCAACTTACCAATTGAGCTGTATTTGCCTATCAAGTAATAAAAGAAATACATTTTTAAATTGAAAATAGAAACACTATTGATTAATCCCGCTAGAACCTAGAAAAAAATAAGGATTGTGACAAAGGTTACGAGGGTCAAATAATTTTAACATAGAAAAATAAATAAAAAATAGGATAAATTAGAATAATAAAGGGGAAGGTGTTAAAACCCTAAAATAATCATAATATAGGTACACCCAAAGATATATAGTTTATAGGTACACCCAAAGATATATGGTTGAATTAGAATTTTATAACCGGTTACTTAAAAATATTAAATCAAAAGGCTAACAAATTAGAGTGATAATACAATAAAACCTCAAGTTTAGGCGAAGGCAAGGCACGCGGAGGAACCCGGAAGATATTGAAGGGTTATAAATAGCTGACGAACTCAACAAAACAAAACCAAACTACTGTTGGATCACATTCCAAACCCTAGTTTGCAGCAGGTATTACTGCTATCCCGAATTTCAATTATCTCCTGTCCGTCACTTCTCGTCATCTCCTCTCCTTGGGTTCGAAGTTTCGTTGTTATCTTATTCCGCGTTGAGATATTTTACACCTCTATTTCTCGGAACCGCCTACAAAACCCTAACGCAAGGGTTTATTGTGTTTGCAGAGGGCTTTGTTATTCCGTATTTCACTCGGCAGTGTTGTGGTTGAGAGAGCTGTGGTTCGTCGCGCGAGGATTTGCAGCGTAAGGGTTTATTGTTGGCAGAAGGTTTTATTTTTCGTGCTTTTGATTTGACTAGTTTGCTGTCGACGTATATTTGCGCTGCGTGAGGTTTCTTGTTCGCGAAGATTTGCAGAGCGAAAATGCCGCCGCGCTCCGCAAAGAAGAGCGGTACGCCCGCGCAAAAGAAGGCTGCGGCCGCAAAACCACCGTCCAAGTCGCCACGCAGCGCCAAGGGCAAGGCTGCGGCCGCGGCCGCTGCAGCGGCAGCGGCTGCTGCTGCTGCTGAGAAAACAGCGCCCCCGCCGCAGACGCAAGCTCAGGAGAATGCTCCGGAGGAAAAGGCCGAATCTGCAGAGCAGGCTCATGCTGACGCTCAAGTTCAAGCTCCAGCTCCGGATAAAGATAGAGAAACCCAAGTTGTTGATACAACCGACGATTCAGGTTCGTGCTTCGAGTTCTGTTTTAGCGGTAGTTTCTACCCCTGATATTTTTAGCAATTTTTTGGCGATTTTGGTTGAAGTTGTGTTGCGTTTTGGCGTTGCTTACTGCAGTAGATAATTTTTTAGTAAGTTTTTTTTTCACGAGGCAAATTTTTTTTTACGATTTTATCAATTTCGCCTGAGAATGTGTTGCGCGTTGGGCTTAGCTGCATGTTTGCTTTGGCTTTTACATTGACGTGTATTGAAGTGATTGAGCTCGAGCTTGTCCGATGGCGCGTAAAGCGCATGTGGAAGCAGAAAGTGCTGTATTTTCTGCCAATGGCGAGTGTTTTTCTTAGGAATTGGGTTTCTGTCATTGCGATGAGGATTGTCTTGTATCGCCATACAGACTATTTGATTTCATTATTTTTTATTTACTGTTGAGAACACACCATGGTTTGATTTCGTTTTCTATTTAAACTATTTCTTCTCCTTTACATCTTGATGTTGAGTCAATTTGTTATAGTGCAGCCTCTTGATGTTTTCTTGGGTTCTACCTTATGTTTGAATGTTAAGACTTTGATTTTAAGCTTGTTAATTTGTTATTAACACGGTGTGGAATTTGCAGTAGCTAAGGAAAAACATGTTGAGGATGAGGTGGTGCCACAGAGCTTACCTGTGCATAGTGATGAGACAGACAAGAAAACCAATGTGGAAACTAAAGAGTCGAAGGAAGAGGAGAAGGAAGAAGTAAAGAACAATGACAATGATACTAAAACGGAGGAAGCCGATGTCAAAGAGGAGGAACCTGAGGCAATGGACAAGGACCCTAAAGTTGAAGAAGAGGTGATCAAGGATGCAGAAGTTGAAGAAGCTCAACATGTGGATGAGATTTCCAATGCGAAAGGTGAGGAAGAGCATGTAGATGCTGAACCGGATGAGGAGCAGGAAGAAATGCCCGCTCCTGTCAAGGAACGAAGGAAGCAGAAAGAGTTTGAGGTTTTTGTTGGTGGGTTAGACCGGGATGCCACTGAAGACGATTTAAAGACCGTCTTCAGTGAAGTTGGTGAAGTTGTGGAAATCAGATTGGCCAAAGTTCCTGGGTCCAAGAAGAACAGGGGCTTTGCTTTTGTACGTTTTGCTACCATTGAGCAGGTTAAGCGAGCAGTTACTGAGCTGAAAAATCCTAAGGTAACTGTTTATCTTACTCGTTTAAGTACCATGAATGTCTTAGTTGCTGCTTAAGTATCTCGACATGCATATACGATTTCCTTCTTTTTATAGTCGTATTTGTCATCTCTACCGTATGTGTTGTCCTGAAGTATTTCTAAATTTTCCTGTTCTTTCCGACTTCATAAGCATTGTACTTTTTTCATATGTATGTAGGTTAAGGGAAAGCAGTGTGGTGTTACGAGAAGTCAGGATAATGAAACACTGTACGTACGAAATATCAATAGGACCTGGACTAAGGAAGCTGTAAGTGCTTTTAACGAATTTGGCTTTCATTTTGTTTTTGCTAATCCAATCTTCTTTGGGTACTTTAGTATGTATATATTGGCTGAACTTGCTTCATGGGTCCTCAGTTAAGAAATAAGCTGAAAGAGTATGGAATTGACAATGTTGAAGAGTTGACACTCATGGACGATCCCCAAGAGCAGGGAAAGAATAGAGGATTTGCTTTCTTGGAATTTAATACACACCTTGAGGCGACAAACGCTTTCCGACGTCTGCAAAAGCGTGATATCTACTTTGGTGTGGACGTCGGTGCGAAGGTTGCCTTTGCAAAATCTGGAATTGAGCCAGATGAAGAAGTTATGGCGCAGGTAATGATCTGTTTCTATGAAGTTTAGAGTTATAGCGTAGCTTTCAATGATCATTACTTAGTTGATTTTATTCTGCAGGTCAAATCAATTTTTGTTGATGGTGTACCACCCGCATGGGATGAAGATCGTGTTAAGGAGAAGTTCAAGGTGTTTGGTGAAATTGAGCAAGTTCAACTGGCTCGAAATATGCCCACTGCTAAGAGAAAGGACTTTGGATTTGTTTCTTTCACTACCCGTGAAGCTGCCCTGGCATGCATAGAGGCAATAAATAAAAGCGAGATCACCGATGGTGATAACAAGGTTTGGGCTTGTTCTCCATGTAACCTAATGCTTATGTTGTCTAACATGGGTGATTTAACGTTTTAAATTTTACCCTGTGGATGAACTAGCTTAATATGAAAGCTACACTCCGAAAACCTCAACAAAAGAGTAGAGCGACTAAGGATGGGACTCGTACCAGCCGTGCTGGTCCTCGGGTGCCATGGGTTCGTGCTTCTGCTGCGGGGATTGATTCAAGAAGGGCAGCTGTACGCAGCTCTACAACCATTGGCCGTGCTCCGCCACCGGCCAGATATATCCCTGATTACGGTAGCAGGGACGTTCCTAGAGGTAATGATCCAAGAGTAGCAATTTTGTAATAAGTTTCTTTTTCCCTTTTTTATTAAAAAATCCTTTGTTATTCAAGAATACTGTTGTCTGATAATATGCTCTGCTGTTATCATACACAGGACCACCTCCGGTAAGAGGCTCCACAAGAAGGGATTTAGGAGGTGAGCATGATATTTATTTCAATCGCTCCACAAGAAGGGAAATAGGAGGTGAGCATGACTTGTATTTCAATCGAGCAGCCCGATCTGCCAGAGCAGTCCCAGAGGATCCCCGTTATCCACCACACAGAGAAGAGTTCGGGTACCATGGTTCTGAGATGTTGGCCGCCAGTAGGGCAAGGCTTCCATACACTGAAGACAGTTACAGTCATCGTGGCAATGCCGTCCCAGGCTATCGATATGAAGGCCTTACTGGGTCCAAGAGGCCCTTTGCAGAAATGGTAAATATCTATGCATGAGTTTTTTTGTTTTGTAGGTTGCTTCACTGACATTCGTAACCAGTGTTCGTTATTGCCTTATTTGCAGGATGATGGTCTTGGGTATGCGGTTCGACATGCGCGTCCTCGATTGGATTATGACGTTACTTCTTCGAATTCTCGATATGGAGGGTCTGTGTATTCTTCAGGGTCTGCTGTTGGTGGAAGTGGAGGGGTGTATTCAAGTGACTACCGAGGCAATGATGTGAGTGGCCAGTCTTTTCTTCTGTCCCATTTTCCTTAACGCTTGTTTCCTGTTAAAGTATGATTTAATGTTTCAATTCACCCGCATTATTCACCTTTTAAGAGTAACGTCTGTATGACAGGTTGGTGCCAGGTCTTATCCATCTAGTCTAAGCAGAGGCGTTGGTAGTGGTTATGGACGAGGGAGTCAGTCGTATTATTGATTGTAAGTGTTGGTTGCTATTTTCTTTTTCATGTTTTTTAAAATTATCTTCTTTTGCTACTGTGGATGTAATAGATCTATCACTTCCACTAATTTATTCATCCTCTACAGATTCCATATCAGAGTTGCAATCACGATTTCACTTACATTTTGAAGGTTGGGATGCGTAGTGCGTGACAGTAGTTCTAGGATCTTCAGTTGTAAATTTGAAAATACATTTCGTTTACTCTTTGGAGCAACCTACATTCTGTTTTTGGTTCAACTGGTCCATACAAACAACAGCCATCTGGAATGCTAGTCAATGGACTTTACACTGATTTGGAGGAGAAATGAGAATGCATCAACGTTTACAATCATGTGATTCTTGTTAGATAGAAAAATCAACATAGTATCAAGTGGTTTCTTTTCCAAGTTCTCAACACTCTATTAGAGATGATGTGCCGTTTATATGTTGCTGAATGTTACCAACCTTTTTAGGTTAGCGATTACGAGAATTTCACAACTTAATTGAGGTTGAAGAACTGCCGTTTTCTAAAGAGTTTTATGTAAAGGTCGACAATTGATTCCTTTATTTTGAGTATTTTGAGAAGTTTTATGTAGCGACTCTAAATGCTTCAGTTCTAATTTGGTTGATCAACGACATTCAACTTCAATAAGTTTACATCAACTGCCAACGGATTTAATAGTTGAGGAATTAAAGTTCTTGTAAAGTGTCTAATATAGGCTCTAAATGCTTCAGTTCTAATTTGGATGATCAACGACATTCAAATTCAATAACTTCACATTAACAACCAACTGATTTAATAGTTGAGGAATTAAAGTTAATTGTTATTAGTCTCTGGTATAGGCTGACGTTCGAAACAATTCGAACACGAACTGCAGTCTTTAAAATTTTTGAGACAACTTATGAGATTCAAGATGTATACACATTGTGGATGATGTCTGTGAGATGGTTTTTGAGGTTTAAAGATGGCTCTGATTCAGGGTGTTAGGGATCGGTATTTGTGAGTTGTCTCGGTGGTAACAAGTAATGGAACATGTTTATTTCTCAACTAATAATACATGCGGTTGCTGTGAATATGGAGGTTTTATTTCCCGAGTTTGCTTCAAGATAATAGTTCGGTCATAACCTTACGAAACCTTAAAAATGTGTTTTTCCTGAATTTAGAGGCATGTGCAGCGTGTTAACGTTTGCAGGAGTGTTGGGTCAAGGTGTTAGGTTATACGTTGTGCTTGTATGTATTCAGTTAAAGACTTAACCTAATTGAAATGCACGCCGGTGCGTGCTTTGTAAATACATGTTTTTGTACTAATTTTTAAATTGCATTCCTGACGATACTCGCAGTGGTTTTTTTCTACGGACTTAATTGTGACGCACTTATTTACCAATTTCTATGTAAATTTTATTGAATTAATTGGGAAACATCTGCTATATAAATATTTCCATTTAGCAAACTCTTTGAATGTGATTGAATTTACGTTACTGAATAATTCGGACTTGTTTTTACTCTGTCATTGATGAAGCGGATAAGTTAGGTTGAAGGTTGAAATCTGATTTGTATGACGTAGAAAAATTTCTTGCGATAATGTAGAGCATGATTAGTGGTTATACACCGAATGTTACGTTGAAGATCGAAAGCTTATTTGTACGGTTTAGAAAAGTTTCTTGCAGTCTACAGTGGATGATAATATGGAGCAGTATATACTCCATTTAGAAAACTTGTCATGGACAAAGCGATGGTAATTTGTTGCAGTTCACAAAGCTTATGATTTAACTCGCTGATAAAACGGAGCATGATAATACTTTGGGTTATAACGAAAATCCTATAACCAAGTATCGGTCGAAGTCATCCTATTTAATCCTTACATTGAATTATTGGTTGCACTTTTAAATATGTTTTCTTTCTGAATATTTTTATCTTTTTTTGAACTCCCAAGAAGATCCTTTGTATTGTGACGTCCAAGTTTCGTAAAATATTACCATTTTAAACTAGGCATCTGCAGTTTTCTATTCCTTTTCATCAAATTTATAATTTATTAAGTCTTATGTGGATTAGCTTCTTCCTTCGCTTATTTGAAACAACATTCGGGGTTGTTGTCGGTTGGTTCTGGGTTGTTTTCGAGAAACACTCTTGCAAGGCCGTCCTTTTCCTCTCACCCGTTTTTATAGCCAATTCTGAAAATTACGTTATCCTTCCTTCTCTCACTCAAGCTTGAGACCAATTATTGTGAAGTTTTCGTTTAATATTTAATCTGTTTATTTTATCTCTTAATCGTAAGATTCAGTGTCTACTCATGTAATTTTACGTATGCATTTCAAGGCTTGTGTCAATGTAGGTTCTGAAATTCTGTGTCCATTGATTGTTTTTATATTGGGATTGATCATATTTTACTGTGACGGAAATTATTGTAGATTGGAAGATTTTATGATGGAGATTAATAGAGGTTGGAATAGAGCTTTTGTAAAACGTAAGCTTGTGTTATGGTGAAAAGCGTTTGTTGGAATTGGGATGAGGCTTGGATAATTTTAACTTTTATTCCCGTTTAAATGAAGTAAATATTGATTCTCTTTTATCATGTTAAAGAAATGCCCTTAACATTTGAGAATCTAAATTATAATTTGTTCGTTGAATTTGTACTGTCTATTTCCTTTTGTTTGTAGTGTTATAAATTTCGTAAAAAATTGGCCACGGATAAGATTATGTTTACAGATTATTAGAATATGCCATTTTCGAGTAATTATCTTTAATGTAAAGAGTCTATACCAGTTTTTTAATTTGAGAGTGAATCCTTATCTTCTCAATGCGTTATGCTTCAACGTGGAAATAACGTGTACAACTTTTTAATCAACACGAGTATCTTTTTTTAGGATCTCGCAAAAGATTTGAATTTGTTGAGGTTTTTCTTATCCACTTTTGCCATTTAAACTAAGCAAGGAATTATGCTCACTATGGTTAGGTTTAAGAGGTGTACTAAACTTTAGTCTTCCCAATAGGAGATCCATGGATCATTTCTCCTTTGGTGTGTGACATAACCTTGGGCATCCATCTAATGCGTTTCAGTACAGTAGGACATGAGCCTTCATGTATAAAGCAGAGGTGAATCCATAGCTATACTTTTTAGATGAAGATGTGGGTTCAGCTCAAAGATGTTCATTTAGTGGAGGAACATTGAGGCTTACAATGATGTTTGTTTAGGTTTTAAGCAAAGGTTGGTAAGAGAGTAAAAGCATTCTGAATAGAATTAGCAAATTGCTTAGATGCTTTTTTTTAATGAGAGAAGAGGTTTTATTTAAAAAAAAAGAAGCTGTAGTAATTGCCTTAGTGTTTAGCAAACAAGGAGAGTTGATGTTATCAACAAAAGGATGCTACTATTCCATGTTCTTTGCAAAACCAACACATTTTTGGCCTAGGTAGAGGTTGTATCTTTTGCTTTCAAGGCATTGGTTGTTGGTGTCAAGTTAGCTGAATTGTGTTAGTGGAGGGCCTCATGATTTTTTAAAAGAAAACACTTAGCGTGGTCAAGGCAATATTATATTAAAATATTAAAATGGGATAGAAGGACCAATCATTACATGCATGGACTTACCATGTCATTATAGGATAAAAAGCAGCAAAAAAGTTATTTACATGGCCTTTGTTGGGTTGTTATTGCTTTTCATTTTGTGGGTCTTGTAGGTGTGGTGATGTGTCCATGTGGCAAAATTTGTAGTCAAGTGGTGGGTGTTGTCGCTATCGTGCAATGGTAGTGTTGTTAATGGTAGTGTTGTTGGTAGTATTGTTGGTGATTGCTAACCATGAGATTGCAATGGGGTTGAGCTATAACCTATGCTAAAGGTCAACTAGTTGGATGTTGTAATATTAATGGTAGTTAGTTAAGTCTTTGACATGCATCTACCCTTGTTGGTTTGTTGGGAAGACAATTGGGAAGGGAGTTAGTCAAGGAGGTGTGATGGCCCTTTGTCATAGTTTCTTGATGATATGCTATTTAATGTTTTTTAAACTTCTAAATTAGAAGGAAAATATTTGATACTTTTTCTTCAAAATTTATATAAAGCCTCATGTTGGTAGTAGCCCATATGCTTTGTACCTCCTTTTGAATATTGTGGGCAATTTGTTCTCTCTTGTTGTCTTCCACCTTCCTTGTATCATTGTCATATTTGAAGCCAAAATTGCATTGCAATGGTGCAACCTAATACAAAAAGCAATCATGGTGAAAGCAATGCACAAGGGAAACTTAGATTGTCTATGCAATTCCAAGAATGAGGGTTGCCATTGTTGTTTTCAAAGCTCCATGAAAGGAGAGCATGAAGTCCCTATAGATGTTGAGAAGTTAATTTAAATTCATTTTGGTAGACTTTTGCGGTTTTTTTTGCATTTGAAAAATTAAGATATGAAATATTTTAATGTTAATATTAGATATATTAATATAATATCAATGATAGATCAACATAATTTTGGTAGTTTTTCAAATTGTGGAGCCTTAATTTTCACCTTCATAGGAAAAAATGCCAAAAAGGATGTCAATTTCACACTATGACCCTCATGATCTTCATGTTAGAAGTATTTGTGATAATGACCCTTGCATTAGAAACATAGGGGAGAATGCAATTCACATAGTTAACTATTGCAATGTTGACTTTTCTGTCTCATCTAAAGGATCACTATTAGGATAAAGGCTTTTATTTTTCTAAAAGATGAAAACAAATCAATTGTAGCATGTAATATTTGATACAAAAATCATATCTGTATGTTGAATGGGATCCTAAATTAATAAGAAAATGATAACATGATTTGAAAAATGCACAAAAGCAATAACTAATAGAGGAATTTTAAGTTGATAAACTTCTTGTCACCTTTATAGATGGAGTTAATATGTTAGCTTGCTATTTATACTTGTAATGTAGCTAAAATGCATAATTTTTCAAGTTTGTATTATGGGTTGCTTAGTAGAAGGGATTTGGCATTGCTTTGGAATTTTATAGCTTCAAAAATAGAATTATTAAGTTCAAACATGTAACATCACATTGAAGTTCAAAGTGAAAAATAATTTTAAAGCAATGCCTAAAAAAAGGATATTTTTTAAAGCATCATCTACATCCATCTTGTGAAATGGGGAAATGGGGTCTAAAAAGATTGATGGATGTGCAAAAGCCTAACTTTTTTAAATGCTTGCACCTAAGCTTAAACCTATGTTTTTCAACTTGAAAAATATACACCTTACCATCACTTTAAATGATGCTCCCTTCAAGAATAAATTCTTATTATTTTAAAATAAAAAATATACATGTGTTAACATTCCAAAAGAACATGTTTTGGTAACAAAAAATGTTATTGAACCAAAGGTATTTAAAAAAAGGATAGATGCCTATAATCTTGTTAATTTAACTACATTCCAGGTATGTTTCACCACCGATGCAATGATGGGCCAAGTCTTTAAATGTAATGAAGATTCTTGTTTCAATAGTCTCTCTCTTCCAAGGAAGCTTCAAATTGCCAAATCAGGAGTTTCTATGGAAGTAACAAATACACTTTGAGACTCCGACCACCCAACTAACGTATCCATGTTTGAGTAAGTTGGACATTGTACAGCCTGCAAATACCCACGAAATCCGTTAAGAAGGATGGCAATCTTTATATTATTTGATAATGCAATATGTATCGCTCACTATGTTAAAGCCCAACCATCTTGAATCACCACGAAAGGAAAATTCATGCTTGGGATGAGGTTTCCACTTTCCACAAACAACCTAAATATTAAGTAACAGCAGGTTAAATATTGCACATATACTATGGATTGCAATTTATGAATTTTTACCAATATTACCTCGGTATCTAAACCATGCAAGTACAAGAAATCACCTTGCACATTAGAGAATATACAGCCCGTTACCTGCCATGGTAAACAATTTTTTTTCTAAAAAATAATTGACATTTACACCCTATTAGCATAGAGAATATACAGCCCGTTACCTGCCATGGTAAACAATTTTTTTTCTAAAAAATAATTGACATTTACACCCTATTAGCATAGAGAATATACAGCCCGTTACCTGCCATGGTAAACAATTTTTTTTCTAAAAAATAATTGACATTTACACCCTATTAGCAAAAAATAACATGGTAAGTGTGAAAAGACGAACCCCATACTTTAGGCAGCTTGTCCATTTTGATACAGTTGACCACCTATAAATAACAAGATGTAACAACATTATTTTTATTACTCAGAAGGCAGCTGATACCTGCAATAAGATTGTTGAATCATTGTGGAGGTGCATCACATACAATACTTTCTCACAGGATTGGTTAAACCTTGAATTACAAATCAAGTAAGGTTAGGGCATATAAATGGTCTTCCCCATGGATGCATTCCAAAAATCGGCTTGTGCAAAGCTTTTTCATTTGAGAAAATATCATTGCAGGCGATACCATTAAACAATACCAAACAAACAAAAGTAACAGAAACTTATCCGTGGGTACTGCTGAAAAAAGAAAATTGAATTTTGCAAATGCAAAGAAGAAACTGAGAATGGAGGATCGTATCGGCATCGTAAAGTTTAACGTCTTACGGTTGTTTGGTTAGTTATATCTGCTAGTTTTTGCATCTATTTGAATGTTATGTTGAGTTGAGTTGAGAGATTTGAGAATCCCTAAAAAAGGTGAATTCCCTCACAGCAAATCAAACATATTAATTTAAAATATTGTAGATTCTTGCTTGGTCTGACCCTGGTCAATCATGCTGGACTTGGTGCTGTAAAAGAACACTGGACACTCAGAATCATCTGTCTCAAAACTGCACATGAAATGTTTAGGGATTGGAATAAGGACTTGCCGTTGTTATATCTATATTACTATACTGGTTACAACATCGGACCAGCTATCTTCATTGTGGCTTCTCATAATTTTGGTTTACGAAATTTTCAAATTTTAACATGACATTTATGTGTATACCTACCTGCGAGGATCAAAGATTGTAACACATCGATCAGCACCAGAAGTTCCTATGAATCCACAAGGTGAACACGAAACAGAATAAAGTGTTTCTCCAGAAGTCACCGAACGCCTTTGTACACAACCTCCATTGTGGTTTGTTCTGATATCCCAAATGCTCAACTGAAATAGCGAATCAATATTCCTGAACGTAATTCAACAATTTGATATTTGCTCGACGTCAAGTGCTTTGGTTACCTGTGATTCCTCTGAGATTGCCAAAATATTTGAGCTTTCATTGCTTGAAAATGGGATGGGGCAGAAGCATATAGCTGTTGGCTGCAAAAGGCTGCAGATACCAGGAAAGAATTATAGTATAAAATGGTAACTTGAATTGAACAAATCCTCAAGAATTAAAACAGTGCCATTTTAGGGTCTTTCACATAAATGCATCTTTTTAAACATTCTTTAAATAACCTATGTTCCCAAAGTGATTCACCGAAAATGTGCAATTCATATAAAAGAACGGTAAAAGTCAAGCATGCATACGTATGTAGAGATCTTAAATGTATATCCTTATCATAAAGATCAATCGTCCTGCAGATACTTCGGGCAACTGCAGCCTGACAAAGGAAATCATGTATTAAGAAGTTCGATCTTTCCAAGTTCCAATACAATGATTACAAGAGACCAATGATGCCGACAAATAAGTTCCAAGAATGTCGGAAGAAAATCAAAGAATATTGTATCGCTGATGGTCATTATTATAATGTTACAGTACCACATTGTAAAGTACAAATACGTTCAGGTGCTAAGAGCTGGAAAAGGAAAGGACATTTCTTTTTCACCAAAAAAAAAGAGGTTTTAAATTCTAAAATTACGTGAAAGGTACATACCAATATCAATTTTCAAAATCCTAACAAGCAGATTCCATTCAAAATCCACAAAGAATTCCACATTTACCAAGTAGAGACGGCTGGGACCAAATTTAATTCCAGCCCAAGCACCTTCCCCAACACCAGAATCTTTTGGAGAGACTTTGTATGTTTCTATATCCTCACCTGAAATCATTAGATTCATTAAAGCTTTCATTAGGATGACAAAATTAGTTATACAACTGTTTGTTTATATATTTCCGCACCATACAAGAACGTAAATTTGAAACTCATTATATAAAAAGATTCTAGAATAGGCCACACAAAAACAACTTTATTTTTAGCAATCATGAGATGCAAGGCATTACATGATTTACCGTACATGGTATCGTCTGGTAACATCAGCACAAGCTATTTCGTTTTTGCAAGTTAAAGAATAATTTATTAATGATAAAATTTATATTTGATGCGTATTAATAAATTCTTTAGAATCCTACATAAGCTAAGAAACATGCTCAAGGATTACATATCCCATCAAACTAAAAACAAAATAATTTGTATATGTCAATAAAAGATCGTTGTTCATCATTATCATCTTAGCCTTGTCTCAACAAAATGGGGTTGGTTATATGAGTTCTCATATCTTTTTTGGTCTTTTATTTTTGGTGGTTTTCTTAGAATAGTGAGTTTCTGGAGGGTTTTTTATTTCCGGAGGGATCAAATTGCCTAGGATGAGGTAACAAGGGAGAGCCGCCTCTTATTTATAGATATGACAGTGCACCGCGATATCGCGTTTATTTATAGATATAGTTGTTGTGGTTTTCTTAGAATAGTGATGTAGTTGTTGTACCCATGTAACAAGGGAAAACCAAGCAGCAGTTTGATCCCTCCAGAAATAGAATATTTTCCATGTGCCCGCAGTAAGAACTCTAAAGTGAATGGATCTTTATTCGAGCATACATTGTACTTGAACATAAGTTTGTGTACGGCAATAAAGACGAACTTCTTGGATAAACCTTGTAGTGCATGGAATAGGCTAAATAGGATTTTATTTACTGTTATTTATTATTTGTTATTTAAATGCTTTATTAGTTCTTAAATCTTTCTCAACCTTTCTCTCCTAGTTAAGTGCCTCAGTACGACCACTTCGAGCACGTGCCTTATGTTTGGTGATCCCAGCAACAATTAGCGTTTGGTAACCAAGGTTGCATCGGTTCAGGGTGTGTACAGTAAGTGGGAACGGATGCTGACGCTAGGTTAATTTAGACTTAGTTCATTAGTTAAAGTTAGTAATTAATCTCTTCACCCTTCACCTTAATAGCATAGGAGATAAAACATAAAAAACTATAAAAATCATATACCTTAGACTTACTTAACCATACAACCGTGACAACTACAAGTAAGTCTGAGAAGACAATGAATGATTAACCCTAAGTGTTCCATGAGGCATGTAGGCATGCAGGCACTTAGTCTGCGGAGTTCGACCGGATCGCGCATGCTATGCTCGTGTTCGTATGGTTGAGTGTAGGGGTACCTCGCCACTCATCATAGGCGTCGTTGCCGGGGACTAAGTGTTTGTGCGCTAAGTAGAACATAGGAAATCACTCACATCGTTGGGAGCTTAAATGAACCTTAGGGTTAATTAAACGAAAAATTTATATAACGGTTAAATAGCACACCGATAAGACACAATGTCTTCTTCTTCTTCTCACAAGAGCATTACACCACCTAGGGATCATACGAAAAACAGTCGGTAGTCTAAAACACATAACCAAAATCCGCCAATTCCTCAACAATACCGAGTGGTATATACTCATCCCAATGAGTATATACCATACTTTACCTTTATCCTCCATCAAGATGAACAGTTGCGATGGAGAGACTTGCAAGGTAACATCGTGTTACCTCTAGATCGATCAATCCCAAACATGCTTCTTCGTGCTTTGGCACAAATTGGCATGACAGAATTATACGCTAAATACGTTGCAGGTGATTTTGACATAAGGTATTACCATCCCATAGCAGTGCAACGTATGAGGGACTCACGACAGGAGAGCCATCACACATTGTTGAAGGGCAAAGGGGTCCCACACGTCCTAAGTGAAATCAGAGATGGTGAACCACTCATAACAGGTTCTCTATCGAATGATGTTCCCCCTCCTAACGATGGTCAGGAGGTGGGGTATCAGAACCTGCGATCCACGATACACAACCCTGGTTCTGATCCCCGTGAACGCCAACTATTCACTGAGGGAACAACAACACATGACAAGGACAGACACTTAGATCGTCATCACGATCGGGGCCGTAGTAGCCGAAGAGAAGATAAGAAACATTCTCATGGCGATGGTTCCCCTTCTTCTTCTCCTTCATCACACCATTCACCCTCTCCTTCCACATCTGGGCGCAACATCCACAATCATGGGGGATGCCACCACCCAGTCAGTAATACCCTTACCGGCAACCTGATCCTTATGGCTATTATGTGCAGCAGTCGGTTTCTCCAAGTGACTCTATGGGTCACACAACTCCCCAACGTCACTACCAAGTTCGGGAGTATTTTAGAAGGACTCATTCTCCTTCGGGAGACACCCCACATACCTACCATCCTCCAACTCCATCCATACCTCTTCCACTTGTAGTTCCCATACCTCCTGCTCCAACAATGCAAGGGGAACTCCCCACTCAACCGCAGCAACATAACGCTACGAGAGCTATAAACATTCAACCTGCTGCTGGTTCTGACAATTGTAAAAAGAGAAGACCCTTCTTTAGAACCAAAAGCCCAGACAAGCTCTCACAACAATAAGCGGTTGAGTCCATGTACACTCCTCCACCATCCAAAACTTCGGGGCACCCTTCAATCCAATAACAGAGTTGTACGCATACGGTTATGTTAACGTATACCGTTACCGATTGGATCAAGGTAGGCCACCTTCCTAGGAAACTATCTAACCCTGGGAGTCCCCTAATCTATTTACAAGTCACCAGGAACAAACCTCATAAGGCTCTTTTTGACTTAGGTTCCGAAGTCAATTTAATCTCNAGGAAACTATCTAACCCTGGGAGTCCCCTAATCTATTTACAAGTCACCGGGAACAAACCTCATAAGGCTCTTCTTGACTTAGGTTCCGANATTCCCTTGGGATTGGTGGAGGACATCGTTACCACTGTGTGTGGTTGGTCATACGCAANAGAAGAGCAACATTCAACTGGAGCTAGCTGACCAGTCCATCACCATTCCCTTGGGATTGGTGGAGGACATCGTTACCATTGTGTGTGGTTGGTCATACGCAGCTGATTTCCTGGTGATAGAAATCAACAGTAACAACGGGGGCTTCCCAATTATAATGGGAAGGCCATGGCTAAGTACAATAGATGCGTACCTAGGGATT
>MNCI01007750.1:41052-62630 GCA_015680685.1 Gnetum montanum | reverse complement strand
CCCCCCCCCCCAAAAAAAAAATAGTAGTAGAATTATCATTGTGTCTTGTAAATAACTTATTGTAAAATGAGCAAATATTTTTTTAAAAAAATTTAATGATGAAGAGGATTTATGATGAAAACATTGTCAAAATTGTCTAAGTTCCTTTTTAATTGTGTAAGCAAAATGTTCTTGCTATTCCCTGATAAATTTCCTTCTCTTGGTTCTAATCAAGCATTTATATGCCCTAACTAAACTTTGTTTGTAACTCTTATTTGCATTTTTAATATTCTTCCTAGCATGCATGCAATCCTTATCAAGTTAAGTCTTTTGAACATCTTATTATTGTGAATGAACAACTTGCTTAGCTATTGTAAGCAAACTTTGTTCAAGCTCCTTTTATTGTCTTTCAAAAGCCCCTTTGTTATATGCTACATTCATATAATTTTCTTTGACTATTGGGATGAGTATGTATTGACATTTTTTTTTATATTCTTATATTTTGTTGTTTGAGAAACAATTGAAATTTATAACAAAAACTCAACATGATGATGACAAGACTCCACTAAATCTTCTCCTCCTTAATAAAATCAACATCTTCATAAAAACATAAAAGCAAATCAATGTAAGAGTTACCTTGAAGTCTTGTGAAAATAAATAATAAAGATTGAGGAAATCCAATAAGCCCATTGCAAATCAAAAAATAAAAAATTTTTGTCCATTCTAATAATTGTTGGCCCATCTTATTAATAGTGCCATCTATAGAATATTGGGTCCAAATGTGATCTTCAACAATATCTAAATTGCCAACATTATATTGCCATTGAATAATTTTTGTTTGCTTTGAACCTATCCTTGCATTGAAATTTCCACAAATAAATACTAAGCCTTTTCCTGCTAATTCTACAATATCTCTACTTAAGAACTGAAAAGGATGATCATGAGACAACTCTATAGAATCATATAATGTAGCATCTCTAAGAGCAAATTAGCATATGGCAAGAAATGCACAACTATGTTGACATAACATTTTTAGCCAAACATATTGTTTATGATCATCATTTTTTTCTAAAAGCACACAATTTTCAAGAGATTTTCTCACAAACACTACAATGCCCCCAAAAGGTCTACCTCTTCGCCCTACTCTTGTATTCCTTACAACAAATTTAATAAATCTAGGAACTACAAAATCTATGGAACCAACATTTTCCAAGTTTTAACAAAACCAAAATATCAAAGCTATCAAAGAACCTAATACTAGTGAAAGATACAACTTTATTTGTAATTCCAACATCAATGATAAGAAATCCACACCTTAACAAGCCTATACATTTTTAAATAATTTTTGGAATACTGCTTTATTTGTAATGACTATCACATTCCTAGCATTTAGGTATGCTACCAAACCTTGTTTATGAGTTGCCTTACCCTTTTTCCATTGTTTAGCTATTTCTACAAGTTCCTTTTGAGTAAGATCCTTATTTATCCAAATGTCTCCAAACATGCACTTACATCATGAAACTTAATAATTACATATTAGGGCTTTTTACATTGTTCACCTAGAACCCAAAAAACTTTATAAATTTTTGGAGAAGTTATATGCATATCATTTATAAGTTTTCATCTGTTTCACCCTCTGTTGTTGAGATACCTACAAAATACAAATTTTTTCTTTTGCTCTTTTTTCATCTTACTCTTTCAAAGCTTCTATTGTTATAGATTTCATCTTTGTCTCTATTCTTTCCATATTAAATTCATTTTTATTTTCCTCCCCCTTGGCTTCAAGTTCTGCTAATTTTAGTAAAATTTATTAATTATCCTTTGGAGCAACACTAGTCTCCTCTTTTCCCTCAATCTTTTCTTCAAGGGTTGATACCCTTTGATGAGCAACAAGTAGTCCCTACGCTCAACCATACAAATCACAAGCATGCACTAGCAATCCGGTTGAATTTCGTGGACTTAGCTCCTATGTGTGCCTATAGACAAAGATGGTGACTTAGGAAAATGTGATTGTTGTCTTCTTAGCTCTCACTTGTGTAGGCTCCTATGTATGGTTAAGTGTGAGCTAAGGCATATGATATTTATATATTTTCTAACCTAAGCTTTGGAGAAAGATGAATGGTTGATGATTAACTAGTCTAACTGTCTAACAGTTCTAAGGCTAACTATCCTAACATAAGTATCTAGGCCTACTTGTTGTGCACATCTTGAACTTGTATCAACACTATTGGGTTACCAAGTGACAATTGGGTGTACCAAATGGCCACTGCTAGGATTACCAAGCATTAAACGATATGCTCGAAGTGGTTGTACTTATGTGTTTATTATTAACTACATTAATTAATTAAGACCAGAATGTAAATTACATTAATAACAAAGTGCGTGTAAGAAACATTAATCTATTCTAAGTATTGCAAGAAATGTTAAGAATCTCATCTTTATTGTCAATCACATTAATGTGTTCAGGTACAAGATGCTTGAATAAAGATCCATACAATTGCTTTAATTTCTACCGTGGGCACTCAAAAAATCTTGTAACTCTAGGGGAACAAATTGCAAGAGTTCAACTACACTACTAACTTAACGTGCCATAAATGTCGTGGGTACCTGCATTTATATAGGCTTGACATGATACTGCGTTGATGCATCTTTCCATGCATCGACAGGGTTGCGTCAATGCAACTAGCCAATGATACTTCATCACCCTTCAAAGAATTTTTTTATTTTATTAATGGATTTCCTCTAGCAATACCATTTTACTAACCATATACTCCCATTGCGCAACTGAAATTTCTTTGAAAGAAGTTGCATTTATAGATTTTTTTTATGTGCTTTGTTGATGAGCGATGGAGGTATCCCAACACTCTACCATACAAGTCATGAGTGCCAGCTCACGACTAGATTGTAATCCATAGATGGACAATGTTAAGTTCAAGATCATTGTCTTCCCACTTCAAGTTAGTAAAGTTCAAGTGTATAGTTTAACTCTTAGTGAGGCATATGATTAGTTGATGTTGTATGGCTCTTATGCTCCTAATGGTAAACATGATTGGATAAAACTCTAAGTCTAGTTAACTAGAAATGCATAAATCTAATTTAGCCTAATGCGATGGATATTCAATCCTAGTCTACTGTACACACCTTGGACTCATGTAGTTATCATTGGGATTACCAAGTGGTATCACTACTGAGCGAATCAAGCAAAACCACTACTGGGTTACCAAATAACTACACTATGCTTGAAACCAGTTGTATCCATTCCACTTACTAATGATATGTAAAATAAAGTGCTTGAAATGTAAAAGATTAACTAAGAAAACAAGGAAATTATTCTAAGCAAACAAATAGAAAACTAACTGGATGCCGCAATGATGAAAAGCAATTTCGATCTTTATTATTGGTCATGAACTGTGTCCAAGTACAATTCACTTGAATAAAGACATCGGACAACTACTCAACACCACACTGTGAGCATTCACTTTATTGCTAAACTACAAAAACAAACTGCAAGAATCTGACTAAGGGTTCGAATGGAAAGCTGTCAATTGTGCACCCAAGCACTAGTATTTATAGGGCTACACAAATCTCGAGACATCACATTGAAGATGACGTAGGATGAGCTACAACATCATAGTTATGATATCACACGATTGCAAAAATTGACTTTATCCCCTGTGATGATACCATGATAAAAATTTCAAATTTCTTTGGTAGATGACTCAATCTCTTCTACAACAAATTTGCACATAAAATATCAATCAATTTGGCCCACCTCTAACTACCCTTCCTACTGTGTTAGATCAAATTGATGTTCAATGCTAAAACCTTTAGTATGAAACCTCTTGCCATCACAAATTAAAGCTAAAACCCCTTGCTACCACAAATCAAAGTTGAAACCCGTTGCTCAGTGTTGCTGAAGCCACCAACATTAGCATTAGTGTCATCGCCGAAAACACCATCATTGGGACCTCTAAACCTCATCAATACTAAGTTCTGAAATGCACCTTGGGTCCCTCAGGCTTAGGTTGCTCATCAATAGTGATTTTGACACTCTAGGCTTTAGAAAAGGGAACTTTTTTTTACCATTTTCTTGACACTTTGGAGATTAACATTTTTAGTCTAAGTATGAAGCATTGACAAGTTTAGGACTCACTTTGACATCTTCGGAAGCACCTCCTATGACTCTGCATTATTTTGCACCCTTGGTTTGCAGCATTCCATGGCATTACAAGTCTCTCAGTGCTCGCAAGACGTCATTATAGCTTTTTCTATGATTAGTTTCAACTTTTTGAGAGTTAGAATTTTTGGGCTAGAAAATTGTCAAAAAATTTTCTAACTCTATAGTTGACACCGATGTTGATCTTAGCATCACTGCTAGTGAGACTTGCATCAACACTCCAAAATAGCATCTAACAACATCAATAAGCCTTTGGAACCCCTCATGTTCATCTCAACAACATTTGACATCAATCTACAGCTCAAACAAGATCCCAAAAACTCAAAAATCTAACTTAGGCAAAACAATTGAAAATTTTGCTAAGTATGAGTATCACCATTCTTGGAATTCACAAAATGGCATCATTGACCTTCACAATTGGTATTTTGGCTCCATCCCCAAGCTTCTTGTGTTCCTCAGCATTGTCTTGACATCATTTTGGCTTATTTCAATGACAATTTGGATGTCTTGGAAGTTTTGGGACAATACTCAAGAAAGTGTTGAAAATTTTTCTAAGGACACAACGTCAGCATCAACATCATTGGCACTGGACATCATTGGCACTGGCCATGTTTGACCACAATGACCAAGCTATGTATTTGACATCCTCTCCTAGCCTCATAGCTTCCCTAGCATTGTCTTAGCATCATTCAATGTCAGCCCATATGTTAAAAAGAGGTCCAAAATGCATAGAACTGAGACTTGGCAAAATGACGAAAATTTTTCTAAGTGCTAGTGATGCTAATAGTGACATTAGCATCACTGTCACCTCATTGAGTTTAGGCATCAATAAAAACAATGGATGAACTTACTGTTTTTGAATTTAAGGTCAACTTTAGCCAAACTACACTTAACTCTAAGTTTGATTTTAGCAACCCTAACTTGAATTTGAAAACCAATGGCCTATAAATATGAGCTCAAAATGTAAATTCAGATTGGGGAGCACTTGTCAGATTTCAGGGGATCAATAGCACAATGCTTGCAACCATCACAACACTAGTTTTGCACCTTCAGCGTCACCTCCAAAGACAGAATTTTCAGGCTTCTATAGCACATTCCAAAGTTAGAATTTTTTTAGATTCAACATCAATGATGGAACCCTTAGTCAAAATTGATTTTGAATCATGCATACAACTTTCCCATCCATATCTTAACCCTTCAGAGGTTCGGTTCTACTCTCCAAACCCACATTCTGCTAACAAATTGGGTTTTTATTATTAGCTTTATTACACATACGTTTTTCACCAACGCTTATAGTTTTTTGGTCATCCATAGGAGGCGAACACTTTATCACTTATTAATAAAGTAGATTATTGTTTGGGAAGGGATCTAAGATCCTTCCCCCCATATCAAAGCTTTGATATTTTAATATTTTCTATTCTTTTATTTAAATTTTATACTTAGTTTTTTATTCTATTACTCATAGTCTATTCCATACTTTATTTTTCAGCGGTTTATATTTAGTTATTTTTCTAGCAATCAACACTTAGCTATTTTTCAGCATTAAAACCTTACTTTTTCATCATCTCCCTTCCGTTCTTGGTTCATGTGTGATAGGCTAAGTCCGTATTTGGTTGGAGGTTTTGTGCTCATTCGTTTCATAATTGTTGATATATTAAGGGTTATATCAATTCGAAGATCATACAGGACCACACACTAAGTATTTCAACACTTAGTTCATGGAGGTGTCCTTGTGAGAGTATGAAGAACATTTCTACAGGAATAGAGATAACACAACTCCTCATTAGCAGTAGTCACTTGGTTCTTCTTCAAACATACTGCTGATCTACAAGTTCCGGCTTATTTTTATTTTTTGTTTCTCCCTAAAACCCCTTTTGTCCTAAACAACAAAGAAGGGTTTTTCTTATCATTTGTTGTAACATTTATCTAGAAATAAAGGGTATAGCTTCCTATTTCTTTTAATCATTCTCTTTCACCTAGAATAGATCTATTGTTTTGTTTGCAAATTCAATCGAAAGAATTACATTTTACATTGCCCTTCTACCGATTTATCCATAAAACTAATTCTTTTTCTATTCTTGTATTGTTTGTTTTTTTTTTCTTTTTTACTACATTTAATTTGCAACTTGCTTTTTTTTAGCTTCAACATTACTTTTGCTGTTAGGTTGTTAGGTTGATATGACCAAAAACTCCTCATTTGATTTGGGGATGCATCTTTAGACCATTTGTGGTTGTGAATTGTGTTGCATTGCCTTTTATTGCGTTAGTGATATTAGGAAAGAAAACATGGTATTCTGTACAAGTTGTGAGTTGGTCACATGAATTCTCCCCACAGCATTTGCAACCTTTTTTAATAGGCTTATTGTTTGATCTTTTTCTACACATGCCCAAACCATCTAAGATATCATTCTTGTAGCTTTAAAACAGAAGCAACTCCAAGTCTTCTTCTAATGTTAGTTGATTTATTTTTGTAAGATTCAACATCCATCTAAGCATTCACATTTCTGCTACACTGACTTGTTTTTCATGTTTCTTTTCTATTGCCCAACACTCAACGCTGTAGAAGACCTAATTATTCTTCTAGATTTTTTTTTTAGATCTATTGGGATTCTTTTATCATATACCATTAGCCAATTTCCATTTTTTATATTTTTATTCAATTTCACCATCTAATTGGAACATTGATACTATGTAGCATTCAGCCTATGGGTGATGATCCTTCATATTTTCTCTTTACTTCTACTAAAGGAAGACTCGGATTGGTTTCTATTTCAGATAAGTTACAAGAATGGCCACTTAGATGGTTTGGACATGTGCAAAAAAGATCACACAATGAGCCTATAAACAAAGGTTGCTACATCACTGTTTTAGGAAAGCCATCGAAAAGAAGACCATCAAAGAAATTGGGAAAAACAATCGAAAATGATTGGAGGAAACTTCAAATAAACAAAGATCTAGCTGCTCATAGATGTGAATGGCAGAAAAGAACTTATGTAGCCAGCCCCATTATGTTGGGACAAGGCTAGGATGATGATGGTGATGGTGTGCCTGCTGGGCAAATCACAAGAAGAGTAAACCATAATGTAACCATTAAAATTCTTTCCCAAGATGAAAAATCTTTATGAATTTCAGCAACTTCTATGACATAAGATTTCTGCTTCTACAGATTTCCAACAAAAACAGAATACGAATGCAGACAGTCTCATTTTGACTTGATATGTAACATTTTGATTTCAAAATCTTCCAAAATTTAGGATCTTGCCAGGCAGTACAATTTGGTAGGGTGCAGTAAATTTAGACGTGTTTGAAATTTTTTCAATACCTACAATGACGACACATGACCTCTAGTCTCTGATCCCTCCACCTCCATGCTAAGTTTCCTAGACGATGCCATATTTAACTAATTGGTTTTTAAAGTTAAAGTCCATCGTACCTTCATGGGTAACAAACATTGTCCCAATAAAAGAGATGGTTATTTTACTCGTCAGGATCCTGCAAAGCAGATCATGGTCCAATTCTCTCTCTTTACTATCTCTATTGGTACTCAAGAAGAAACTAAGAAAGCTTCATATTAAACGTGATAATCCTGCAAGAGTAAGAAGTTTATGACACAAACCTGCCTATCGTTCTGCATCACTCATTCTAAAATTCCAGTTCGTAATCTTTAACTCCATTTCAAGAAATAATGGCTTACTGAAATTTTTGCTTAGAATAATCATCTGTTCACATCATGCTGTTGGGATAAAGGCACCATGATAATGGTGATTATATTACAATTCAGATTACCACCTTGACAAAAATTAGCCAAGACTAATGACAGGACAGTAATAAATTTATGTCCACCAACAAACTATATTCAAGATACTTTGTAATTTTGAAAATGTATTCTGTTCATATATTACAAAGGCGAAACTGAAACTATTTTTATGTCCTAGACCTTCAGGAACTGTTGGACTAGTGTCAACAATTTTCTGTATAATGTCTTCATAGTTCATCAATGACCTATTGGGATGAAAGTCACATGACTTTCAGATGAGTAAACGTGATTCCTGGTAGACACGAAAGCGAATAGGGAAGGTGTGTTACATGTAAAGCCCACATAGTCACGGTCGCCCTTGCAGTTGCTGCTACAGACTTAGTCAATTAAGTACTACAGAGGTTGCATTTATCTTTGATCTATATAATTATTGAACAAAAGTACCTTCCAAAATAAATAAATAAATTCATAGTGCAAATGGATGAGGAAAGCCCAATTAAGTTCAATTATAAATTTTAAAAATCGGTGCTCCAATTAGCTATAGAAAAAGAAAACTTCCGAAGAATATGCATGTTTACCCCAAAAAAACATAAAAAATCCAAGGAAAAAATACTTTAACAGAAAGGCAAACTATACTAATCAAGTTAAGATTACAAAAATAAAAGCATCAATCCTAGAATATATAATCATGACATGTCAAGGTTACCTTCATATTTGAATTCCAATGAAGATATAATAGCATGACCAAAAGAATCCACAGCACCCAAGAGAAAATGACCATTGTCTGGAATATTGTGAACAGAACCATTATTAGTGGTTAATTCCTCATATGCACATCAGTGACAGTTTGCAATCAACAACACAATTCAGCGGTGCAACATAATTTATATTTGAAGTACAGCCAGGAATTTCTTAGGATCTTAAAAGTCAACCAGGAATAATCAGCCGACATCCATTGTATAACAATCCAATTAAAATAAAAAAAATACAAAAAATGAATTTATTCTACTTATGACACCTATCCATTTCTAACCCCAATTTAGTAGATCAGATACTTTATCATAGACTGTAGCATTGATAACAATTTTCTTAAAAGTCAACCAGGAATAATCAGCCGACATCCATTGTATAACAATCCAATTAAAATAAAAAAAATACAAAAAATGAAATTATTCTACTTATGACACCTATCCATTTCTAACCCCAATTTAGTAGATCAGATACTTTATCATAGACTGTAGCATTGATAACAATTTTCTCATTTCATTCACCGCATTTCCCCGAGAAACCTGCTAAGTAACAAGAGATCTATAGGATCAATACTCAACTTGTCCAAACGGATTTTGCTCCAAACATATATGACGTTATTTTTTACTTCTTTATGGATCAAAACTTGTTACTTTTGCACCCTAATAGATGCATTACCAATGTTAGCAGCATCAATATAATCTTCGCCTTTATTCCATACATTTGGAATGCCTATTAGTTAAGATGCCAACTTTGCAATACATTTTACGGTTTGAATGTCTGCATGACACAAAGCTGAATGTCGTACATTTTTACTATGCAGCTAAGCGTTACACATGGAGTTGACCTTGAACCTAATGGTTACAGCTGAATGCCATAACCATTAAGGTTACAAAAAAAAAAAAACATAAAAACAAAAAGCGTTTGTGTGCTGGTAACTCCAGAATGTGCATGCTTTTGTGTTTGGATGGTTCTTGAGGAAATGGGGTTTTGAGATATGTTCATATGCAAATGAAATACGAAGTGTTCCAAACCGCTCTAAAAATTAAGACTATTCCTCTTCCTTCTGAATTGTGGGAGGCTTTTAGCCATATTTTGAGGTTTGGTCTTTATGTTGAGGGTCTGCCACCCAGAGAAGCTTGTTTAGCACAGGAAAGATAGTCTAGGGAGGACGACTTGAACCTCAATAAGGTGTGCAATCTCAACTAAAAATGTGATCAAAGAATGTGATCAAAGCAAGACTGGGAAATGTAGTAAAGAAGCATTAACAGAGGCTAGAGAGCTAAGAGAATCCAAGGAAATGACCGAACCATAAGACCGAACCACCTAAAATAATTTCCCTTAATCCTCTCATCTATAGGTAGCACCTAGAAACTTCCCTAGTTCTCCTAATAAAAGACTTGTTGATGCAATCTTTCCTAGTAATACCCAACATCCACCTAAGCATTCGCATCTCTACTAAATGCATGCATTGAGCTTGAAGCTTTTTTGATAGGCCAACATTCTGTACCATATAAGATCTCGCATGTTTGATAGCAATTCAATAAAATTTTTCCTTCAACCTAGAAGGGTTTCCTTTGTCATGATTTCATCCATCCTTTTTCAATTTTGTTTGTCATATCATTATTAATCTTACCATTTATTTCAACAAGTAATCCCAAGTATCTAAATTACTTACATTAACTTCTTGGTTTTGAATTCTAATCTTCATATATAAAAATGTACTCTATATATTCCATTTTACTTCAATTAATCCTCAACCTCTTTGATTCCAAGGTTCCTTTTGAAGTTTTCATTTTCATAGCTATCCACCAATACATTACTATATGCAACAATAAGGTGTTAGCTTAGTGGCAAGAGTCTTGGCTTGATAACCCTAAGTAACAGGTTTGATTCCACTAGGCAACACTAAGTTGGACATTTTTAAAAAATTTCATCAAAAGGAATTCTAAAGCTTCAATGGACGGAAAAAAATAATCTAAATTTTACTTTCATAATGGTAAACAAATAAGGGCTAAGAGTAGATTCTTGGTGCATACCTACCTTCACAAAAAAGTCCATAGTGTTTCCACAAACAATGCAAACTTGAGTGGTAGCTCCATCATACATGGCTTGCATAGCTTTTGTGTACCCAATAGAAATATCTTTCCTCTTTAATGCCTACCAAATAATCTCTTAGGGAATGTCATCATAAGCTTTCTCCAAATTAATGAAAATCATGGAGTTACCCTATTGGTGCCAAATAGGGGTATAAATGCATCGACCAACTGACACTTAGATTTCAACAAAAGTCAACTTGTACACACAGCTCAATCTGACCATGTATGGTAATGCAAGTATGGTCTATATGCATGGGCATGGCTTGTCTAATGCAGTAATGCCCACTCCTTCTCTAATTCCTCTTCTACACTTGTTGCATCCATCCTTCCTCTATCTCCAATATCCATTTGACTTATCATATTGTTTTTTTTTTATGATTTAAATTTTTGAGCTACTTACATCTTGCATCTGCTAGCTTTGCATTAGAAGATTCAAAGCATCTTAAGCTTGAAAATTCAAGAGTGCATTTTTTTATCCAAAAAAAACTTCTTGCAAGTATTCCATGACACAAATCACTTTGGTTTTTTTTTTAATGTTTTGAAACTAACTTAAGAAGATTTAAAGATTTTAAGTTTTGCTTGTCTAGTAAGCTGTGAAATATTCAAAGGATTTAAAATATTCAAGAGGATTTAATGGTTCTTTTTTATTTCTGAAAACATTACTTTCAAAAAATAGAAAGATTTAGGCTTGTGAGTAAATCGCAGGAATGGTGCCACCCATGGTGCTGTAGCTGCCCATATTTACCTCACCCTTTGATGGTGATAGTTAATGGTTCTTGAAATCATGTTTTTCAAAATATGTCATACCGTAGTTTGCATAAAATCCATTATACTATAGTCTGCATCAAATCTAGTCTCCTCATTGACCAAAGAGGTTAAGGTTTCAGTTTGTACTTAAGACAATAAAGACATGTATCTGTACTACAGTGAATCCAGGAGAAACTAAGGAATTCATTGTGGAAGCTACTGCTATTACAATTTTTCTGAAAAAAATTTACATAGAGGAAGGATTTTATGGTGGAAGCTACTGCAGAGAGTCTAAAAGGAATGGGCATGGCAGGTATGACATTATCATATGTCATAACCATGCATATATGGTCAGGTGGACATGGTCCAATTGAATAGACTGCACAGTGACATTTGCTGAAATCTAGGTGTTAGTCCATTGGTGCATTTATAACCCTATCTGGTACCGATAGGGTTACTCCAAAAATCATATGCAAATTCTTCTTCTTATAGCTAAACTTCTCTACCAACTGTTCTAGCAAGAAAATAGCTTTCATAGTTGATCTTTCAGGCATAAAACCAAACTGATTCTCAAAAAGAATTAATCTTGCCTTAAATGTTGTTCTATAACTCTTTCCCGAAACTTCATAGTGTGACTCATAAGCTTGATGCCTCTATAGTTCTTACAGTTTATATAGATGGGTACTATAGTGGTTCTTCAATCATTTTGAATTTCCCCTCCTAAATATTGTTAATTTAAGCTATAAACCAAGTCATCCCTATATAGAGACTTCCCTATCTCTATAGAGATACTATCTGACCTTATCGTTTGACCATTAGTTATTTTTATAAGGGATTTATTTACTTGAGAAAAGCATATATATAGTTGGTCATTCCTACATTCATATTGTAAAAGCACAAAGTTGATGGGAGCATTGAAAGATTCGAGGCTTGGTTGGTTGCAAAAGACAACACTCAAAACTATGGAGTTGACTATCAAGAGACATTTGCTCTAGTGACCAAAATGAATTCTATCAAGTTTCTCTTTTCTTGTGCAGCAAATCTTATATAGGATTTGCAGCAACTAGATCTGAAGAATGCATTCCTCCATGGAGGTATAGGAGAGGAGGTGTACATGGAAATTCCTCTAGGTTTTTTCTTATCAAAAAACATAATACAAAGTGTGTAGGCTAAGGAAAGCTTTGTATGGTTTGAAGCAATCCCCTAGAGCTTGTGTTGTTAGATTTAACAAAGCTATGCACATAGTAATGTAGATCACACTATGATTATTAAACGATACACTGCTAAGATCATAATTATTATTATATTTGTTGATGATATAGTGTAATAAGAAATGACCCAAACAGGGTGACCAAGTTAAAAGGGCATCTGGCCAAGGAATCTGAAATCAAAGATTTGGGAAAACTACAAAAGAATCAAAGTTGCTCGATCACATAAGAGCATCTTTGTTTCCTAGAGAATATATTCTTGATTTGTTAAAGAAGACTGGTATGTTTGACTACAAACAAGCAAGAGCACACATTGAAGTCAATCAACACCTTAAAAGTTATGGTGCAGAGAAAGTGGAAAAAGAAAGATACCAAAGATTAATTGGGAGATTGATTTATTTTTATCACTCTTGTCCAGGCATAACCTATGCAGATGGTATGATCAGTCAAGGTATGCATGATCCCTGAATTTCTCACTAGGATGTTGTTCAGTGCATCTTAAGATACTTGAAGTCTGCAGCAGGAAAGGGACTACCATTTACTAATAATGGTCATTTGAAGACAAATGCATTCCCTGATACTAAATGGGGCAAGTTGTCCTAATAATAGGTCTAGAACAAGATATTGTACATTTGTTGGACGCAATTTAGTCACTTGGCAAAATAAGAAACAAACTGTTGCACAAGGAATCTATTAACTCTTATGGCTTGGAAAACTGCTGCAAAACCTAGGATTGGCAAGCAAGAAACCACTTACTCTATTAGGATAACAAGGTTGCCATCAATATTGCACAAAATCCAGTTCAGCATTATCAGACAAAAAATATGAAGATTGATGGAAATTTTATCATGGTGAAACTTGATAAAGGACTTGTTTGCATATCATTTCAAAAACCTGCAGATCAGTTACCTGATGTATTTACTAAAGTTCTTGATAGGATGTGAATTCATTCTATTGTTTGCAAGATAGGCATGAGGGATATCTATGCTCCGTCTTGAGGGGGAGTGTTGGGTGTGTTGGAGCTTGGCAACAGAATGAGGAAGTTGATGTGAAGTCTCTAAAATTAAATTTGATGTCTAAAGGCCAATTTTAGTGCCATGTCAGGTGACCACAAATTCAAGGGGCTCATATTAGCAACTGTAAACTAACAGCAAGGTTGATGTAGGTTGCGTCAACTAATTTCTCAGAAAATCACCTACTGCAAGTGTGGCACAACAAGAAACCAGGCAAAGCTACTCCAGTGTGATAGCATGAGTAATTGATTCTCTAATCACTAGATAATTATGACTTGGACACAAGCGGCAAAAATGAGTTTAGTTTTAAATATGAATTATCTGGAATGTCTTAAGCTTCTTGTGGCAGGGCCTAAGGTGATAATCTGATCCTGGATGAATGGGAATGAGGCGAATGTAATTTGGTGTCTAAAATGCATGTTTATGTCTACACATGAGTTCAGCACTGGCTAGTTTCTGTACAGAATCTGAACTTGAACTTAACCCTAAAACAAGCTAGTTTAATTAGGTCGCAACCTGAATGCAGATTGCAGTGTACTCACCCTGGTAAAAATATTAGTTTCCCAAAAGCAGTGCAACCTCGAGAGCAAGTTGGATGCCAAAATAGAAGATTTAAAGGTTTGAAGGATGTTGAGCACTAGCAGGAATAACTCATACTGGACTAGCAATGAGGCATAGCTTCTTTGTCTAATGGATTTTGATATGATCTCAGGCTTGTTGGAAAGGTCTTTTCAAGATCTACATGCCTGCAAAATTTGATTACAACTGGAGATGATTTGATGTCAAAGAGTGGGTTCCAAAGATTTCTTCCAAAACTGCCTATTGGTCTTGCTTGAATGAGATTAAATGTTGACAGCGCCTTGATTGTTGATCTAATTTATTTGAAATTGAAATGGTTTGATGTCTACAACTTCTGAGATGATTGATGATTGATTGTTGATGAGATTTGATTGATAAGATGAGGATTTAATGATGAATTGATGACATGAGATATTGAGAATGTCGATGAAATGGTGAAAATTGTTGCAAATTTTGAATGATGATATTGATGGGGGGAATTTCAAATTGCTGGATGATTCAGCCAAATTTACATCATGAATGGCCCGTGTATTTATGGAAAAGAGAAGGGGCCAACATTACCCATGATGGGAAAAGAGTTTCCCAATAGCTAAAGCCAAGGAAATTGAAGAGACTTGAGAGATTGGGCCAAATTAATATTACATCCGACCATCAATTCTCGTTAAAGAAAATTTTTTTAAATACTACTTTTTATTTATCTGACTTTAATGAAACAAAATAAAATTACATGACTTTGTCGCTAAAATAAAAGGCAAACTAGACATGAGACTTGAACGTGGGACTTGTGACTTTAGCAGGGTGAGGTGGCATTGAGCTGTTGATAACCTTAAATAAAGTAACTTTGTAAATTCACACTATCTGTAACAGGGTGAGGTGACATTGAGTTGTTGATAACTGTAAATAAGACAGCTATAAGTAAGTTGTTGACAACTGTAAATAAAGCAACTTTAAGTAAAGTGTTGACAGCTGTAAATAAGGCAACTATAAGGAAGGTCTTACCAGCTGTAACTTTGTAAAGGTCAAGAAAAAGATTAATAACATTTTGACCATTATTACTCTCTTCTGTAACGACTTCCTCTTTGTGTTCTCATTCGTTCCTACATTTTGAATCACAATTGTTATATTTTGTTTAAGTTCATCCCCATCATAAAACATAACATTAACATTTACAATATATAGAAATATTTAAAAATGAAGCTGCTTTTCTAGTAACTATTTCTAATTTTTCATACCCATGTGAAAGGTGACCTAGGCCTTTACTTCACAGAAGCAAACATAAAAGGATAAAAAAAATTGCAATAAGAACAAGGATCCAAATGCCAACGGTCTATGCAAGGGTCACAAGGAACATCTAGAATTGATGTAGAAAGGATGACATGCACCCGTGTCATGCAAATTTCTGAGGATCCATAGCACCAAAGATACGTCCTTCAAGATGAAAGAGATGCAAAAGTGTCATCAACATCACTTGCTCACCTTTTCCTTCATGTTAATTTTATTGGTAGATTCCTTGCAGGCTTCATTGGAGATTATCCTAGACCTGTGCTAAAACCTTGAACCTCCTACCTCCTCACAGAATGCCTGAAATCCATCTACAGCCAATCAAGTAACAACAGCAACAACTTCAAGCAGCAGCCAATGACTAATCCAATGGTACATAGCAAGTATGCTATAGTATCATCAACTCTAAGTACAAATCGGAGAAGAATTAACATGGAGCATGAAGCAGCAACACTTGAAGCCCAAAATTCAATTACTGCAGACTAGCCAGCACCTGTTTTGATGGATGTCTTGTTTGGCAATGATGATCCAAATCGTCTGTTTAGGGAATCAGATAGGGCATTGAAGAGGTGAATGACCTTGTTGAAATCTGAGTGAGATCACTTTGCCGTGTCAATGTGATGAGAAAAAATACAAAACATCTTACTAGAGGAGGAGCCAAATGAGATCATTGTAGTGGAGGAAGTGGAAGCAGTTTTAGCAAAGAAAAAGCAAGGCTATGTTGAGCATGGTTGAATGTGTTATGAGCTTGTCATTTAAGTAAGGTCAGGAGTTCCATCATCAGTTATGCATACAACTAGCAACTTAATTAGTAAATTCATTCAAAATGGAAAGCAAAAGCTAAATGTGTGGAGGCTTAGTTAACCCTAAAGGAAATTGAGATGGATGACTACTAGTGACTAGTGAGGAACTTGAACATCACTTCCTGGTAACAAACGAGAAAACCCAAGAATCAGAAGTTGAAAATGATGTTCTCAATAAATATCAAGACATCGTGTACAACCTCTTCTACCAACGGAGGCAACTCAAGCAGCAGCTGGATGAAGTGAGCACTGTGAAGACTGAAACAGTTCCACGATATTGAAATCAGCGTATTGGACACCTCTCTACGTGTTTGCACGCACAAATGAGCTGGATGTCAAGCAGCATTCAGCAACTATATGACACTCAAGAGTTAGAGAATTGTATTACTAACATCACTTAGTCAATCAAGAAATTTGTATCAGGGGATCAAAGCGCAGCAGAATAACAAGATCAATCAAGCTTATGCCTTGGTCACAATGCCAAAGAGATCCAACTTCTGGCAAATAGCCAAGAATCTTTCAGGTGGTGATGTTCATTAGTGAAGGTCATTGTAGTTTCTTGCAGGTTGTTTGAATATAGAATAAAGCTTAGAGATCGTTGCAGTTAGCAAGGTCAGCTGAGAATAAACCTGAAGGATCATTTCAGCATACCTGAATGAAGCAACAACACATGGAACTGAAGATTAGTGAAAAAAGAATTTGAAGGCACAACGACACAGCTCCATGTCAGATGAGGGAGTCTCTCAAGCTATCTACAAAGGTGCAAAATATAGATGCCTTGGACAAGGTAACTTAATCCCTTAAGAAAGAGCCCTGGAAGCTACGTTAGCATCTTAGAATTCTCCAACACACCTAGGCCTTGCCTTTTCCTTGATGCATTGCTAGCTGCTCCTTCTGAAAGTCCCCTCCTCCATGCATTAGATTAGATGCATATCCCCTTGTGTCATCATCTAGAGAAGAGCCAATAGCACAAGCAGCAGCAAAAGAAGCCAGCAACACCTACAGCAGAATTAGCTTGTTGCGGTGTTCTTGTTATGAATTTTTTGTTGTAAATATGGTAAATCTTCGCCCAATTTTGCATCTGATGTAAAAGGTAATTCCATTTTTATATTTTTTTATAAGCTAACGAACTAGCTTAGTTTAGTCATGGAAGAATGATAGGTCAGATTTGTTGCACACATGATATTCTCTAAAGGAATGGGTCATTACATGTGTGCTAGCTTAGCTTCCTGTTTTGATGCCTGTTAAGAGCAAATCACATTAATGAGTATCCGAAGACTTCAATTTAAAGTACTTCCCAAACTGATACAAAGTTACTTAACTATTCGCTTCATTCATAGTAAACAGCCTAGTCATATAGGTGGCCTACTTATGAATTTCTATTGTATATAGTTTCATCTTGGGTTCCCCTTGGTTCTTGTAGCTGGGGTTTTTAGATTTCACTCTCCTGAGAAATTAAGGATTTGTTTGATAGGCTAGAGACCCAAATAAATTGGAAGAATTTGTGGATTTAAAATTACATTGCAATTTGTCACTGCTTGCTATTAAATATAACAACACGAAACCACACACATACACACAGAATAACCATACAGTATTGCCATAATACTCACTCGAGCCGTCTGATAATGCCACACTTTGAATCTCAGCAAGATGTGATGAATGACCAAGTAATGATGTAGCCTTAACCTACATAGAAATCTTTTAAAAAAAAACTCAAACACAACATTTTGCAAAAAAAAGAAGCAAAAAAAAATTATTGTTTACACATCTCAACATGATTGAATACTAATATTTCCTGCAATGCACAAAGGATCTTTCTAACTTGTATATAAACAATACTCAACCAAGGCAAATTTATCATAAATGCAAGAAACTGCAGATACACAGCCCATCTATGCCCATCATATGAATATTTATTCCAAGTTTGTGATGAGACCTTAGAAAACTCATTTATTCATCATAATATCATGCCTATATAATCATTACAAAACATTTCAATACAATTTATTTCCATACACATAATATCTGAAACTGTACAAACCGTCGTAAGAGCTGGAATCAGTAAATTCCCCTTTCCTTTTGACATCATTTCACCGCCAATTGATACCTGAATACTAATAAAGTATTCGTAAAACTAATTGAAATATTGAAAAGAACTTCATCTTTTAAATCTAAAAAAAAAATGTAAAAGAAAATGAAACTACAAAGTAGGAAAAAAGTGCAAACCAATGCCATGAAAACTAAAATAATCCATAGCATTTGAAATCATGAATCTTCAGCAAGAAAATGAAGATTATGAGGATTGAGATTCAATTTCTGTTAACGTAGAAGTCATAAGTGTGGAAGTTTTTTTTTTTGAGAAAAAGTTCAGGATTATATTACTAAATAATGTTAAAAACTGTACAATATGGAGGTATTTTTACATCACATGAAGGGGAGGAGGAAACCCCTTTGCCCCTGCCCCTGCAACCCCCCCACCCCAAAACAACATCGCAAAAAACATGCCAAACCATTGGCCATCAAAAGTTTTTCGAAGACAGAGAAAACCTTACCCAACTAGATACATATCAAAATTCAGGGCCCCATGAGCTGCCCCACAATAACCCAACAACCAAGACAAAAGACAAAAGAAACTTAAAACATTTCGTTGGACCTACTGGTCCCCTCATCCTACAAACATGCTACAAGCATTTGAGCAAAGTATGACAAGCACAATCAGGGACTTCTTGACTATGAATGTTGTTGAGCACCTCCCAATGGTGCTTTGAATCCACAAAAGCGGTGGCCTGCTGGAAATATTTGAAAGCAGCTTCTTTTTTGGCACATTCTTCAGCTGTCCCTCTCCCATCGGGATGGAGTTTGAAAGAAGATCTCCGAATGTGTCAACAAAGAGCTGACCAGAGGGTATCTCTATGAATGTTTAGCACTAGGTAAGGGCATCGCCCATTCTTGAGCCACATTCTTGCATTTTGGGCATGAGCTCTATCCAGCTACCATCACAATTGCTCCACTTCCTTGTGTTCCCAAACCCTATCAAGCTGCTCCAGCCGCTCCCACTCCTACCACTGCTCCTCGTGTTGCAACTCATCTCTAATTTGGGCCCTTAATTCATCAATCAGCATCATCCTAGTTCGCTCTTTGCGGAGTGCCTGCTGTTGTATTAGCTCTTTTTCTCTTTCCAAAAATTGGGCTTCCATGTGAGCCTATGTACGTTGAAACTCCTCCTCTTGGGCATGTCACTTGGCTTCCCAAACCTTTTGCTTGTCAGTTCTGACCTATTCCATTGCCTCCCTGGCCACACGCAACAACTGCATCAACGCATCAAACGCCACCATCATGTCACCACCCTCCAATGTATCAACAACATGCACTGCCATATCTGACACATTCTATCCCTCGTCGGCACATTGAAACATAGCCCCCCACCACATTGTTGGCTGATGAGAGTAGGCCACTTTATAAGATGGTGTAGGCCCCTGCAGCAAGCCTGACGATGCAACCCACCATAGCACAAGAATTAAGCCCGAGTGTCGGCCTCTACGCTGCTTTCGCAACAATTCCAAAAAGAATTTGGGCAAATTCACACAGCACCCAAGATGCATACACTTCAGCAAAGTGAAGTGTCTGCTCTAGAGTTTGGAAGTGTTACCAGACTAAACTAGAAAGCAGTCCACCAACTCAGCCATCTATCTCCAAACTAGTCGTAGCACCAACTTTGGCACTTGGCCACTACTACTATGTGGCACCACTCTAGTGAAAAACATTTCAACATCCTGCAGTCCATGTCCATTCAATAAGACCGTTTCTCCCATGGCCATGTCCAGTCAATAAGACCGTTTCTCCCATGGTCGAGGTCCCCAAATACATTGCCAACACCGCCTCCATAAGCACTATATGAACCCCTCGCAAAATAGTGACTTCCCCATTCCAATTAGTGAAAAAGGCATCATTTGCCAATTCTAGATCCCCCCTTAGAAGGGGCAAAAGCTCATCCCACCCAACCCCCTCAACCAGCCACCATAGCTACTGGTTAGCACGATAGGTTGTGCAAGGCGGCTCAAACATCGGCATCACACCCATGGCCGTCGTTAGTTCCCGCCATGCATGAGCAGCATGAAATGCAACCTACGTCAGAGGCAAAACCCGCTGCGCTCTAAAAATAGCATAGTTTCAGACTTCCAACTCTCCCAAAGTATGATATCCAACGGTTTAAAATAACGGACAGTGAACAACGGCAGGAGCAACAACGACTGGAGCGACCATGGCAGGAGCAACAACGGCAGGCGGCGCAACAGCCATAGACGCGGGTATGGCGGATGCAACAGCCGCAGGAGCGGGAGTGGCGGGCGCGACAGCTGCAGCTGCGGTGGGTGCGGCAGCAGCTGATGCGACGACTACAACCGGAGCGGTTGCGGCCGAAGCGGGAGCGCCTAGAGGAACCATAGCGGCCTCCTCCCGTACAGACAGCACCCTGTGCTTGCACATTCACCACCCCCCTACCGAGGGCGTTCGCACTATGGAACGAAGCCTCATCGGTCGTTACATCTCCCGGGGGAGCCGCCCTAGACTAGACCTGATCCGTCGCTAGACAAAGGAGCAGTGGAAAATTGAGGACGTCGATGTCCGGAGCCTCTCAGAGGACCTGCTCCTTTTTATCCTCCCCTCTTTACAGGCCCGCGACTCTGCCCTTCTCGGCGGGCCATGGTTCTATGGGGCCCGAGGTCTCGCCTTGACCCCATGGCGCCCTGGGGCCCACAGAGAGACCGACTTGTTTACCCGCGCCCCAGTATGGATCCGGGTGGCTGGCATCCCATGGGAGTTTTGGAACCTTGAGTTCCTAAAGGAGGTGGCGGGACACTTCGGTGACTTCATCGCCTTCGACCGGGTCACGAGGTCGATGGAGCGGATGGGCTTTGCCAGATTTTGCATCTGGCGCAACCTATCGGCGACCGACCTCGTTCGGGAGGTCGTGTTGGAACTCCCCGGGGGGTGAGGAATCCCTCCAGATTACCTTTGAAAACCTGGACATAGGGGCTCCCACGCTGCATGGCACGACCACCTGAGCGGATTGGCCGGACGGATGCAGGTGCTGTGGCAAGCCTAGACATCGCGAGGCAGACTGTAGGTTCTGCAGGTCGAGACCGAATAACCCGGCTCGCTAGTTGTTCGAGGGGGGCAACTGGGT
>MNCI01007749.1:150519-185624 GCA_015680685.1 Gnetum montanum | reverse complement strand
AAAATACCAAAAAAATCACATACCTCAGACTTGCTTAACCATACACCGTGACACTTACAAGCAAGCCTGGGAAGACAACGAACGATTAACCCCAAGTGTTTCTTGTGGTGCTAAGGCATTTAGTCTGCGGAGTTCGATCGGATCGCGCGTGCACGCTCGTATTCGTATGGTTGAGTGTAGGGGTACCTCGCCACTCATCACTAACTCATACTTGTGTTATCAATATGTATGGTTAAATGTGAGTTAAGACACATAATGTCTATTTTTATAAGGATATTTTTATAAATTTTTTTTTATCCTAGCAACTAAGTGAATAAATGGTGATTTAACAATTAACTATCTCAATAATCAAGTAATTTAGTAACTAACTATCATAATGTAAAGTAACCATTGCCACTTGCCATACACATATTGAACTAGTATTGACACTATTGGGTTACCAAGTGGCTATTATCATGTGTACCAAATATCCACTGTTGGGATTACCAAAAAGCATAGTACATCATGCTCAAAGTGGTTGTAATTACAGATTTATGGTTAAGTATATCAATTAATTAAAACCATGAATATAAATTGCATTAGAAGTAAAATGCTAATAGTAAAGAGTAAACTAATTTAAGTGCTCCAATGAATATAAGAGATCTTGACTTTACTGTTGTTCATGCTAATAGATGTGGCATTCGAATAAAGCAGCATACAATCTATTAAATTCACATTATGGACACATAGAGGGAAATTATTCTAACTCTGGAGAAGTGAAAGTGCAAGAACTTGACTATGCTATGAATTCTATTGACATAACTTGTCTAAAAGATTCCCTGTTGGGTTCTACTCATAACTTGTCTAAGTAGAACTCATCACTAGTAACTGTGGCATTGAGAAAGTAAACATGTTCTTGTTCAATATTCTCTGGTGGGTTTATTACGAGGAAAATGGAAATATATATCATATGAGAGTGATAAAGTGGTATGATCCTCCAAATGACTGAGTATTTTGATTCTCAAAATCCCTGGAGTTGGATACCAATTTGGTCTGTGTCTTTGTTAGAGGCTGCTGTTGTAGATCCTGATTTCTTGTTAGCAACGACCTTTAGTAACTTCTGAGGTTACTGGATTTATGTAGGTGAGGGTCAATTTGAAAGAGGTTGTCTATAAAATGGCGAACAGCTTGATTTCTGAGATCGTGGTGGGCAACCAAAAGTGGGAGTGGGCGAGTGAGCTAAAGGAGCTGTGGCATGAATATTCATATTTGCTGGCAACTCCTGATATTGGGGATTATCTGCCATGGCTGGCCTGGCTGGACCTGCTGGGCCTCCGGAGACGGCAGAAAATTGCAGCCACCAAGGCTGAACATCTCTACGGCGAGGTTCTCGCAGACCACGCTGCTAAAAGCGGTCTCAAAGAAGAGAGGAGGCCCGATTTCGTGGATGCGCTGCTCAATTACGACGGCTAAATCGGCAGAAACGCTATGAAAGCCCTTATCGTTGCAAGTATATCCAGTAATTTTGACCATCATATTTCTAATTTTCTTCCAATGACTCAAGAGCCCATCTTATCCGTGGCATTCGCGAACGTTGCACATTGTAGTCATGCAAATTGGCCTTTCGCTTGATCAAATACAGTAGTAGTAGTAGTAATATGAGTATTTAAAGAAAAATGGTGTTACTGAATGTGTATAATATGATGGGGAAAGGACATATTACAAGCTGGGACCAACACCACGTACACGACACTGGAGTGGGCCATGGCTGCGCAATACGGAGGCCATGCAAACGGAGCAGGCCGAGCTGACGTGGAGAGGCTGCCGTACATACGCGTGGTGGTGAAGGAGACGCTGCGCCTGCACACGGCGGCGCTGCTGCTGCTGCCACTCCGGGCCTGCATGGACTGCAACGTGGCAGGTTACCTCGTGCCGCGTGGCAGCACAGTGGTGGTCAACGCGTGGGCCACGTCCCGAGATCCGGCAGTGTGGGGCCCACAAACGGAGAAGTTCTTGCCGAACAGATTCATCATGGACGATGCCTACACTGATCCGGCGCCGGCGGACATGTGGTGGGCCTTTGGCAGTGGACGCAGGGCATGCCCCAGAATGTTTCTGGGGCTCACCGTAGTGGAGTTTGTCGTGGCACAACTTTTGCACTGTTTTCACTGTAGTTTGGGCAACATTGCGGAGTTGGACATGAGCGAAAGGGTCACACTGGTGCTGCTGTGGGCCACTCCGCTCATCGCCATGGCCACCCCTGGGCCCGCCGCTTCGGAAGTTGCACCACCATAAGGCTTAGCATGTGACATCAGCTTAATCTTAATTTAGTCGTGATGAGTCGTGCTTAGATAGGCTATCACAATGAACATGCTTCGAAGCAGCCGATAAATGCTTTCATCTCTTGCATTTATGTAACCTCAGCTTAATCTTAATTTGATAGTAATGAGTTTTGCTTAGATAGGCTACCTCAATGAACATGCTTCCAAGTAGCCCTGTAAATGCTTTCATCACATGCATTTATGAGTTCTACTTAGACAAGTTATGTCGATAGACATGCTTCGACATAGGCCCATCGATGTATCCCCATTGATGCACACATGGTGCTCAATAAAGGGCGACATGGCTTTCACTGCATTTGAGCCCAGCATGTGCTTTGAGGCGATCTTTCTGAGCAGGCGCTAGTGCACACCGTAGGTGTCATAGCTGATATCCAAGCTGTTGTACAACAGATTGTCCGTAGCACTATTACTGGGTCTGTCGTTGAACACATGATCCTGCACTTTCAAAACCGTTGTTGCAATCTCCGCAAATGAAACCACCACAGACCTAGTTTGAGCAGAAAGACAGGACCGTATTTCAGCGACAACTCTCACAGGCCTCTGTGGTTGAGCTTGGAGGCCATGTGTAGATGCCCTATTATAGGCCATGCTTTGGGATTGGGCGGGAGTTTGAGCTTTTGAGACCTCTGATTCTGTTTCCCAGAGAGAAACTGTATCAGAATCCAGTTGAAGAAAGAGGCAACAACAACCCAGAACCAGTAGAGATCCATTGCAGAGTGTGTAGTGACCGAAAACGTCGGCAGCTGGAAAGCGCCGACGGGTCGTCGATCATTGATAGTCTTAACCCCATTTCAGCGGGAGGGCCATGCTGGATAGAACAGAAACAGGGTGCTCTGAATGGTCTGGTCGATCAGACAAGGACTTAGTCAGTGTTATTATAACCTTTTGCAACGTGTTATTTGAAAACGATACTGATAGCACGAAGTAATGCTTAAATGTAAAAGAGACAGAAAATAGTGTAAAATGCAATAATAAGCAGAAGACAAAGTAAAATGCAGTTAGAAAAATGCACTGCTTTGAAGCTACGAATTTGCTCTGTCAAGGTGGATACAATCGGTTGCACAGCGTTGAGAAGTGTAGAGATCCTGAGAGTAACCAAGATGTATAGAGCTAGACGGTTGTGTGCTTAAACGCAGACTCAGACGTTAACAATGCGAAGCGCTACCAAGGTGGTATAAAAGAGGAAAACAAAATGCCAAATGAGAGTGACAACTATTTACAATGTCAAACAGAAAGCTTACAATGCTCAAGGTTATAGTGCTAACTTGCTTGCTTGTTAGCCAACAAAATTATTAGCCAACCAGATTGCCAGGAAACAGAAAACGGATCCCGAACCCCTAGAACGTTTCTCATTGGGGTATTTATAGGACCAAAGGCACACGAAAGATGCGGTTTGGACGCCACGTGCCCTAGGCTTATGTGGACCTATCTATGCTGCACGTGCCTGCATGAACATTGGGCAAGTCTGCCATGTTGTAATTACAAGTCTGCCACGTTGTAATTGCGCTATCAAAACAACGGTGCGATTAGGTGGAGTGCATTAATGTAGCGTAACTATTTACCACGCTTCACTATGCTTTGTAGTGTAGCATGTGTGGCGTAGCTTAGCATCTTGTCATGTTGTGCTACGCTACGCAACGTAGTGTAGCGTAGTAGTCAGTTTGAAATAAAATTTTGCAATGTTTCTTGTTGCACACGTTAGAAACCTTTGAAGCACGTTGACTTTTTATTACATATTTGCTATGCTATGCTACGCTACGTAGCGTATTATAGCGTAGTAGCTGTCCTTAGTCGCAAAAAGTGTTGCCAATCTGCAAACTTTGCCTTTTGCATTGCGAGACTTGCGAACTTGTTGATCTCGCCTTTTGAGATGCCTTCTATCACTTTCGCAGAATTGCTACGTCTCACTGCAGCATGTAGCTTAGCATAGCATAGCAGCCAACGTGGCCTGCTTTTGGCCAAGATCGCCGCTTTCTAATGGAAGGAGACATTGCTGAAGGACTTGAAGTCGGGCGAGGGGACTGATCTTCTAGTTCTTGCTATGCTATGCTATGCTAGCATAGCATAGCATTGCGCTTCTGCAAATGTCTTCTGAAGTTTGCTACACTACATAGCGTAGCAAAACTCCTTAACTTAGAAAACTTGCTGAAGCGTTTTGCGCGTTTTGAGCACTGCCAACAATTCCATGCACTGCTCCTAAGTACGCTGTTGGCTGGATGAACTACTTAGGTAGGTAGGCTTGAGAATCCATTTAGCCTATTGACGCCTGGGGTAGAACACCTGCTGAACTAGATAATCTAAACCTCAGAGCATCCATCTCCTAAAAAACTGCCATAACGTTGCGTGCATTGCAAAGACCTGGTGAAGTAAGCATGCCTTTGAATTTTGGGGTGTTTCATTGACCCCTCTTTGTTGACGTTTGGAGGATGGGCTTGAGAGATGTTGATAAAGAATACAAAACACCACGGAAGACACAATGCTAACGTTGCTGCTCGGTGATCATTAAGACGTCGCTTGGCTATGCTTAAGAGTAAAAGGACGAAGCAGGGAGGAAAGAGGTTCAGGAAAAGGGTAAAGATGAGGTTTAGCAGAGTCCCTCGTCGAAGTGCTCATGAGGGAGTTGTCGCATTTTCATCTTTACTTTCGCTGACCTTCGACCTCTTGTAGGATAGGTGTTTCTTTCCCAGGATGAGTTGTGTTACATCCATGTGGGGTTTTAACCTGCCTACAAATGCTTCCTATGCGGTGACTTGTGTTACGCATGTCATGGAATTTGCACTCTAAAGTAGCCAAACTAGTCGAGGCACTCACTTCGTGACATTGTAACATTTGCTACTGTGGCAAGACGTACTTTCGGCCACACCTTGTAAGCACGATGGAGAGCGAAACAGCCATGATGCAAAGCGAGGGAAAAAGTCTTGCTTATTACGAATGTTGTTGAAGCTCTTGGACACCTTTGCTGGTGTATGGTGTCCAAAGCAGGAAAACCAACAGTGGCCTTGGAATCATCAGCATGGCAGAGCCAACATCGGAGGCGCCACGGGTTGCTGTGAGTGCAGATGCTCTAGAATCCCTACGGAAGGCATGCATTCTCAGTTCAGCTATGGGATTAGCTACCACATAGCTAAACGTCGTGTGAGCCCAGGCGTCGATAGGGAGTTGGAGGGTAACAATATTGTGGCTAGGCCATAATACTGCCGGAACTCCATCGCCGGGCATTGGCCAAGGAACTACCGTCAGGGTGGTGGGCCGTGGCGACGGTAGGTCCAGAGGACCAATGCGATGTCATATGACATCTCCGGAGGATCAGCACCATGGCAAGGGTGGCAACGTTGCATACGTTCCAGATCGTGTTCCGATTGCATTGTGAACTACGTTCTGGAGCTGCAATGTCCCACCTCCACGTCGGTAGTGCACATGCTCGTTCGATGTGTACTTGGCACAAATACACGCTAGGGACATGACATGAACCTAGTTTAAGGTCCTGGTAGACTGTATGCTGGGTTAGGGTCCCAGTGGACCGCTGTGCTGGTTTAAGGTCCCAATAGACCACACATGCTAGTTTAATGTCATAGCGGAAGTGCCATGCCAGTTTATAGTCATAGCGGATTAGCTGTGCCAGTTTAACATCGTAGCAGACGGTCGTCGCTAGTTTAACGTCGTAGTGGACGTTGCTTGTTGCTACCAGTTTAATGTCATAGCGAACGTTGTTTTTTGTTGCCAGTTTAACATCGTAGCGGACGCTGCTTGTTCTTGTCATGCTTCAGATGTAGTACAACTTAAGGTATGAGTGATTCACTAGGTTGGTGAACTCGTTGCCGTCCATGTTCGCCAGCTTGAAGGTTCCATTCCCAAAGGCTTTAGTGACCATGGATGGGCCTTCCCAGTTGGCTAAGCATTTCCTCACATGTTGACGGACAGCTTTGAGGACAATGTCTCCCTTCTGTACTGGCCGTTGATGCAGGTTTGCATGGTGATTTTGCTGTTTCTTACTCTGGTAGTGCTCTATGCGGCTCAGCGTTTGTGCGCACTCCTCCTCTAATGAGTCGAGGTCAATGATCTGCGACTCGTTGTTGTGGGCTTTGCTCACAACATCAGATAGGATCATCTGGACTGATGGTACCTGCAACTCAAGAGGCAACATAGCTTCAGATCCATAAACAAGGTTATAAGGAGTCTTACTTGTCGCAATTCTGCATGTCATCCTATAGGCCAATAGAATGTAGAGGATTTGCTCGTGCCACCGCCTCTTGCTGTTGCTAAGCATTCTCTTCATCAAGTTGATGATGTACTTATTTGTAGACTCCACTTGTCCATTCACCTGCGGGTAATACGGGGAGGTGAATGATTGCCTGATGCCTAGATTGCTGCAGAAGGTTTGGGTTTCTGTACTACTAAATTGTGGCCCGTTGTTGGTTACAATAGTCATCAGGAGCCCAAGCCTTGTCACGATGTTGTCCAGAATGAAGTGGTAGATCTGCTGAGACATCGTTTTCCTCAGGGGGATAGCTTCCACCCACTTAGTAAAATATTCAATGGCGATGATAATAAAACTATGTCCTACGAAGGACTTAGGCGTGATAGGTTCTATGAGGTCTAGTCCCCATCATTGGAAAGGCCATGTGATTTGAGTTGGGTGTAGCTCCATAGGTGAAACATGTATGAGATTTGAGTATCTCTGGCACGTGTCACATGTCTTGACTTTTGATAGATAGTCACGCTCCATGTGGGGCCAATAAAATCCTAGGCGTCTAATTTTCGCAACCATAGCCCTAGGTGCTATGTGTCCACCACAGTCCCTCATGCACTTCATTAACTACCTTTTGCGCCTGCTTCGCACCCACGCATGCTAGCAATATCCCGTCATAGGAGCATCAGCACAGGGCATCATTTCCCATGAGCGTATATTGTCGGGCATGCTTACGGATCGCACCTCTCTGGGCAGATGTCAGTCTGTGTGGGGGTTCACCGTGTCGTAGGTAGGCTTTAATGTTAGCGTACCACTCCTGGGTATCCACAACACTGATAGAGGCCACGTGTCCCGCCTGAGTGATAGGTTCAGTACATTCAACAATCGAAGTTGGCAGACGTGCAAATGAGTATGGTGGAATGTTTAGTGCGAGGGTGGTTGCAAATTGCTTAAGCAAGCTTTTTGCTAGATCGTAGTAGGGTCGCAGGTGCATAGCTTTGCAGGCATAGACCTTGGTGATTTGATTCATACCTAGTTGTGAATCACTGCGGATTGTTAAGTGTTGTATGCGTAGTGTTCAGGTAGCTGAGAGGCCTCTAAGTAGCCCCTCATACTCTACCACATTGTTAGTGTAGGGGAACGCAAAATGATAAGAAAATGGATGTATTTCCCCAAAGGGGAACGTAATGACGGCACCTGTACTACCTCCTTGCACGGTTGAGGCACTGTCGAAGTGTAAAGTAGCTTCTAGGTGCGATGGGACGATGTTGATACTGCCAACATGCTTGTCTCAGAATTGGGGATCTTTGGTTGCATGGTCGTCAACGGGTGAGTCCGTAAGTTACATTGCTATGGCTTGACCCTTAGTCGACGACTGGCTTACATAGTGCAGGTCAAACTCCGTGATTATTGCTTTCCATCAGGTTATCCGACTACCTTCATACAAGTTGTTAGTGATAGCCCGGAGTATCTTTCTTTTGCAAATGATGTTAATTGTACTACGAAATAGGTAGTGCCTCCATTTTTTAACGCAAACACTAAGGCAAGGCAATTCCTCTCCACTTCGTTGTATTTCGCCTCATGCACTATTAATACATGACTAAGATAATACACTGGTATCTCAGATCCATCATTTCATTTCTGACATAGCAGTGCTACGATAGATGTGTCGAAGGTGGCAAGGTAGATGAAGAAAGGCTTATCCCTTTGTGGCAGATGCATAGTTGGGAGGTGTGAAAGCTCTTCCTTCAAGTCATCGAAGGCCTATTGACATTGGGTTGTCCATTCAAAGTTAACCCCTTTTTTTAGAAGATGTTGCATGGGGTGTAACTTGTCCGTCAACTTTGCTATAAACTTTCAAATGAACTATACCCTACCTTGTAAGCTACACAATTCCTTCAGGTTCGTAGGAGGTGCCAAGTTGACGATGCCCTTAACTTTGTCAGGGTTCACTCGTATTCCGGCCTCCGATACTATGAACCCTAACATGTGTCCAATTTTTACCCCAAAGACACATTTCTTAGGATTAAGGCACAGATAATGCATTTGACAACACTAAAGGACTACCCCTAGATTGCGTGGGTGATCAGCTGCCTCCTTGGACTTGACTGCTATATCATCCACGTAGTCGTTTAACATTTCTAGAATGTAGTCGCTGAAGATGTAGGTCATGGCTTGCTGGTAGGTTGCCTCGGCGTTCTTGAGGCCAAAAGGCATCATGGTGTAACAAAAGGTCTTCCATGGGGTCATGAAGGTTGTTGCTAGCTGATGCTTCAGGTTGATGTGAATTTGGTTGTAGCTGAAGAAGCCATTCATGAAGGATAGCAGGGCATGGCCAACCGTAGTGTCAATGAGTTGATTGATACTTGGAAGTGGAAAATCGTCCTTGATTGTTTCTTTGTTCAAATCTCGGAAGTCTATACAGATTCGTATTCCTCCCATTTTCGTAGAAACCACGACGATGTTGGACACCGATTCCAAATAATCAACTGCGTGGATGAAACTGGCTTGGTATAGCTTTGTGATTTCGTCCCTTACGGCTAGTGCAATTTCTAGTTTGAATTTACGAGCTTTTTATTTGACTATGATGAGTGGCGAGGTACCCCTACACTCAACCATATGAATACAAGTGTAGCACTTGTGATTCGGTCGAACTCCACAGACGGACTAGTTGTGGAACCTAGACAGTTATCCTTAGGTCACAGTTCGCTATCTTCCTACCTAGACTAGTATTATATTTGTCATGTATGGTTTAGTCCAGAGTGAGGTGTATGATAGGTTTCTAATCTAACGCTACTCTTGAAGGCAATAGAAGATAATATTAACTATGCTAAGCTAGGAGAGAAAGAGTAAAAGAATCTAATCTAGCCTAAGTGCGATGAGCATCCATTCCTTGATTATCCATACACATCTTGGACTTCGTGCATGACTACCACTAGGATTAGCAAGCGTAGATCCTAGGTGAGCTACTGGGTTACCAAGCAGTCACACTTAAATGCTCGTAATCAAGTCATACTCATTCTGCGTTTTAACATGAGTTTAAAGGTGAGAGAAACTAATTAGGAAAGCTGGAAATAACAATTAAATAAATAAATAAATAAAGTGAATGCTGCAATGATGAAGTAATCTTGATCTTTATTGCCAGTCATGTGTGTGTCCAAGTACAACACACTTGAATAAAGGAGGCCGTACAATTACATTCACCACACTGCAGGCAGACACAGGAAAATAATCTATCTTTGGAGGGATCAAACTACCAGAGCTTCACTACAATCTAACTCTATGTTCTAATGTATGAAACAAGGGAGAGCGACTTCTTATTTATAGACATTGCGAGGGACTATGATATCGCGTAGGGTAAGAATGTTATGAAAATATGCTGAGGGTAAGAAATAGGGTGTGTGGGCTATGTCATAAGTGAGGATTACAACGAGTTACATAAGTGGGTCCTCCCCAAAGCAGGTTTCAACCTATAATGCCCTTGTGTAACCACACTTAAAGTATCCATGGGCACTAGAAGGGTTAAATGTAATCCACACTAATTCCACAAAACACACACATGTAAATATCACTGGAACAAGATGAAAATTCTATGCTACATGGGACATGAGCTACAATTACACGAACAATGAGATGAGATGAACTAGAGAAGGGATCATAGAGGTTGGGACATGAGGTAACTAACTCAGGGCATAGTGAATCATATGTGTAAAGCATGATTAACGAGCCATTAACCCATTGTTCCAAGATTAGGACCAAGTCTGTTCCTCTAAGTAGTAACATTGCATTGTTTCATCCCATTATGAGCAACTACAAGAGTACCATGACAACAAGGCGTATGATCACTTGGCATTTTATTCAAGGGAGGAGTGATTTTTGTTTTATGACACTTCTTTTTTCATTTTTCTCTTTCTTTTTCTCTCTTTTTCCTTTTTCTTTTTTTTTTTGAATATTGAATCCAGAGAACTCACCAACCTTCAGGCATGGGTGCATGTCTTTCTAGTGAGATCCCTTAGAACAACATTTGATTTTCGAATGCCCTTTTGATTACTCTTACTCCCATTTTTCATTAGATCTACAAGGATCTTAGTACAACCATGTTGCATGATAACACCCACAACCATCACCAAAGAGAATTCGCAAGTTCCCTTGATGTCACACCTTAATCATTCCCTCTTGGTCCATCCTTCTTCATTCTGGGTATAATGAACACAAAATTAATTTTAAGTTTTTAGAATGTCAAGAATATCACTGTACCCTTGAACATAACCTCTTATTTGTAGAATAGATGAGTGGGTGTAATGGGCTTACTATTCCAAATAATTAATCGCTCATGACTTAACAACACAGAACACACCTCAACCAACGATCCACATGAGTGTTTTATTCATAGATGAGATTACTTACAAAAACATAAAAAGACAAAAACACAAAAATGTAAAAAGATAAAACAAAAGGTTGAAAAATGAAAAACTGGAAAACAAAAATTGAAAAATCAAAGAAAATGAAAAATGGCTATTAACCTTGCTTGGTATTTAGAATGGGGGATGTCCCCCATAACTAAATGGTTAAGGATGACAAGGATTAATAGATGAAAGATAAGGATCCTTGCATGTTGGAAGTATTGAAACTGGTCCATACTTACCCCGTTGAGGTTTACACACTTGATGATAATGAGCATAGTAAGGTACTTTATACGATATAATTCCTGAATAATGAGTTGACCCACTATGATGTTTGTGACCATTAGATGGTATGCAAGGATTGGGATGTTGCTCTCCATTCCTGTGTTCATTTGACCGTCTGATTGTTGGAGTGTGAGCTGGTGGCCCTGATGAAGGTACATGAGGCATTGGGTTTGAAGGTAAAGATGCATCATAGTGTGGGACTTGTGCTAGGTTGGAAGATGTAGTGGCCTCGTAATTGTGTTGTCCCTTCTTATGATCGTGTTTAAAGAAAGGATGCTTCTGATGTTGAGGAGGTTAGTGGTAGTAGCACAAGTGTTGTTCCTGGGTTGTTGTTGTGGTGCAGACACCTTAGGAATAGTTGGAAGCACTGTATAAAGAGGGAAAGGATGAGAATGTTGAAAGTTAGGAGTATAAAATGCACAAGGTGGTGGTCGTGTTGGAGGCATGGGTTGATAGTATTGAGGAGAATGGTACCATGATGAGATAGGGTATGTTGGTTCAGTTGGAGAAACAAGATGTTGAACAAGATAAGCGTTTGGATTTAGATGATATAAAGGGTGTCTCTAGTCTAAGGGTGGATTCCCCCACGACTGGGGTTGTTACCACTTTGATTGAACCCAGTATCACTGTACGAACTCTGGATGTAACGTGTTTCCCCAATGCTCCTATAAATGTAACAAGACTAGGCATTGGCTTTTGGGGTGATTGTACAGGCATATGTTGCACTCATACGTATGATTAGCAGTTGAGCACTTATTTTCCTTATCCCTTCTTTCTAATTGTCTACTATATTTTCCTGCTTCTTGGGTTGTCAAAACTCTATCTCTAATAATGTTGATGAATTCTCCACACTTTTGATACATCCATTCCAAAATTTTATTGATCTTTGCCTCGGCTTCTTCTAACGATTGTTGTATTGGAAAAGATGATGTTTCCACCTTGAGATTGGTCAATTTCTCCTTTTTATGATCATGGACCCTTATTAAGTTGAAGTTTTGGTCTCGTTGATGTTTTTCAACACTCTCCCATCTAGCCATATCTCCTTCTTCTTTTGCTACCTGCTTAACAAGCTCTTGGATTTGATGGGTTCGTAGTTCGTATAGTTGACCTTGGGCATACATTCCTAAGGTCTCTATTGTTTCATTACGTAGCCCATCAATGATATGGTACATTAGCCTTTCCTTGGAAAACCCATGGCCTAGACAGTTGTTTAACAGTGCATAATATCTTTCTAAGGCCATGTCTAAGGGTTCATGTTGTGTTTGTTTCCACTCTTGGATTTGTTTCCTCAAGGCTGATCCTCTTGCGTAGGTTTGATATTTTTCGTTAAAGACTTCTACCATTGTTGACTAGCATCATATCAAATTTGGTTTTAACGATCTATATCATACTTTTGCTTGGTCAATGAGTGTCATAGGAAAGAGCTTAAGTTTTTGCCTCCGGTTATCAATGTTATTCCATGTACAGGCATTGTAGAAGGCTTGTAAATGTTGATGCGGATCTAAGTCATAGCCTCCTGAAAATTTAGAAAAGTTGTTTAAATCGAGCCTAGGTAGACAACTCTCTTTATGATGCCTACGTGAGATTCGAATAGCCTCTTGTATTTATGTTAAGTTTGTAGTGGCCAATAGGGTTTCATCATCATCTTGTAAGTTATGATTTTGTGTGTTGGGATGACGTTGCTTTTGTTCATGTTTATAAGAAACCCCCACTTTAGGTTGTGTACTCCAATTTTCATCATCATATAGTTCGTTGGTTCTCCAATGAACTTCCTCACTAAGTGTGGCATTATTATAATCTTGTAGGAGAGACATGGTTGTGAAGTTGTGTGTGAATTTATGTGTAACTTTTAAATAATTATTTTTTCTAAAAGATATATCGTTAAGTTCTTATACAGTGACCTTGTATGATATAACTAATTTAGATAACTAGCACTATCCCCAACAACAGTGCCTATGATGAGTGGCGAGGTACCCTTACACTCAACCATACGAATATGAGCGTAGCACGCAAGATCCGGTCGAACTCCGCAAACGGACTAGTTGTGGCACCTAGATAGTTATCCTTAGGTCACAGTTCACAATCTTCCCACCTGGACTAGTATTATATTTGTCACGTATGGTTTAGTTCAAAGTGAGATGTATGATAGGTTTCTAATCTAACACTACTCCTGAAGGAAATAGAAGATAATATTAACTACGCTAAGCTAGGAGAGAAAGAGTAAAAGAATCTAATCTAGCCTAAGTGCGATGAGCATCCGTTCCTTGATTACCAGTACACATCTTGGACTTCGTGCATGACTACCACTAGGATTACCAAGCGCAGATCCCAGGTATACTACTGGGTTACCAAGTAGTCACACTTAAATGCTCATAATCAAGTTGTACTTATTCCGCATTTTAACATGAGTTTAAAGGTGAGAGAAACTAATTAGGAAAGCAGTAAATAACAATTGAATAAAAAAAAAGTGAATGCTGCAATGATGAAGTAATCTCGATCTTTATTGCCGGTCATGTGCATGTCCAAGTACATCACACTTGAATAAAGGGTGCCGTACAATTACATTCACCACACTACGAGCAGACACAGGGAAATAATCTATCTCTGGAGGGATCAAACAGCTAGAGCTTTGCTACAATCTAACTCTATGTTCTAATGTCCAAAACAAGGGAGAGCTGCTTCTTATTTATGGACATTATGACAGACTGTGATATCGCATACGTGATATCGTAGGGGACGACGTGATATTGTGGGGGATGTGATATCACGATGGATGTGATATCGTGTACACGATATTGCAGCCCATGTGATATCACGTCTCATCAGACTGCCTTCATGCGAGGGTCTAGGATGATGTTGTGCTATATCAGCCTCAGATTTAAACCTGACATGTGACTGTATCACCATGCAAAGACTTTGATGTTGTCTTGCAGAATCTTAGCTATGTTTTCGTGCGTTTGCACGTCTAGGAGGGAGCTAAGTTTTAATGTTTCTACTTTCCCCTTGGACATGATCACAGGTGTCTCAATGAGAGGATCCTCAGTTACATCCCCAGCCTCCAAATCTAGAGTTCAGGCTAGATACTCGAGCTAGTCTAGGGATGTTTCTAGAGACGTTATGGTGCTAGCTGTAGCTGACCCCCAGTCGATTAGGTTGAGGTTCAATTGTCTTATGAGCTTGCGATGTGGACCTACTAAGGTAAACCACGTGGAGAGATCGTGATGGATTTTCATTTTTGCTTAACCTATCAAGATTGTATGAAAGCTTAATTAAGAGGCACCTATTGACAGTAATCGTGTATAACAAAAACTTGCAAAGCAATGACAAGATGTAAGTAGTGAAGTATGATGTAAAGATTAAAATTTTTCTAGTTTAAAGTCATGGAAGATCGCTATGGCATGGAGATGCAGAGCTGCTAAAATAGGAAATGTAAAATTGTCGATGCAAAAACATGAAACTGCTAGTTTAGCATCACTATAGACTACGAACGTATGACAAATTAAAATTGCTAGTTTAGGGTCTTTTTGGACCGTTAAAGTTGTGGCTATGCTAGAATTGCTAGTTTAAGGTCTTTTCAGACCAATATAATTAAAAATATATTTATTCATTTTCAAGAAAGCAAGTAGTTAGTTTGGAGCATGTCAAGGTTTTAATGTCAACAATGCAACGATGTCGTGATGAGAATGCTATGCTGTATGATGCACTCTGCATTAAATGGAGAGAGAGAGAGCGGCAAGTTTTCCTTTTTCACCATTATGGCCATAAATAGGGATTAAACCCTGTTAAGCTTGTCATTCTCACCATAAGAGCGCAAAGCCCATAATTGGAGCACAAAGCAATTTCGGAGCATAGAGTGATTGTGTTAACAGAGAGTAAGGAAGTTTTTTGCATTGCGATGAGGAAAAGTATGCAAGCAGGATGATGGCTTCAAAGAAGAAATGTACTCACTTGGCCCTCGCAAAGGTCAAGGAGGTGAAGAAAACTTTAGGGCACGTGACACAAGCGTGTGTCACAGTGTGGGAGGACATGCCATTAACTTGGTAGGTTGCTATGCTTCCTCTACTCTTTCATGATTCTGTTATCATTTTTATTTTGTTTTTTGCTTTCATTTTGTATCCTAGTCTTATTCATCTATGTTTTCAATCATTGTGTTTTTTTGGGCTTTGCATCACCACTGTTGCCATTTTTGGCCTCAATAGATGCAAAATGCTATGCTATCATTACATGCAAGGTCGCTTGGACCATCACTGCTACAGTTGTCATAACTATAGGGGCTTGGATAGTTCAAGTTACTTGGCTAGCATGGCATAGAACCTTCAAGAGGGTTTGGCCATGTTTGGTGTGATAGTATGACACATGTTTTGTCAAGGCATATTGTTATTCGCCCTGTTAGGGTTAATTGCTCTATTGCTACGCTAGGCCATTTTCACTGCGCTCTCGCTTTCATGTTCTTGCTACGCTATGTGCGGGAAGAGGGCTATGCTACGCTATATGCATGAACTACTAGGTGAAATACCATAAAATTTCAGCTTAACACTTTGAAACAAGAATGACTCAAGCCCTTTTCAGCATTCAAGAGGCAAAACTTGACTAAGGCATAGAACTCACGCCCAGCTTGTTCAAGCCAGCTTGCTCATGTTGTTGAGCTAGCTTTCCCTCAATGTGACCAACCCCAACAGCTTCCAAATCAGGTTAAAATGGTTCTAATTTGAATGGGTAAGGCCCCCTCAGGCCCACTGATGACTGCTCCAAGTTTCAGCATCCAAAATCCAAGATTTCAAGTCAAAATCGCATAAATCTTGCTACTCATGCTGAGGTTACATCGACAGCGTGAGTCCAGCGTAAGTAACCCAAAAAAGCCCCAAAATAGTGTTAAAATGGCTTGATTTTGAGGGTACAAGGCCCCCTTGAGGTCCACTAATGAATACCTCAGGTCTCAGCATCTAGAATCCTAGTTTTTAGGTTCAAAAACATATAATTTTGGTCACTCACGCCTCAGCGTGAGTCTAGCGTGAGTGCCCTAGGAAAGCCCCAAAACAGCATCAAAATGGTCTAATTTTGAAGGTACAAGTCATCCTAAAGGTCCACTAATGATTTCTCCAAGTCCGAGCCCTCAAAATTATGATTTTGGGCCCAAAAATACACGATTTTCAGCACTCACATTGAGGTCACATTGGAGTCACGCCCAGCTCATGCTGGCAGCGTGAGTCTAGTGTGAGTTGCAAAAATGACCTGAATCAAGGCACAAAAAGGCTTAAATTTAGCTTGCAGGTCATCTCCAAGGGTAGGCAGTAGTTACACTTGAAAGATAGTTCTTAAAAATTCAAGATTTGGTGTAAAATGTACCATCTCAGCTTGCTCACGCCTAGGTCATGCTGGGGTCACGGTGAGGTCATGATGATAGCGTGAGCTGCCAAAATTGGCCTAAATCCAAGCACAGATAGGCTCAAATTAAATATACAGGATGTCCTATAGGTTAGGTAGCAGTTACACTTCAAAAACAAGTCTTAAAGGTGGAATTTTGACACAAAACGCATCATTTTTGGTGATGCATGCTGAGGTCACACTGAGGTCACACTAGCAGCGTGAGCCCAGTGTGAGCACTGGGCATGACCAAGAAAAATTACTTTAGACACACACTGAGGGCATGCTAGGACAAGATCAATGCATGTTGGTGACCTTTGTAAAGCAAAACATTTCCAGCAGTAACCAGGTCACAAATTCAGAAATTCCAAGCAAGCCAAAGGCAAATGCTCTTGTTGTACATTATCAGTCATTGTAATTTTTTCACATTTTTGAGCTAGTCAAGCTCTTATACTACAAATTGTACATGGGTGTAAGCTAGCTTGTGCAAGCTAAAATAGATTGTAAGATATGGTGTATCTAGTCTAGAACGTAGTCTACCTATGTACACCTATCACACGATTCATTTTTTGGCCTCATCTCATAGCCATTGACCTCATTCAAAAATCCTACTCTTGAGCCTAGTTAAATGTATAAATACCTTGTTCATTGACATAAATGGGGTTAGCAGTTTTGCAAAAAGGAAGACCTAAAGAGCATTGATTGGCAACCTTGGATGCTTAAGCACATGCGATCCCTAGCACTTGAGCATTTACAAAGGCTTCATCCTTCATCCTAGGGCTTGATGCTTGACTTGCCATCTACACACGTAGCTACATTTTGACCGTCGCGCTTTATTCTCTAAATCAATACAATATAGTCTTTTTCCTTCCATTATGCTATTTACATTATTCTGGTTCATTACGCTATTTACATTATTCTAGTTCATTATGCTGTTTACATTATTCTGGTTCATTATTTTACATTTGCATCATTTTGTTCCATTCTTACATTACATATGCACTCCATTTACATATTCATGTTACGTTTGTTATGATAACCCCAGCGCAAGCCATAGCTTACACTCGGGGAAGTCCTTGGTTGATTTGCGTGTAGACCATCCAAGGTACTCTACCTTCATTTTTCTAGCATGCCCTCACGTGAAGGTAGGGTCATTTGTATCTCTCCAGAGATCTTTTGGCATTCATTTTCCTCCAGCCTTACGTTGACGATTTTGGATGGTACAGAAATTGGTGCTAGAAGGAGGGCCTGATCTGGTTTTCCATCTCGATAAAATGTTGATTCTGTTACCCTTCATGCACAGTGTAGATTAGGTGTAGAATAGAAGATTAGCTTACTTAGACCATACCAATCTGTTCACAATTGAATTGAATCCTTACAAAATTTTTATGTTGCTGCCAATGATGTAAGTTCTATAACTGCTGGTGAAAACATTAAGTACAGTGTGCACATGTTGTGAAAACCCAACATAGCTTACACATGCTACAAAACACCAATGCTACGAAAATCCAAAACAACGTAGGCTACAAAAACCAAATGTAGCATATACACACTATTGCATATGTCTAGCATACACACACTTTGCACGCATAGCACTTACACACATTGCATCACATTGCACTTATGCTGCGCTTACATACGCTACGCATAGCTTGCATACACCCAGCTTGCTCAAGCTCAGCTTGCATATGCCCAGCTTGCATACGTCCAGCTTGCTTAAGCTCAGCTTGCATATGCCCAACTTGCATACGTCTAGCTTGCTCAAGCTCAGCTTACATATGCCTAGCTTGGTCAAGCTCAGGTTGCATATGCCCAGCTTGGTCAAGCTTAGGTTGCATATGCCTAGCTTTCTCAAGCTTAGGTTGCATACACTACTTACACACATTCAGCTAGTCAAGCCAGTTATACACATGGAATCTTCTCAAATCAAAATAGCATTACCAGTTTCTAACCTTAATGTCGAAACCTCAAATCTTGTGACTGCAATTGAACCCATAGTCACCTTTGGAGAGATGAACCCTCAAGGACCAACTCATCAGTCACTTAAATTACAAGGCAAGGACCTCGCCTACACAACTCTCACCCTAGAACAATACAACTTCATCTGTGTAAAGATCCAAGCTAACCTACCCATTGATTGCATGGAAATGGAAGAAAAAAAACATTATGAACTCATCTATAAGGGAGGCCACAACTTTATCCCTTCAGCATATGATGTGATTCCCCTCTCTGAATTCCATCATGAACTCATATCCCAGCTCATGGCAAGGAATCAAACCTTGCAGCAACCCATCATAGAGCCTAAAAATGGAAATGAGGAAGATGATTTTGCGGCTCAATCTGAACATGAGGATTTGTACCACACTCTCAGTCCTCATACTTATGCAAACCCATTATTCTACCCTTTCATGGGAGAGACTATGCCACTTGATGCATTCACAAACACTCAAGCACTTGTTTCTTAATAAGAAGCACCCACCCCCACTCTTGTTTTTTCTACGACCAACACCCAATTCAATATGCCCATCCCTATTATTCCTCCTGTTACTACTTTACCCTCCCTCTCACAAGGACAATCCCAAAAACTCCCCTCTCAAGCTAATATGGGAGTGACCTTTCGATCCCAAATAATTGGGATGCCATTCGTAATACCTGCTTCTACATCCACACATCACATACCATGAGTGCAAATCCAAGGAACACTTTTCACTACTTCAACTCAATAGGTTCAAGGTGTTTCCTCACAACTTGTAACTGAGTAGTGGCCTACACCTATCATTCAAAAATATCAACCTGCTCACTACACCATACCATCCATTGTAATCTCATTTGTGAATGTCCCTCAAATACAATTGTCAATAACCATGCAGTCATCTTTCCCACAAATCACACAACAATCTAACTATCACCACACATAATCTAACCAACTAGCCGGTCCACCTAATGCTCAAGAATGGGAAGATGCTAGAAAAATGATGCAAGCATTAACCAATGAAGTAAAGCATCTTAAAATTGCAAACATTGAAGAAGTCAAGGTGTTGGAATTCTATCAAGATGATCTGATTAGCCCTTCAGTGCCACCATTGACTTTACCAAAAAGAATTTCATTGCTACAATTGATGAAGTATAATGGAGAGGGAGATCCAAATGCTCACCTAGTGACATTTCGATTAGAGTGCCTATTACTTCAAGCTTGGCCTCATGCAATCCTACATGTGTTCACCGTATCCTTAACTAGGAAAGCCTTAGACTGGTACTGAGCTCTACCACATAACTCCGTATCCTCTTTAGAGGATTTGTTACATCAATTTGTTACCTGTTTTAAGTATAACCTGAAGCCTGAAGCCATACTAGATAGTCTAGTCCAAACAAAACAAGCACTGTTAGAGCCCATACAAAAATTCATCCAAAGATGTAGTGCTACACTTAATGAACTTCATGAGCCTATCCTGGAAACATATTTACTTACAATCCTCAAGAGCACTGTGAATGATTTCGTTAAGTCAAAACTCTATTATTTGAACACTCCTACTTTGAGTTAATCATTCGAACAAATCAAAAACATAGAAGAGGCAACACAATCAAGTAATGACATAACTTATGTGGACTACAAAAACCAACATGCTTGCAAGAAAAACACAATAGTAGCAATGGTGGCCATAATCACAAAAATAACCAACTGGGGCCCAACAGCTAAGAAACCCAAAGCCCCAGCTAACAAAGCCACCAACTTTGGTGCCAACTCACCTACATTGGCAAGGGCCACCCCAAGGTCCAACTTTCAGCACAAGGACCACTCAAAGTATACACCACTATTGATGCAACCTTGTCAACTATTGGAGAAACTCTTGAAAGCTGGTCAAATCCAACACAAACACATGTCAGTGATTACCCATAAAAAATAAGATAGGTACTGTGAACTACTAAGGAACCCCACATTAGCAGTACCAAATGAGCCCCCCCAGTCCCACAACATTTTAAGTTGGACCAATACTATCATTACCATCAATTGGCTGGTCACAGTACAGACAACTATCGTGCCTTGCAGGATGACCTATAGAGAATGATAGAACAAGCCCAATTGGTGATCGACATGGAGAGTCAATGCAATAGAGATGATGCTTCTTATGCCATAAACTCAATTAGTGTAGGTGGCAAGCCCAAACCTATGCAACAACCTTTTGTGATCTATGTGCCTCCCAGCAAGGTAAGGATTCCCTCAACCTCCATAAGCAAGGGGCCTCCCTTTGTCATCAAAGTGCCACCTCAAGTACCCACAGCACCCTTTGTGATCAAAGTTCCACAACAATCATCTGCTAAGACGTTAAATTGGCATGACCTATCCACTAAGGCATTAAATTGGCAACAACCATCCATCACAATGTTAAACACACAAGTCACTTTGACGACACCAACACCAAGCCCAAGTTCTAGCAACTTGACCACATACAAGCAGTGGCAACCTAAGTCACCAACACCTAAACCACAAACCAGCCTTAGCTCTACCCATAGGCCTACTAAAAAAAACCCTTACACATTGCCCCACCACAATAGCTCTACATCATGGCTTATGCAATAGAAGGGGCTTCCACCATGACAAACATAAATGACAGCCTCGTAGATGTACTATCTCATGTACACAATGCATTAAAACATAAGAATGTAATGCCTACCTTGCTCGACCTTATCTTAACATCACTAAAGCATCATCAAGTACTAGCACACATGCTCGCCTCCATCCCTGCTATAGAAAACATGTCTCTGACTGAAAGCACCATTCACGTAGCCATTACATTCCCTGTACCAAAAGACACAAATACAACGACTCTAACCTTCCACAACAATGATGTTAAGATCGACCCCAAACAAGGGGAGGTCACACATGCACCATTGAACACTAGTGTAAGCATTGAAAAAAACACAGTACATAGGGTACACATTGATGATGGCGCAACAGAAAACGTTGTTGCGCACTCCATTGTCAAACGACTAGGCCTAACACACAAGATTCAACTGATCAGAATTGAGTCTCTAAACTCCTTCAATGGAGCATGCATAGCCATTAAAGACACAATCCACATTTCCTTCACGATAGGAGACCAGCACCCCACGTTTGCAAACTTTACAATTATCAACAAGATGCCAAACTACAACATGATCCTAGGACACTCCTAGCTAGCTAGGTCATGCGCAATGTCATCTCCCATCCACCAAGAACTCCACCTCCTCCACGAAGGGAGGGAGGTCATCATACATGGTGACAATGCCCCATCCACCCAATAGCCCTTCACAACCTTTGTCCAAAATGATGTTAAACTAGCCTGTGACCGAAATGATGATGAACTAATAATGGCTCGGAAAGGCTTTAAACTAGCCTACAGCTTGGAATGGCCTAAAACTATCACTCTTTGCATTGCTTTTCTTTCATTCATACATTTTAACTCTATTTACAATAGGTGTCACTTGATTTTTTTTTCTTCCTAGTTGACTTTTATAGGATCTTACAAGCACACAACATGACCATGCATATGGCATTACACCTTCCACAAGTAAGGTAAGAACAATCTAGGAGCTATGACTTAAAACTAGCACCACAGAACGTCCTGGCGTCATGACAGTAAATCGACACCACGGAGCTCTATCTGGTATGACACTAAACTTCCATGCTTGTCCATCACAGTCCACTAAGAGTATAAACTAGCTTGCCTCTTCATAGTCTACCATGACTATAAAAGAGCACTGCACCGTTTGCTACAACGATAAACTGGCAACGTCCAAAGGATTATGACATGAAACTAATCCATAATAGTCCGCTAAGACTACAAATTGGAGACATCATCAACAACTTGGCATCATTTGAAAATACATGCTACTGCAGTTGGCTATACATGCTCACCAAAAACCTGCCGCCTAATTTGTCACATAGACCTGGACAAAATTGATGATGTTCAAGATATTGTTTGCCTTGAAACTCTACATGATGGTTCCATTCCATCGGCTACATTCAAGTTTAAAGTGTTTAGCTAATTGAATCATTTGTGATTTTCTTGTCCCTTTTGAGTTGTGTTTGTAGGATGACATGCTTGAGGCATTCGTGCATAGATGCACCTCATCATGATGACAAGGTATCACATTCTTCTTGATGCTCACAACTGGGTTAATCAATCCACTCATAAGTACATTCCCGACCCCTGATACATTCCTTATTTTCCATCATGTGACCTCATCCCGCTCAATTGCATTCCTTGGATACATTGTATCCTACTCACCTGAAGCTCTTGATACACTGTGCACACTGTGACTCTCTAAGCAGTTGCAATGTAAAACACAATAAATGATGCATGACACAAAAAGTAAGTGCTCGAACACGAGCACAGCACTAAAAGAAAGCTCTTTGAAAAAGATAAAAAAACACACAAAAACAAAGGAAAAGAAGAAAAAAACAAAAAAGAAAGAAAAAGAACAAAAGGGTCAAAGAGGAAAATTCCTAGAAAAGGTCTTCATGACCCCATTGACATCATAGACTAAAGACCATTGGCTCTTCTCATACAAGCCCCAGGTGAGAAGGCAATTATCTTGGAAAAAACACTTGTGTCCCAAATGATCATGTTGCACATCATCACTTGGCTTTGTATGTTTNCAAATGATCATGTTGCACATCATCACTTGGCTTTGTATGTTTACAATGGGCTCCCTTAAACATGATGCAAGGGTCCCATTTCTCCAAAGAATGCACCTCCTATGCCTTGGTTCCAAGTTTGCTATACATTGGCTATTGATAAAGACCAAAAACTGGCTCGTTCACATGAGAGCATTCCTCTCCCGCAATTAAAACAATGACATCCTTTGATCAATCCCTAATCCCCCAAGTTACAACCTTCTTTCCCTAAACTAAATTCCCCTCAATCCAATGTACTTTTGAACATGGTGTGATGACATCCAGCCAAGGGCCGATAGACAATGCTTGGTACTTGGTTGTTCATGGTGTTTTGTACTTCTCTGTCGACGCCTCTCAGGTGGATTCCTCCAGACGTCAACAAAGACGGGCCAATGAAACACCACAAAATTTTAGCTTAATACTTTGAAACAAGAATGACTCAAGCCCTTTTTGGCATTCAAGAGGCAAAACTTAACTAAGGCATGGAACTCATGCCCAGCTTGTTCAAGACAGCTTGCTCATGCTGTCGACCTAGCTTGCCCTCAATGTGACCAACCTGAACAGCTTCCAAATCAGGTCAAAATAGTTATAATTTAAATGGGAAAGGCCCTCTTAGGATCCACTGATGACTACTCCAAGTTTTAGCATGCAAAATCCAATATTTTAGGTCAAAATCGCACAAATCTTGCTACTCACGCTGAGGTCACGTCGATAGCATGAGTCCAGCGTGAGTCCAGCATTAGTAACCAAAAATAGCCCTAAAATAGTGTTAAAATGGCCTAATTTTGAGCNAACCAAAAATAGCCCTAAAATAGTGTTAAAATGGCCTAATTTTGAGTGTACAAGGCCTTTTTGAGGCCCCCTAATGAATACCTCAAGTCCCAACATCCAAAATCCTAGTTTCCAGGTTCAAAAACATGTGATTTCGGTCACTCACCCCCAGGTCACACTGGCAGCGTGAGTCCACAGTGAGTGCCCCAAAACAGCCCTAAAAACATGTCAAAATGGTTTGATTTTGAAGGTACAAGTCACCCTAAAGGTCCACTAATGATTTCTCTAGGTCCCAGCCCTCAGAATTCTGATTTTGGGCCCGAAAATAGATTGTTTTCAACACTCATGCTGAGGTCATGCTAGAGTCACGCCCAGCTCACGCTGGCAGTGTGAGTCTAGCGTGAGTTGCCAAAATGACATGAATCAAGGCACAAATAGGCTCAAATTCAGCTTGCAAGTTATCTCCAAGGGCAAGAAGTAGTTACACTTGAAAAATAGGTCTCAAAAAATCAAGATTTGATGTGAAATGTACCATCTCAGCTTGCTCACGCCCAGGTTATGCTGGGGTCATGCTGACAACATGAGCCCACCGTGAGCTACCAAAATTGGCCTAAATCCAAGCACAGACAGGCTCAAATTAAACATACAGGACGTCCTCTAGGTCAGGTAGAAGTTACACTTTAAAAACAAGTCTTAAAGGTTGAATTTCAACACAAAATACATCATTTTTGGTCACGCATGCTGAGGTCACACTGGCAACGTGAGCCCAATGTGAGAACTGGTCATGACTAAGAAAAAGTACTTTAGACATGTGCTGAGGGCACGCCAGGATAAGATCAACGCATGCTGGTGACCTTGGTGAAGCAAAACATTTCTAGCAGTAGCTAGGTCACAGATTTAGAAATTCCAAGTGAGCCGGAGGTAAGTGCTCTTGTTGTACATTATCAGTCATTGTAAATTTTTCACATTTTTGAGTTGGTCAAGCTCTTACACTACAAATTGTACATGGGCATAAACTAGTTTGCATAAGTTAAAATAGATTGTAAGATACAGTGTATCTGGTCTAGAACATAGTCTACCTATGTACACTTGTCACATGATCCATTTTTTGGCTCATCTCACAGCCATTGATCTCAATCACAAATCCTACTCCTGAGCCTAGAAAAATGTATAAATACCCTGTTCATTGACATAAACGAGGTTGAAAATTTTGCAAAAAGGATGATCTAAAGAGCATTGAATGGTAACCTTGGATGCTTGAGTGCATGTGATCCCTGGCACTTGAGCATTTGCAAAGGCTTCATCCTTCATCCCAGGGCTTGATGCTTGACCTGCCATCTATCATGCAACTATGTTTTGACTGGTGCACTTTATTCTCTAAATCAATACAATATAGTATTTTTCCTTCCATTATGCTATTTACATTATTCTAGTTCATTACGCTGTTTACATTATTCTGGTTCATTATTTTACATTTGCATCATTTTGTTTTGTTCTTACATTACATCTGCACTTCGTTTACATATTCGTGTTACGTTTGTTACGATAACCCTAGCATAAGCCATAGCTTCTGCTCGGGGATGTTCTTGGTTGATTTGTATGTAGATCATCCAAGGCACTCTACCTTCATTTTTCTAGCTTGCCCTCATGCAAAGGCAGGGTCATCTATATCTCTCCGAAGATCTTTCAACGTTCATTTTCCTCCAACCTTATGTCGACGATTTCGGATGGTACACTAGGTATTTCTACGTTGTGTGAACATTGCACTTAGACATGATGCTAACACTTGCTAGTTGTGTTGCGCAGGATGGGGCTAAGGCCAATATTGATTATCTTAGAAATTGTAGGGGTCCTATGTCACAAAAGAAAACCTATGGCCAATGCTCCCCCTCCTAAGATATGTGTGGGGGAGCACGGGGTCTTGTTCAGGAAAGAAGCATAGGAGTTCATACAATACCTCCTCCAACACTTTAGTGTGATCATTTAGTCATACCTAGAGGAGGGAGAGGCGGCTGTCATAACAGAAGCCATATTGCCTAGGGCAACGCAGGGCATCTTGAGGTTTCTGATGGATGGGATGATCATGAGTAGGTAGGGAGAAGGGTCCAGTCAATACCAAACAAGGTTAAGGCATTTGGCTTGGATCTGGGACATGCCTGAGTACAACTGCTACCATCCTTACAACACATTGTTTATTGCACGTTATATGGCAATGTGCTTTCAAAACCCACTAGGAATTATCTACTGTTCTAGCGGGTAAGTTTTGCATCTCTGTTCCGCCGTGTTGTGCTATGTTGGCCATATTGGCCAAATGCTAATTGTATGTTTTTGTTACTAGGTTCTACATCAACAAAGAAGGGCTTCATGACCAAACAGGTCTACTAACTATAGCACGAATAGCCCTATAGGAGTTCTCTTCTACTAAGAACCTGTGAGTGGGCATGATTGGTCAATGTGGAGGTGAATACCATACCTACCCAAACCTATACCCCATTCCCTACAATCAGTGCAAGGGGTTTGGTTGACTAGATGAGGGGTGGACACAACCCTTCAAACCGATCACTGTTGAATAAGTTCTAGTTAGTCTTTCACCATTTCTGCTATCATACAGACCTAGTAGGCCAAACAGTAAGTGTTGCATGTTTAAATGTCTTTGTAATATTTGGATTTTCTATGTTTTTATGCTAAACGTTTCTTATGAAAACTGTTATAGGGGTGAAAAAGCCCTAGGAGGTGACGGTGGTAACTGCCAAGACACAAGAGGCAAACATCTACTTCAAGTATGGAGAAGTAGATATGAGCCAACGCTAGATAAACAGTGCAGCTTCAGACTCCTTGGTCTAGAATGTCCAAAAGGCTAAGGTTATGGATCTATTCCTGGCCCTGAATCCAAGTGTTCCTACCATCGAGATGCTCTCCCTGATCAACTCCTTTTCTAAAAAGGTGGGCCACTTTCACACGAGCATACATGATGTATGGGTGGTCATTAAAATCAATGATTAGCTATTTGCGAACCAGTTCACTATCCCTACCGATGATGTTCTTATAGAGTCGAAGGGCAAGAAGGAGATAACCCTTAAGAAGAAGGACATTTAGGAGTGGTTAGGGGTTGCCAAGGAGAAGAAGGGGCTTCCCATGGAGAAGCTCAATGAAGGACCCACCAGGGAGATTTACCCTATCTTCTGTGCTCACGCATTCCCTCAGCTGCTTTCTCAAAGAAAGGTCCTGGGGATTGAGCAGGCCTGGATAATGTGTGAGGTCATGGAAGAGGGGGTGCACTGCAACTAGGCCAGGTTTCTATGTAAAGGCTTGCAGATCGAAATCTTCGGGCTTCATAAGAAACCAAAGTCTCGTTCCAATATACATTATGCCCTTTACATAGCCTATTTGAAGCATTTCGGGGAGTTTTTGGTGGTTCATGAGAATGGAGCCTGGGTCATGCGAAATCATGACCAGATCTCTAGATCATGGATTCACCAGATCCTCCAGACCATCCGAGCCCAAGATCCCCTAGAAATAATTTGGGAGTCATTCTATGTGATGACTAAGGATCAGGTGGCCCACAACTTTCGAGGCTAGGACAACTTAGGAGAGATGCCCCCTGCTCTAGCCAGTAGTGTGTTGTGGGGAGAACGTCTCATAGCCGAGTCTACAGCCAAAAAGTTGCAGCAGAAGAGGCCTTCTCTAGATAAGGAAACCCTTGACATGGAGGAAGAGGAGGGGCGGAGACTGTGGTTTAAACTACAAAGGACGTAAGCCCCCATTGGTAAACTCTTTTGTTTAATGCCTACTTTGTTATTTTCTGCTACGCTATGCTACGCTAGGTGGCGTAGTGTAGCGTAGCACCTACTTTAAGCTACCTTGTTTTGGACTAATGCAAACATGTTTCTTGACTGGTAGAGGAAGAAGAAGAAGAAGAAGAAGGTGATGAAAAGCTGTCAGCTCCTGAGACGGGGGTGACAAATAAAGACTCAGAGGCCCTAGTCTTAGAGAGAAGGGTCCTAGTCAAGAAGGAAAGAACTCCTGTTGCTAAGGAAAGGGCTCTCGTTATTAGGCAAAATCATCCTACTAACAAGGAGGGAAGTTTTGGGGATGAAGAGGAGTCTCCCTTGAATAAAAAAGATGCTAGTCCCTCAAAAGGAAAGGCACCAGTGCATGAAGAACTTCTACTAAGGCTATTGCCATTTTTTTGCATCAGTAAGAAGGGAGACCGCAATTGGATGTTGGTGATTTTGGCAATGTGTTTACCTTGTCATAGCCCATTTCAGCCATTGCTGTCATGTTTAGTTATGTAATAGGTGCCATTTTTGATGCTGCAAGATCCCCTCTGATCCATACAGAATCATGGGCTGAGATCCCTAATAAGTTTGCATTCATGCAGGGAATCATTGATGACATGATCAGCCACCTTCAGCAGGTGGATCCTGACATGGGTAAGTAGTAGTATTAGGTGCTCTCATGTTGCTATGCTAGAATTTCTTGAGCTTGATAATATTGTTATGCTAACATAATTTCTATGCTCTTTATGTCATGGTAGCTTCTCAACTCAAATGGGACTTGGCACAGCCTTTGAAAGTCGATGCCATGTCTACACTCCCACATGAAGTGACCGAGGTATCTTGTCGTGCATATGATGAGGCTTGCAAATGCACTTTGCACTCGGTATGCTCCTTGTGGGAGTATAAACGCGTCAATGAGGACCTATGGAAATGGGTCCAAAAAGCTGAGCAAGAGAAGGCTGACCTGAGCAGCGAGGTGGAAGATCTCAAGTTGAGGAACAAATTCCTCATAGCCTATGACACTAATAATGAGGACTGGCACACGACTATGATAGATTACACTAGATTTTGTGCAGTCGCATGTAAGAACATTGAAGCCACTCACAAAATAATAAAATAGCAGATGCAAATGGACTTGTTAGCCCAGAAGTGTCATGATTTGAAAGATTTTAGTGCTAAGGTTTACGAGTGGGGGCAGTCCCAGAAAAATCACAAACACATGTATAAACTAGAAAATGCCACCCATTGTAAACTATACACGGACGCTATTGTGGAGGCATTTACGTATAAAGCATTTGTAGATGCCATTGACACTTCTGAGGCCTATGCCAAGTTCAGTGAGTAGGTAAAGTTTACAGAATCTCCTAAGTGGAAAATGGACCTTTCCATAGGAGAGATCGCAAGCATCTCCTTTTTTCCAGGACCACCAAGGTGGACGACTGCCGAAAGGGAGAGAGCTGTTGTGGACGTTGAACCAAGCAATAAGCGTTGGGTGGAGATCACAGTAGAGGAGGTTTGGCACCACTTCGGGCTTGGTTTAGACCGAATACCCTTCAAGATGGACACAAGCCCTTCTTAGGTTATTTGCTTCTTACTGTATTAATGCTTATGCTTTGTTGCAGCTTGTGTGTATTGCTTTAGCTGACGACTTCATTCCTATGATGCAGGCTCCAGATAAGGGCGCAGGGCCCATAGAGGGAAGGAATGAAGAGTTGGCAGAGGACAACATAGGGGAAGGTGATGCAAAAGAAGGTGATGTAGAAATGAATGGCAAAGATAATGAAAATAGGGACAACCCATGAAAGCATGGGATTTTTTCTGAAATTTTGAATTTTTGTAAAAAAATTTGCAAACATTTTCCAAAAGGCAAAGGTTTTGAATAAAGAAAAGAGAATTTTGGAAAAGAAATTGATTCTATGTTAACTTGTGCATTTTCTATGTGCTACATTTTGTGTAAAATTTTCATGCTTTCATGTGCTAGGTTTAGGCCATTTTGGGCCTTCGCTAGTTTTAGGCTGTTTCGGGCCTTTGCTAGTTTTGGGCCATTTCAGGCGTTTGCTAGTTTTAGGCCATTTCAGGCCTTTTCTAGTTTTAGGCCATTTCAAGCCGTTGGGGGACATGCAAGTTTTAGTCCATTTCAGGCCATTACTAATTTTAGGCCATTTTGGACCTTAGTGTAGTATAGTTTTAGGACATTTCGGGCCATTGGTAGTTTTAGGCCATTTCGGGCCTTAGTGTAGCATAGTTTTAGGCCATTTAGGGCCTTTGCATAGGCATGTCAAAGAGATGATATGTTAATAGCTTGAACAATGACTACCTAGTAACTTTTGCAGATAGATGGATGCAAACAATGAAAGATGATAATGTACAAAGGATGGCGACTGGGTAGGAAGCAACAGGGTTGCTATGCTATACGTAGCTTCTTCTTGACCCATCATGGATTGAGTAGAGCATAAGACCAAGGTGCATTGCTAGGGCCTTCATTTGCATCATTGTCCCCCACTTGGAAGGCCGACTCAAGCCACACGCTTTCATTTTGGAAATTGGCTTGTAGGGCCGATTCTCCCACTAGATGGTTAATGTGTGCGTATGCAAGCGCTTCATTCTCAGAGGTTACAACCTCTGAGCCCTACACCATGTCTATGTTATTGATTGCTTTTGCTGCTACTTTGTCACCACAGATCACCACCTCCCTACTTGCATATGGTAGGTGGATTTCCTAGTGAATGGACGAAGAGATAGCCCTAAGTTATGCTAACCATGATCTCCCCAAGATCAAGTTAAACCCAGGCATTTCCTCGACCACGATGAACATCGCGCTTGTGGGGAACTGGTCCCCTACCATGAAGTCTATGTGGACTATGCCCTTCACCAGAATGTGTGCCCCATCAAATGACCTTAGGCATGATGTCATTGTTGGTTTGATCTAGTCAACTAAGCCCATCTTGTCCACAATAGGGAAGGGGATGATGTTTGTGGTAGCCCCATCATCAATGTGTACCCTTCGGATCCGGTGTTGGCTGACTTGAATTGTGATGAAAAGGGGTGTTGTAGTCACCTGGCCCCTTTCACGATCTTTTCAAATGGAGTCATCACTGAAAGGGTGCAGAGGGGAGCATGACCAAGTGGATCTCTTTCTCTTTTGCTAGCATGTCTTTGTTGACTAAAATTTCTGTCAACATGTAGATCAAAGCCTCACAGTGTGGGACAGACATCATGATTAGGTCTTACAAGCTCAATGTAGTGTTTTTTTGCTTTAGATCTTGTTTGACCTGAGTGAGGGCATCCAAGAGGTCTTATTCACCCCCCTATTTAATGCTTTCCTCTTCTTCGATTCATCCTACAAGATGAATTTCCTGAGGAGGGATGACTTTGGGTCTAGGTTCAAACCCTTTATGGTAGGGCAGTGCAGACTGTGCCGTTATAGCAACATCCCTCCTTGGTGATGAGGGTGTAGATGTAGGGTGTGAGGACATAGGCTTGGAAATACTAGGAGAGGTACTTCCTCTCAACATCTCACCTATGAAACATAATTCTCATTTTTTAGAACGAGAAGGTTGTTCAACTATCTTGCATAGGACGGGGGCTGTCGAAGTAGTTAGCCCCTTTATGATGAACGGAGCTAACAATGTTAGCTAGTGGGGTAGTGTGGTTTTGCTAATAGGTGGCATGGAGATGGATGCCCGTGGAGGGACTCTCAGAACGAATGACTGTTATGAGCTTTAGCTAGCCGTTGGTGATGCTGGTGTACTATGCTGAGGCACACAGACCACGAATGGCTGCTAGGGTGGCGTAGGATGACCATAAACGTTGATGGCATTGATGACGTAACTAAAATTTTTGGCATTGATGGGGTCTGTGTAGACATGCATAGATTAGTTCTCAGGGTGTACTAGGTTGCTTTCATCCAACATCAGTTTCCCTTGATTAATCAATCTCTGGATGTCATCCTACAACACTAGCCAGTAATCTGTGTTGTGACCACACTGTTGGTGATAGTCATAAAACTGATCTAGCCTGAAACCCTTAGGAACTAGGGGCTTGTTGGGCAAGGCCAAAGAGGGATTCCTAAGGAGATCGTAGTAACATTGATGTCTTCTGATTCCTTCTTCTGACATCTTCTTGTGTTGGATGTGCCCTACTACCAATAGCTGCTTCAGAAGTTCTAAAGGCTTGAGAGGTAGTGGGGTGTACTTTGAGCAATCCTTACATTCAAAGTTTGGTTTGAGTTGTGCAGATGTCTTAAGTGCAGGTATGACAGGTTGTGGTGCATGACCTTGCTTGGGCATGGGGTTAGTTGTGGGTAAAGCTAATTTCTTGTTATTCTTGTTACCATTGTTACTAGGTTTGGGCTTAGCCTTGGTTGTCACAGTGGCCACTATGGTTGTTGGGGCCTTACCCTTGTCCTTCTTTGTGAAGGTGTTTTTGTAAACAATGTAGGTTGGGTCTTTACTTCCCTTAATTGTGTCCTATATGCTCCTAGTCCAAGCAAAGGCTTGACTAAGAGTGCGAGGGGGGAGGTAGTACAGTTTGGACTTGATAAATTCATTCACTGCATCCTTAAAGACGACTAGCAAGTGGGCCTCTTTGATGGGCTCATGGATTTCGTTAAGGGTTGCGCTCCATCGTTGGATGAACTTTTGGACTAGTTCTAGGGGATCCTGCTTCACGCTCATCAACTGGTCTAGCGTGGTTTTCTCCTTTAAGTTATACTTGAAGTGTGTCACGAATTGGGTCAAAAGATCCTCTAGATTTGAAATGGATGAGCGTGGAAGTGCGCAGTACCAATCCAAGGCTTTCCCAGCTAGGGACATAGAAAAGACACAAATAATCGTGTGTGACCATTATTGCAATAGGAGGGATTTAGAGCTAAAGGTAACAAGATGCGTGTTGGGATCCCCCTCCCTGTCGTACTTCATGAAGTGTGGGAGGGACATCCCTGGGGCTAATGTTAAAGCAAGAATCGTAGAGTTGATGGGATCATCTTGGTAAAAGTCCATGACTTGTACCATGTTATACCCAATAGCTTTGAGACATTTTATTTCCTCGGTAAGGGTTTGGATAAGCTGGAATGCTTGGTCTAGACCCTGTGACGTTGTGGATGATTGGGGAACTACTGAGGTAGCTCCCATATTTTTAATGGTGGGGGTGGCAGTGTGATCCATTGGTGGTACCATTGGGATAGCCCCTGTGAGTGGTGTTGCTTGCAGTATCCACCACCTGGCAAGTGGTGCTGTTGGAGCAGCTGCTATGGGTTGGGCTACCGGATAGATCACTTGTGTCACCGGTGGAATAGACCATAGCCTTGTGTTGGGTTGTACCTTTTGTGGGGCTTGCTAGGTGTGAGGGTAAACATAATGAGAAATCTGCGACAGTTGTGGAATAGGTGAAGAAATAAATGGGGTCCACCATGTGATAGGCCTAGGCCCACTACGATGGGTGGAACCAAAATGAACGTAGGAATTGAAGTAGAAGTTGCGTACGACTGTAAAGTAGGTACAGTATGCACATGCGGCAAGGTAGCCATGATTGGTGTGTGATGTGCTATAGGAATGGGTTGATGAATGGTTTGTAGAGGCATAGTTGTTGCAAACAAAATAGGGGAATAAGGATCTTGATACACTAGGAAGGTGACATGGCTACCCATTGCAGGTGTAGTTGTAGGTTGCGGGAGCATAGGCGTGATTACAAAGGGAGCGTTGATAGATAACGGATTGGCCCAGAAGGACTGGGTAGGAGGGACAGGAACGATGTTGGTTTGACCTCCCTTGTTGAATTGGGAATCGAGTTCCTCCTGTCCATCTTGGAATGCATCATCCTAGTTAGACGTTGTGTCCTGTTGCTCCCTAAGCCTAGCCAATTGGATTAGCTAGTCTAGAAGCCTTTGATTTGTCTCTATCAAGGATATGGAAGTACCACGAGTGGGAACAAACTCCTTCTCGTCGTAGTAAGCAAACTCAAAGCTACATTTGCCTTCAAATTTGTGTACATCCAAAGGCATGTTTACTTGAACCTTTGCACAGAGGAAGTTATAGCACTCATGTTGCTAGGCCAAACCCTCAGGTCAAGTTTAGCATTTTTTTAGCACTAGTGATGCCTTGAACTGTGAAAGCAACCTCAATGTTGAAGGTATTAGCAGCAATAGTTGTGGAAGTCATTGCTACTAAGCTAGATAGTTTTGCAAATGTAGAAAGCAAGAAAATCAAAAAGCTAAATAGTTTTGTGAACAAGAAAAATAAAGGAATTGAAAAGTAATCAAAAAGGCTTTATGTCTTGCCAAGCTCCCGAGGAACCGTCGAAGCGACCGAATTACACTGCATGACATATAAACAACCACAAAAGGGTGTCACGTTTACACTAGTGCATGATAGAGTACAGAGCACGTACAAGACTACCGTAAGATAGGCAAGTCAGCTAGTGACCAGAGGCTTTATGTCCTATAGGGTTCTTGAGGAACCGTCGAGGTGACCGATCTACACCGCACGATGTGTAAACAACCACAGACGGGTGTCAAGTTTACGCTAATGCGTATCGAGGTGTAGAAGGCTTACAAGACTACTGTGACACGCGAAAAGGGCACCAAGGCCCTCCTTCTAGCACCAAAACACTATAGCAACCAAAAATGTTGGTGGCTGGAAAATGCTGACGGGTCATCGATCGTTGATAGTCTTAACCCCATTTCCGTTGGAGGGCTATGCTAGATAGAATGGAAACAGGGCACCCTGAATGGTCTCGTTGATCAGACAGGGACTTAGTCAGTGTTAATATAACCTTTTGCAACGTGTGATTTGAAAATGAGACTGATAGCACGAAGTAATGATTAAATGTAAAAGAGACAGAAAATAGTGTAAAATGAAATAATAAGTAGGAGACAAAGTAGAATGTAGTTAGAAAAATGCACCACTTCGAAGCTGTTGGTGACCATTTGGGACGCGACTACCAACGAGTGTCCTCGAACAGGATTTAGGTGCTTGCTGGTCTCTGGCAACACTAAGGCTCAGATACCTCCCAATAGACTCAGTAGTTAATGTGAGTATGTGTGTGTGTTGTTGTGGCATGTGGTTGTGTAAAATGTAAAAATTGCGTTGTGTGTGATCTACAAATGACTTAATTTAAAGAGATTTAGCCAACTTTGCCAAGTACTGTGAGTTCTTGAAAATTTCCTATTTTGTTCAACTGCGTAATCTACGCGGTCCTTATAATACCTACTTGTAACAAATAAAATTTTGCAAAAAAATTTGAGCACAACTCCGCAATCTACTCCTAATTTTCCCCAGAGAAAGAGATAGTTCCACAAGAAAACTAGAAATAGAGCAAGATTCGATGGAAATAAGC
>MNCI01007749.1:2809-141069 GCA_015680685.1 Gnetum montanum | reverse complement strand
CAAGCCATCTTGCAAGCAATCTTCTTTACAAATCTTCTTTGATGTGAGAAGTGATGATCCAATGTTCTTCCCTTCAATCCCCCCCTTCAATCCACTTGACCCTTGAAGCCTTTTTATAGGGTTCAAAGGTAGGTAGGGAAGTTACATTTTAAAAATATCTCAAAAATATCTCACCTAACTTTTCTCCCAAGTAATTGGACTATCCAGTTCGAAAATTACTTGCCCAATAAGCTAGGAGATTTCTTGTCCAACAAGTTAGGTAAGTTACAACAATTTTGGATGGTTGCAACCACCAAAGAGATAAAAAAGGCTATAATTTAGTTATATAAATAAAAGGGATAATAGACAAATGTCTCCTTTCACATGAATATCTCATAATTTTTCTGTTTTTTCCCTTTTAAATCATAAAAATATTTTATTTCATGTAGTGATAGGGTAGTAACCATGGATTTGATGCATGGGCTAATGTGAAAATATAGGTATATATTCGAATGCATAAGTGGAGATGTAATCCATATGTTGATTTGTAGCATCCCTAATGTGATCTAATTTAATTTAATTAGGACATTACTTATAAGTCTTGCTTAGCAAAATATTTGGTTAAAGATTAGAACTTGATCTAGCCTAATTTAATTTAAATTCCTAAGTTTCACTAAGCTCTAAGATTTTATAAAAAATCCAATATAATCTTCCCCTTTTGGTAGTAGCGGTGGTTAATTTTATCTTGCATCCGATAATTAGAAATCAAAATAACCAGAAATACAAGCCCAAAGACGAAGCCACTGGTCCTGCAACTGATCCAAAATATCTTCTTTGATCGAAGATGTTCCAGCAACTGCCTTCAAGGGAGAAGACTCTGCCGCCGTATCAGGAAACGTCGCTGTGTGTTTCATCTGGATCAGCAACCGCCTGCAAGTTTTGATGTTACGGTTTGAAAATTTTGGCTCTGCACTTTCAATTGTCCTTCCGTCACGGTTGCCTGCGCTCAGATAGGCGAGCAAAAAGGCAACGATTTCAACGGCAAAGGCCAGATTGGTTTGATGCCCGTGGAAGATGCAATGATATCGGCAGTAACAATGGTGGTCGTGAATGGTTCTCAGCGCTAAGGGTTTCGGGTCTCTGTCCAGTGCCTGTTTTAAATTTCTATCAGTTGGAGCCATAAAAATGTTGAATAATCGGCAATACTGCAAGGTCGTTTCGGGTTTTCAATCAGGGATAGGGCTTTCAGCTTGCGATAGCTCTTGATTCAACAACATCTCCATGATTGCTCGCAATTTTTTTTTTTCGATGCTGAGCTGAATGATTGATAATTTTTGGGGCGAACTGCTCATTTTCTTTTCTGCAAGATGTCGTTTTAGTTGCCCTTTTCGCCTGTGCATGCAAGTTTTTCGCCATCTCTGTTTTCTTCATGTGCGCTTGCCTTCGGATCTGACCCTTTGTGTTGAATTTTTCACGTTATTCATTCTTGAAAACTGCATGTAGTTCGTTCCTCCTCTGGTGGTTCCCATTAATCGCATTTTTTCTTTTTTTGCCTCCTCCATGTGCAGGGCTTTATCGCTAATATGATGGCTAGTCCAATCCTTTGATAACCTGACCTTTTGATAATCCGATTTTTGAATAATCCGATAATGGATTATCCATGATTTTCAATATTAACAGGGAGTATATCCTTCAGTAGTAAATAATCCCATCCTTATTTTTTTTAAAATTCCAATCTTTATAACTTGACATTCAAACACTTCAACATTAAGATTATTTATCATTTATCATTGGCTTGCTCCCTATCATCTCACAATATTAAACTGCAATTTTGTAACCAGGGATTGTGCTATCTTTGAACAAAATATTCCAACTGTTCCATGTAATGGCCAAATGTGCCAACAGAAGCTACAACTTTGCTCTCTCAAGGTGGATACAATCAGTTGCACAATGCTAAGAAGTGCAAAGATCTCGAGAGTAACCAAGATGTATAGAGCTAGACGGATGTGTGCTTGAACATGGACTCAGGCGTTAACAATTCTAAGCACTACCAAGGTGGTAGAAAAGAGAAGAACAAAATGCCAATTGAGAGTACCAACTGTTTACAATGTCAAATAGAAAGCTTACAATGCTCAACGTTACAGTGCTAACTTGCTTGCTTGTCAGCCAACAAAATTGTTAGCCAACTAGATTGCCAAAAAAAAGAAAATGGACCCCGGACCCCTTAAGCATTACTCATTGGGGTATTTATAGTACCAAGGGCATGTGAAAGATGTGGTTTGGATGCCACGTGCCCTGGGCTTATTTTGACCTATATATGCTGCACGTGCCTACATGATCGTTGGGTGGGTCTGCCATGCCGTAATTACAAGTCTACCACATTGTAATTGTGCTATCAGAGCAATGGTGTGATTAGGTGGAGTGAATTGATGTATTGTAACTGCTTACCACACTTTGCTATTCTTTGTAGCGTAGCATGTGTGGCGTAGCTTAGCATCTTGTCACGCTGTGCTACGCTACATAGCGTAGCCACCGATTTGAAGCAAAAATTTGCATTGTTTTCTGCTACACGTGTTGGATATCTTTTGAAGCACACTGACTATTTATTTCATATTTTCTATGCTACGTAGCGTATCATAGCGTAGCAGCTGTCCTTAGTCACAAAAAGCATCGCCAATATGCAAACTTTACCTTTTGCACTACGAGACTTGTGAACTTGTTGATCCCACCTTTTGAGATGCCTTCTGTCACTTTCATAGAATTGTTATGCCTTGCTACGCCATGTAGCTTAGTGTAGCATAGCGGCCAACGTGGCCTTCTTTTGGCCAAGTTTGCCACTTTCTGATGGAAGGAGACATTGCTAAAGGACTTGAAGTTGGGTGAGGGGATTGATCATCTAGTTCTTGCTATGCTGTGCTACGCTACATGGCATAGCATAGTGTAGCATTGCGCTTATGCAAACGTCTTCTAAATTTTGCTATGCTACATCGCATTACATAGCGTAGCAAAACTTCTTAACTTAGAAAACTTGTTGAAGCATTTTACGTGTTCTGAGCACTGCCAACAATTCCATGCACCACTCCTAAGTACGATGTTGGCTAGATGAAGTACTCAGGTAGGTAGGCTGGAGAATCTATTTAGCCTGTTGACGCCTGGGGTAGAACACCTGCTGAATTGAATAGTCTGAACCTCAGAGCATCCATTTCCTAAGAACTACCGTAACGTTGCATGCATTGCAAAAACCTGGTGAAGCAAGCATGCCTTCAAATTTTGGGGTGTTTCAGAGTGCATTTTTCCTTTGGGTTATGCTAATTACTTAACAGTTGGTCCTTCGTTTTGTGTGTGTCATATTCCAGGAAAAAGTGAGATGTTTGTGATGGCTACTTTAACGTATGCTTTGGTTTTCTATGTGAAACAGTAAACTGGGTTTTGTAACATTGCAACAATACATTTTAAGTGTTAAGTGTTAACAGAGGATATCATGCATTTATGAGCAATGAACTTATTAACATGAATGGATGATGTAGGTGTTGAACGCAAGAAAGATTTATGACAACATGTGTGTTGGAGAAATCATGGAAAAACATGTGAGAACCATGTGTAAGAATAAAAAGGCACTAATAATGAATGGATCATGTATGTGTTGAATGGAGAAAGCTGTATGAGAACATGTGTATGTGAAGGGAAAACAGATGTATATAACGTGTGTGGAAGGAAAAGGTATTAACTTATTAACATGAATGGATCATGTATCTGTGAAGGGAAAATGGATGTATATAACGTGTGTTAGAAGGAAAAGGTATTAACTTATCAACATGAATGGATCATGTATGTGTTGGCACATTTTGGCCATTTCATGGAACAGAGATATGAGATGATTGAATTATTTGATCATTGCTTATCCCTACTGAAGATGTTCACCTTCTTCCAGTCCATCTCTTTTGTGGATACTCTAGAGGTTTGTCTAACTCTCATTTGGAACATGCTATGAGGTGGATTTGGTATACTAGAGTATTGTACTCAAAGCAACATCATTGGTTGTCTACATCATCAACTAAAGTATTCTTTGCATGGAGCCCTTAAGGAGGAAAGACATGCATATCAGGGAGACCATAACATTATTGGTGGAAATAATGATGCACATATGAGACAAATAAACCAGATGATGTCAATAGGGCCCATCCCCAGGAGGAAATTATGGCAAATAATGCTTGGGATTCGAACCTTGGAGGCCTATTTTTACCATTTCTAGGTATAGCACACGGATTATTGTGGCCACCAATATCAATTCTTATGGATTGGATTCTAAAATTAAGGATGCCTTTGAATTAGAATCACGATTTTAAAAAACTAAGCATAAAGAAGTTGTTGTGGATGAATTTCACGGTAGCCGAGGGTTTTGTTGAGTTGCCATCGACAATCTGATGAAGGTGAAAAAGCCAGAAGAATGCTGCTCTACCAGGAGGTCCTGCAATACTGATTTTCAGCATTACCATCTCAGCCGTGGTTCATTCTTCGGTTCTTTGTTAGTTTGTGGAAATGGCGAGCCAGAGCTTCATCTTAGGTTCGTGGATGGTTAGCGGCCCTTTAACATGTGATGTTTGCACATCGCCTTGGAAACAAGACAACGACGGGATGGCAGAGGTGTAGCTCAGCAAGACATGGGTCATGGCAGTGGTAACGATGCATGTGGTGTAGCACAATCATGCCATGGTGGCCAACATGACCATCGTTGACTCAAGCTTTGGACTCAGAGTCACTCTACATTTTCTTTGGAAAGGCCATGAGGATGCCCTGGTTCAACCTTGCCGTGCTTGATAATGGTGGCAACACCACCAGATGCAGCGGAAAAATGTTTAGGCATAAGCTTGGCTGAGATGATGAATCTGACGTGTGGCAGAGCTTCAAACCATGGAGCCTGTGTACATAGAATCGAAGCATCAAGTCTAATATGGCAGCGCAAGAGAATTGCAGTGTGGTGTTCAGAGTTCGCAAGTCCCACACCCCATCCTCTCTAGATTGGCATTAAAGATCCAGACTCCTGAATATTATTACCAGTGACTCTCAATTTTGAGAGATTATGGGAGGATTTGAATCTTGGGCTTCTGCTAGGAGGTACTTACAAAGGACTCTCATTTGTCAAGAGCAAGAGCAGCTTTAGGATCAGGTTTCAGGTTGTCGTTGTTATAGAGATGTAGGGTATGCCAATTACCACTTTCTGTGTGGGCGCATGGCTGCTTCCAGATTCATGAATCCCAACAATCAGAAGAGCATAATACCAAATGCTTTTTTCACACATCTTCATCATAAATTTGTTGCAGAGACGGAGATGGTCATGGAGTTGCTGGGAAGATTACAGAATGCTCAAAAAAAAGATGTAACGCCGTTCGACACATGGCCAAATAGAGATGTCGTAGATCAAGGAAGCATTTAATATTTTTAATGTTTTTCTTGACCAAGTATAAAGATCACATGTGGTCTAGAATATGGATTAATTTCATCAAGTTAGGGGCCAATAGATATATATTTACTATGATTACTATCTCTATTACTATGATTTAAATAAAATATTTTATGATTTAAAAAGGAAAAGAAAGTTATGGAATATTTGTGTAACATCCTATATAAAGGGGACATTTGGCTATTATCCCTTTTATTCCTATGGAAGTTGTAACTTCCTATGATAGTTACAACTATGATATTTGTAAGTAATTTTAATTTTGATTACCATGAAGACACTTAGCAACTAAAAAGGGCACTTGTTAACTCTAGCCTTTTTGTCTCCATGGTGACCATTTGGCAACTAAATAGGCCACTTGTCAATTGAATGGGCCACTTGGCAACTACATGGGACACTTGTCAACTGTAGCCTTTTTTATCTCTATGGTGGTTACAACCACCCAAAAGTTTTGTAACTTACCTAACGTGTTGGGAAAATAATCTCCTAACTTGTTGGGCAAGTTACTTGGGAGAAAAGTTAGCTAGGATATTTTTGAATATGTAACTACCTTTTCAACCCTATAAAAAGTCTTCAGGGATAACAAGAAATAACAACACTTGGGCTCCCACTTTGAGACACACTTGGGGTCTTGGGAAGAGCATTAGAAAGAAGAAATTGTGAAAGATTGCTTGTAAGATGGCTTGCTAAAGAAAAGATTTCAGCCTCTTTGTCATAGTCCTGTGAGTTATGCTTATTTTTTTTATTTTGTTTAAATTATTTAGCTAGTGGTATAGATAGTATCATACTTGGCAAGTAATTTTGGGATTTTTAGATTGCTTTTACTGTTCCTTGTTGCATAATAGAAAATTTCTATTAAAATTTTTTCCATAGAAGTGCTTTTGTTTGAAAGCCTTAAGAGCATTTTAGTAGTGAATTTGGTTATTGTGTAACGTATAAGAGTGACGATTGAGATCGTTGTAAGAGAGCCTCTACTTGTAGTCATGCCATTGAACGATTCAATAGTCAAGAGGGTTCAGAAAATCTTTGGTATTTTGATGGGACTAGAATAGCTTTCTTTTATCTTTAAAGTGAATCTCCGTGGTATTTCAATAAGAAATTGTTAAGTCTTTTGAAGGTTCTAATGAATGCAATTTTTGACATCTGTTATCTAGCCAAAATGGAGTCTCGTACGTGATAGTTTACGCAACAATTTTTTGGTAGCATAGTAGGATTGTCTTGAAGAAATTGCTTATTTGAGCCTTGGAAGTTTGAACAATTCATAGTTATTGAATTTGGGATAGCTTTATTGCGAAGTGTTTACTCATATCATTTTACCTTATTTAAACATTTGAGGTCTACACAAATCTGGTTTCTTTTCTGTCTATTTCCATTGAATCTTGCTCTATTTCTAGTTTTCTTGTGAAACTATCTCTTTCTTTGGAGAAATTTAGAAGTAGATTCACGAAGTTGTGCTAAAATGTTTTTGCAAAATTTTATTTATTACAAGTAGGTATTATAAGGACCACATAGACTAGGCAATTGAACAAAATAGGAACTCTCAACAACTCACAGTACTTGGCAAAGTTGGCTGAATCTCTTTAAGATAAGTTATTTATAGTTTACACACCACCCAATCATTTCATTTTTCACAATCGCATACCACAACAACACACACACACACTCACATTAACTACTGAGTCTATTTGGAGGTATCTAGGCCTTGGTGTTGCCAAAGACTAGCAAACACCTAAATCCTATTCAAGGACACTCATTGGCGGTTGCATCCCAAATGGTCACCAATAGTATGACTCCCTCAGCAATTTGATTCCTTGCAAAGTTAGCTTAGAAAATAATGCTATTCTCTAGTGATGAGTCATTAGTTAGCTAGGATATCTGATAAAAAAAAGTCAATTTTTTTTAGCTTTAATATTTTAGCCCCAATATCTTAGCCTCAATAACTTGGCTCTGATATCTTAACCCTAATATCTTGGCTCCAATATCTTAGTCTTGATGTCTTGGCTCTGATATTGGGTACGCGATAGCACATATCTAATATCATGTCACATGCTACATTATCAGATATTTGATATTGGGGGATGTATGCCTACCTATAAGTATAGTGCTTAGGCGCACATTTTGGGTATACATTTTTTCAATAGAGTAGCCTAACTCTTGTAGTTTTATTTTGTAATCTTAAATAACAATCAATGAGTGCCAGCAAAGTGGATCTAAGTCAGTTGTACAAAGTCTTACTTGAGTGGCAATGTACCTAGACACATTTCATGAAGGACAATAAGATTGAGATTGATTCTTATTCATTGTAGCACTTTGACATAGATTAGATTTACTTTCCATGAAATTTACTTTTCATCTACTTAGTTAATATTTACATTTCCATGCATATTAGTTAAGCACATAAGTACGATTACTTCAAGTGTGCATAGGACTCTTGGTAATCCCAACAATGCTTAACGTTTGATAATCCAGTAGCATTATACATGTTTAGGATGTGCATAGAAAGTGGGATCAAATACTTATGTTAGGGTAGTTGATTATTAATTAGTAATTAGATCAGTTGAATTGATTATAAATTGAGTTTCAACCTATTGTTAATCATAGAAAAATAAAATATAAAATAATAAAAATCATATGCCTCACTCTGGACTAAACCATACGTAACAAAGTGACTAGTAGTACAAGTGGGAAGATAGCAAACCACGATCAAGGCATAGTGATCTAGATGCCACAACTAGTCCCATCCATGACATTCAACTAGATCATGCGTGAACACTTGTGATTCATATGGTTGAACATAGGGGTACCTTGTCGCTCATCATTGCATGGTTGTTGGGGATGGTGCTAGTTATCTAGATTAGTTATAGTATACATGATCACTATAAATACATTAATGATATATCTTTTAGAAAATATTAAATCACACATGCCATAAACTAACAACAATGTCTCTTTGACAAGGGAAGGATAAAGCACTATCTAATGTAAGCATTCATTGGAGAACTAATGAGATATATAGAGATGAAAGTTGGAGTGACCAACCTTATGTAGGGGTTTCATATGTTCATGACCACTGATGAGAGACAACATACTCCTATGTTCAACCATATGAATCACAAGCATTCACATATTATGCAGTCAAATTCTATGGATGAGACTAGTTGGGGTATCTAGATCGTTATGCCTTGATCGTAGTTTCCTATATTCCCACTTAGACTAGTGGTAGCTTTATCATGTATGGTTTAGTCCAAAGGGAGGCATGTGATGTGGTTCCTAATTCTACGCTACTCCTAGTGAAGAAAAGAGATAAATTGATTAACTAATAAATAATGGAAATAAACTCTAAATTAGCCTAAGGTGATGGTATCAACTCTTAACTATTTGTACATGTTTTGGACTTCGTGGAACTATTTCTAGGTTTACATAGTGTATGTCACTGGTTGTGTCAAATAATATACCTTTGGTAACCAAGTATCTACACTTAAACGCTCGTGATTAAGGCGTACACATTCCACTTAACAACAATAATAGTAAATACAATAAATGAAAATGTTTAACTAAAGAAAGCATTAAATAATTAAAACAACAATATTAGGATAAGTGGATGCTACAATGATTGAAGTAATCTCGATCTTTATTGCTAGTCATGTAACATGTCCAAGTACATCACACTCGAACAAGGGTGCCATACGATTACAAACATCACACTGCGGGCATGCATTGGTAATAATAGACTTAGAAAAAAATAAACTAAAAACTAACTATTTCTAAGTTATCCCATCCATAAGCCCAAGTGTAGTATTTATAGGCAAGGTCCAAATGAGGTGATGTCGAGTATTCGACGTTGAGGCCCATCAACTCACAACTCATCATACCCCCACGATTGAATGAAAACTCATCCTTGAGTTAAACAAAAATAAAGAACAAGTTCTTTACAAAATATTGGGCAAGTATGGGATTATTAACTAACTCAAACAATGGACAAAATGACTGACTCTTCACATGTTGTAGTGATGCAGTACAGAAATAGAACACATTATTGGAAAATAAGAGAGAGAGAAAAAAGAAAACAAACAAAACAAGACTAGAAAGTTCATGTAGTGCTTGGAGGTGGTGGCTCTTCCATTGGTTGCATCCCTTTGTCATTAGGTTGCTGAAATTTGTAATGGTTAAGCAAGACCTACAATTTTTCCTCCTCCATCCTTATGTCATGCACCATCCAAGTTATTGTGTTGATGTGTGCTAGCTGTTGGTGACCGTTTGGGACGTGATTGCCAACGAGTGTCCTTGAACAGGATTTAGGTGCTTGCTAGTCTTTTGGTAATACCAAGGCCTAGATACCTCCAAATAGACTCAGTAGTTAATGTGAGTATGTGTGTGTTGTTGTTGTGGTGTGCGGTTGTGAAAAATGAAATAATTGGATGGTGTGTAAACTATAAATGACTTATTTTAAAGAGATTTAGCCAACTTTGCCAAGTACTGTGAGTTGTTGAGAGTTCCTATTTTGTTCAATTTCCTAGTATATGTGGTCCTTATAATACCTACTTATAATAAATAAAATTTTGCAAAAACATTTGAGCACAACATCATGAATCTACTTCTAATTTTCCCCAGAGAAAGAGATAGTTCCACAAGAAAACTAGAAATAAAGCAAGATTCATTAGAAATAGAAAGAAAAGAAAGCAGATTTGTGTTAAGACCTCAAATGTTTAAACAAGGTAAAATGATATGAGTAAACACTTCGTAATAAAGCTATCTCAAATTCAATAACTACAAATTGTTCAAACTTCCAAGGCTCAAATAAGCAATTTCTTCAAGACAATCCTACTAGGCTACCAAGAAATTACTGTGTAACCTATCATGTACGAGACTCCAATTGTGCCAGATAATGGACATCAATAATTGCATTCAACAGAACCTTCAAAAGACTTGACAATTTCTGATTGAAATACCACAGAGACTCACTTTAAAGATAAAAGAAGCTATTTTGGTCATATCAAAATACCAAAGATTTTCTGAACCCTCTTGACTATTGAATCATTCAATGGCTTGACTACAAGCAGAGGCTCTCGTACAACAATCTCAATAGCATTCCTTATACGTTGCACAATAATAAAATTTAATACTAAAATTCTCTTAAGGCTTTTAAACACAAGCTCTTCTATAGAAAAATTTTAATAGAAATCTTCTATTATGTAACAAGAACAATAAGAGCAATCTAAAAATCCCAAAATTACTTGCCAAGCATGATACTATCTAAACCACTAGCTAAATAATTTTAAAAAAAATAAAAAACAATAAGAATAATGCACAAGACTATGATAAGGAGGCTAAAAAGTTATCTTTAGCAATTCATCTTACAAACAATCTTTCACAATGTCTTCTTACAAATTCTCTTCCAAGAGTGTCTCTCCTGAGAGCTCCCAATATCTCTTTCCTCTTACCCCTGAAGCCTTTTTATAGGGTTCAAAAGGTAGTTACATGTTTCAAAATATCTTAGCTAACTTCTCTCCCAAGAAAGGAAGTTATAACTTACCCAACTAGTTAGGAGATATTTCTTGAATCTAGTTAGGAAGCTATACAAAAACTTAGGAGGAACTTATGCTAACATTGACATTTGTAAGTATTACAAATATTTTATAGGCAACAACATATACAATAATTTTTGAAAAATAAATTCAAGACATCAATCTTATGAGAGCTTCATTCAATTTTTATTTTAGGATTTTTAATTTCCCATTGTGTATAAAGCCTTAGTAATTCACTTGGGATAATTAAATTAATGATAGGTCTTTAACAAGGGCTTGATACCATTATTGTATGTGAGAAATTTCCAAAATTATATTTTGACCACCAGACCATGTGAAATTGAAATTTTATTGGGTTTTGTATTTGTCTGATTTATCAGCATCGGCTAAAACATCTCCTGGTTCTGCTGATTCGGTTGTACACTTGTCTTATTGTGCCTTCGTGTCTCTATTGCCACATTCAGTGGATTGGTATGGCAATAACAAATGTGTCGGCGTCGGGCACTACTGCTATTTTTGATAAGATTATTTGTAGGTTCACCATCACGAAGTCTTCTCTAGAAGCAATTTTCTAACTTCGTACATATCCCTGCATTTGGAATGCATTTTAATCGAAGAGGTTCTAATAACGGTATCTGTACCAAAACCATTTCAATAATCATTTGGTGATAACTGAAATTTGTTACGCCCCTTCGAATTTGCACATTAGGAAGCTATTCAAGCAATGAGATAGAACCAAAATGTATTCCCGTGCATCGTCGATGAAATTCATGAAATAGCGTAGAGGCTAGAAGGGTTTGATGGCGTGATGACGATGCAATAACTCCTTAGCTGCACATCACAGAGTGTCATGTAGAATAAGAGCTCGCTGATGCAGCGACAGTGCTGGAGAAGGGGGTAGTTTAATTTGAAGAAGATGCCCTAATATTATCAAGCAAATCTGGTAATGAGACCAGGGTTTCAACAAAAAGTGACTCTGTTTTTGTGTGTGGATGAGGGTTTCAATTTTTCTCATCTCTCACTGACGCATTCATGGCAAAGGAGGTTTCATCGCCTAGGGACTTGGCCATGCCCATGGAAATGGCAGTTTTCCCAGTGCCTAGTTATGCCATGATAAGCACCGCGCGGCTGGTGATTTTGTCACTCCTATTGCCTTGGTAAAAATCTGATTGTCTGGAACGCTATGATTGGGAATGGACTAGAAGCTCTATAACTTTTTGGACGCTTCAGAAAATTAGGGATTCAACCCAATCAGATTACTTTCATTCATGTTCTATTTGCTTGCAATCACACAGGATTTGTGCATGAATGATTAATTTTTCAATCTTCAAAGAGAGCCTTCAGAATAGTTGACATTGCCTTCAAAGTTGTTAAATGATAAACTTAAAACCTAAAGAAAAGTAAGGTTGAACAAAGACTCTGGAATAGGTCACGTAATCTTGTTATGAGAAAGACCCATGTTCTACAACTATGTAAGCTTGTTGCCTAAGGATTTTGACTGGTTCCCATCAAAATTATTGAAGGAAAGATTAACATTGACCACATTCTGCCATTCAAAAATATGAATTGTAATGTTCCTATTTAATCAGTGTAGAAATAATTTTACCATGCACCATTGGACTGTTGAATTTATGTTGCTGCAGAGATATGCTTTCCTGAAATAAAATGGATACAAAACCAATTTTACTTGAGATGCTCTTTGATTTGCTACATATTCATATCATATAAATGATACATATAAAAATTGGACTTCCTCCATAATCTTGCTAGAATTTGGTTTTGTAAAGCCCAGTGTATCATAATATATTTATATATCTATATTGTTGCCTTGTAAAATGCATTGCTCAAAGATTCATAAGCTTACTATAGGAATGGTGCTCCTATATATTTCTTCCTTAAATTGAAAGAATGCTATTGTTAACTTATAATTTTCCTTTCAAACTGAAATTTTTGCCACTTCTCCAAAAAATCTTAACCAATTTAATCCTGCCAACTTGCTCCATGAAATGGCCAAATGTGCCAACATTTCTGCCCCCTTTAACAAGGCTTAAAGAAATAAAATATGCAAGCCCTTTAAAATTGAACTGTACTTAAACTTTTATTGAACATACAAATCTTTTTGGAGGAAAACTCTCATGAAACATAAGGTTTGATATTTCAAAAACACCATTCCTAAGAAAAACAACAAACTGTACATTATCAAGTCCTTCATGGACTATTCTTGGGATGAAAACTAAATTGTGAGGGTTACCCTAGTAGGAATCCTCATCTCTCTAACTATTTCATAAGAAATTTCTAATGTGATGAAGGCTATTCTATTGTTCTATGGCTTGGTGGAGCACTCAACAAGATCTACTGGAATGTTTTCTTCAACACTCTTCTATCTTTCCTCATTGGGTCCTTCATGTTTCTCTTGGGAGACAAAGGCCTCTTCCCATGACTTCTCATTCGTTGGTTGCTCTTCTCCCTTATCCTCTTCTTTGGTGAAATCTTGATATTGCCCCCAAACATTCGACTCTATCTCTAAACCTCTTGTGAGGAAAAAAAATTCATCGGATAACCAAGCCATGAAAGGGCACTCTTTTGGAGATCCACATGATCTAGCTTTTAGGTAAGCCTTTAACACATGTTCAGGGCAACATCCCATCACATATGGAATAAAAGGCTTTCTCATTGCTCTCCCAAACTCCATCTCCTCTTCTAAATTATCTCTCTCTAACTTTCACTACTCAACTTGAATTGAACAATGATGAAATCCTAGGCAACCCAATCCTCTTTTTATAGGTGCTAGAAATTTGAAATTGCCCCCAAGAGTCTTCAACCAAGTTTCCTTCTTTTTAGACATTCTAACCATTTGTCACAATCTTCACTAAGTGGTGGATGAGTCACCTTCTCCACTTGTCACACTTGTAGAATTCCACTTGTTTCATTTGTAGGCTTCCACTTGCCTCACTTGAAGGAAAACTATTTTCTAAACATATTTACCATTATAATATACTATCTACCTATCTAATTATATACCAATAGCATAATTAAACATAATAATTAATTCTATATTCCTAGTAATATTATACCTAATAGTATATACATATATTACTCTATGTAAGGACATCTTCAAGTTGTATGCAATTGTCCCAAATAATGTTTTATATGCAAAACATTATATGGAAATTGCAATTCTATGCCATCCAAAGTTGATAATTTGTAAGTATCCTCTGACAATTTCTTTGTAATTTAAAAGGGACGAATCCATGTCAGGGTAAACTTATTCGGTTTCTTCATATTCCATAATAGGACAAGGTCCCCTATCTTGAAATTTCTTTTCAGAGCTTTCCTATGAAACCATCTTTTAACTTGAGAGGTATTTTGTAACAAATTATCCCTTGCTTTATCTACTTTAGCTTCTCTTTTAATAAGAAAAGTCATGAAACTTCTATCTTTATCAGTTTTTTCGCTATATCTTTATACCAATTCAGAAGCTGAGCTTACAATCTTATTTGTAATTCTAGCTGGCAAACCATAAACTAAGTTATACGATGATGTCCTAATAGCTTTCTTAAATCTAATTTGATCTAACCATAATGCAGATTGTAGATAATTGATCCAATTTGCTAAATTTCCATCCATCAATTTCTTGATATAAGCAATAAGCTTTTTATTGGTGGACTCTGCTAGGCCATTTCCTTGGGGATAGTAGTTTGATGAGGAAAATAAGAAAATAAATTTTTTTGATGCCCATATGATAAACTCTTCAGATTTGAAGGCAGGTCCATTGTCTAACACTAACACTTTGGGTAGACCAAATCTACTTAGAATGTGGTCTTCTAGAAATGTAATCACATCTGATGCTAAACTTCCTCTTAGAGCCTTTGCTTCAGACCATTTAATGAAATAATCAGTAGCCATGAGAATAAACTTATGTCCTGCTCTTGAAGGATTAATTGTACTAATAAAATCCAAACCCCATTGCTGAAATGGTCTATCTACAACTACTGGCTTTAAAGGGGCTCTAGCCTTTTTAATATTGGACCCATGAATTTGACATTTATAGCATTTTTGAATCTTTGAACTAATGTCTTGATACATGGAAGGCCTGTAATATCCATATCGAAGTATATGTTGCATGGTCGACTTAGGGGATTCATAAAATAAATTCAAATGATCATGAAATTGTTCTAAAATGAAACTAATTTGATCATTGTGAACACATTCCAATAAAACTCCTCGAAAATCTTTTCTATATAATATACCATCTTTAATAACGAATCATCGTGCTCTTTTCAAGAAAGCTCTCTTTTAACTTGCAGTTAAATTATTTAGGATTTTCCTAGTATTAGGAAATTTGAGAATTTCATCATACTAATTCTCTTCATGGGTGTCAAGTGTACATACTTCACCTTCTCTAGCCATTAACTTGGCTAAACCCATTCTCTTAATTGTTTTTCATATTTCCAATGAAAATCTAAAACTTTACAACTTTATAAGCCATTTTCCTTTTTTTAATCCAATCTCATTTTGGGCTAGGAATCGCTTGACTATAGGTTCAATTAGCATAATGTGAACTAATGAACTTTATAAATAATATTTAAAATGCTGAAGTGCTTTAATAACTACGAAAGATTATTTCTCTAAGTCTGAATAATTTAATTCTAAACCTTTCAACTAATACACAAAAAATCCAATTGGTTCATTTTGACCTTCATCATCTTTTTGTTTCTTACTTTGAATCGTGAGCTTAAGTGGCAGAGCGTAAACTGTTAAAGCGTAAGCGTAAATTGTTAAAGCATAAGCGTAAACTATTGAAGTCTAAGCATAAAATGTCGCACCCTGGCGTAAGCGTAAACTTGCTCGTGAGCGTAGACGCCGAAGAGTAACCCTTAGCGTAGACGCCCAACACTAAACCCCAGTGTAGACGCGGAGTGTAGAATTTCAGGCGCCAGCGTAGACAGTTCTTTTCTTCAGTGTAAACTTGTGAAATCAGCGTAAAGGAGGCGGAGATGGGCAAAGGAAAAGAAGTAGAAGGTCAGGGGAGGAAGGGTCCCGACTTGAACTTTGCGGAGGAGACTGAAGCCATGCTGCAGTGCCTACCCCAGCCAAGGGTCCCATCATGGCCTGTGACATCCTACAGGTAAGCTTTGATCCCTACCTCTGTTATTATTTTTTTGCTTCTCTTTTTTAGCGTAGACAGTCTCGGCGTATACGCTGAGCGTAGAGGGTTTTCAGCGTAGAGGGTTTTCGACGTATACGCCGAGCGTAACTTCATAGCGTGAAGTCGGATTAGCGTAGACTATCAGGGCATAATTAGTTTTATCAGCGTAAGCATTTTTTCTGCACTATTATGTCAGCGTAAGTCATGGCGTCATGAGTTCTCTATCCACAAAGTTTTGTCAGCGTGATTTGTTTGTTCTATCAGTGTAAATGTTGTTTATTGTGACAGCATATACGCTGAGGGTTTGTTCAGCGTATACGCTGTGCATGTGCAGTTGTGTTCATAGCGTAGACTTTTTTTTCATGTTTCTGGCCTAAACTTTTTTAATCAGTGCCAGCGTAGACTGTTTATGCTGAAATCAAACTTGGGCGTATACGCTGAGGGTTTCTTCAGCGTATATGCTGAGCATGAAATAGTTCATTGTCCGCGTATACGCTGAGTTAAGCAGCGTATTACGCTAAGAGTAAACAGTTTCACTGACGTATACGCTGGTTTATGGGGCGTATACGCTGAGTGTAAATAGTTAGCAAATTTTTAGATTTTAAGTGTTGATTCCTGATGTAAACTCTCGCTTTTCGGGCTGTTTTGAAGCATGGCTAATTTTTCATGGCATTTTGATTGCTTGCAGGGATAGTTAGCGCTTCCTCCTAGTTGTTGATCTTGTCGGGGTGTTAACATGGGTTGGGCCCGTTAAGGCTGAGGAGCTTCCCCTGGATCTAACCGTGGATAACAATGGGGTTTGGTTCAGGGAAGGCGCATGCGGATTTCTGGCCTTCCTGTTAGACAATTTCGAGGTGGCCATCTGGTTGAACTTTAGCAAAGTGATTGCAAGGAGCGTGCTTAAGGCAATGCTGCCGGGAGTTGCAGAGGATGTCATGGTCTTCATAGAAGACATTGATGAGGGGCCGCTTGTTAACGAGGATGGTTCTACCTACGGGCCCAGGTCAACACGGCCATTAACGCGCATGTGGGCACTATTGCCACGAGGGTTAGACTACCTCAACAATACTTTGTTCATAGCTTCCCACGTGCACACATTGTTCCAGAATCCTCCTGGCACAGTGCACCGAGTGGATAGGTAGGGCTATTTAAGTTTTGTTGTTTCCTTTCGTCGTTTGGTGTTTGTTTCTTGTTTTGACGTTTGTTTGTTTATAGATCGAAGACCAACCCAGACAGGACGTACGTTGAGGATGAAGGACTAGCTCTTGCTCGCATGCCCTGGAGGCATTCATGACAAGTCCCACCCTTCGTGGAACCATACTGGGTCAAATGAAGGGAGCGATCATCCATTTTCATAATCAGTTCTCCAGAGCATTTACGATGTGCAAGGCTCGTGGGTGGCTTCATGAAGACTAGTCGGACAAAGGGCTAGTCTTCCCTCGTGACTTTGGCAGCACCCCTAAATCCACCACTAACGGTAAATGATAACATTTCCTAGATATGTTAGTGAGTTGGTCCAACTGTTTGGAGTTATGCTGATATGACCATTTTAAATTGCTTTTATAGTTGATGTACCTCCTAGTGGGGATCCGGTGACAACTAGACAAACTGAGACTACCTTGTCGATGAAGTTCAGGGAGGTGGCTAAGGCTCAAAAGTGGTTGCGTAGACAAGCTCCACCATCCATCATTCATTGCCTGGATAATGCTGGCCTCATGGAGCTCTTTGTGACCCCGAGTCCTGACGTATCCATAGGGGAGATGATTAGGATCGTGGATTCTTTTAATGAGTCTGTCTCATACTACAGCACCTGGATTAAGGGTGTCAAGGTAGTTTTTCATCTGTCGCCCAAGTTCATTTCAAACTTATTTGGTGTACCGGTAGATGGCTTAAATGTAGTATTAGACAGAGCTCATAAAGAGCTCCAGACGGTTCGTGAGTTGGAAGATTGGCTAGGCGTGGCCAAGGGTGCCAAGGGATTCCCGATGCAGGGGAAAGCAAAAGTTGTGGAAGTGAACGAATTATATCCCCTGTTCAGGGCATGGGTATTCCCTAAAACCCTTTCCCAGGTGAAGTATCTTGGGGTTGAGGCTGTTCGTGTGATGCGAACTATCTTGGAAATGGGCATGTGATATAACTGGGCACGATTTTTGTTGTCGGGCATGCATAAGGAGATAGTGCGGTTGCGTTCGAATGTCAAGGCGCAATCCCACTTCACCTTCGCGTTCTTCACCGGTTATCTTCATCATTTTGCCAAGTTCCTAGTAGTTTGTGCAGACAACAAGTTTGTTTTGCGGGATCAGGGTCAACTATCCTTCCCGTGGATCAATCACTTGTTTGAGACAACAAAATCCCAAGATGCACCTGAAGGCATTGATGAATCCATTTCTATTACTACAGGGGGATCATCTGGTGCTTCAATCCACACACATGATAGTTTGGGATTGGAGCCAGATGACGTACCCTACACCACTAGAACGGTAGAACGGGTTATCAAGGAGACCGTTGGCCAAGCCAAGTCAAACCTAAAAAGGCCTAAACGCACAACTGAGGAAGTCTTCGATGTGAACTAGCCATGTGTGAAGTGCATACACTTCAAGCTTCCTAGTAAGAAGAGCTCGCCCGCTTATTGCTTTATTGTTTTCATTATGTTTATAACTTTTACTTCAATTGCTTACGTCTCATTGATATTTTTGGCTTGATTTAAAAAAAAGTGAGGAAGCAGGCTTTAGAGACTATCACCGAGGAGGAGGAGACAAATACGGAGAAAAATAATGAAGAGAAAAATGTGGGTAAAGATCAAGGAGGAGGAACTGAGGAATCAAAGGAGAAGACTACGGAAACTGAGCCGCTGGACGATCAGAATGCTATCGACCAAATGTTCAGCAGCTTCCTTAAGGGAAAGCTGGATCTGGGCGATCCCCTAGAGGGTGACAAGGATCATGGTACGTTTTCCTTTTTATTTCATTTTGAATTGCTTGGTCAATTGTCATTCCTATGGCATCTTATTTTCGTGTTTTTATCCTGTTCAAATGAAGGTAGTCAGACCAGGACGGTGTGGTTGGATGTACCTATAAAAATGTTTCCTCCTAAGAGGACCGCAAAGGTTAGTTTGTCCTGTACCCGTGAGCCATTTACTTGGTCTGAAATGCCAAGAAAGATGGATTTTGTACTTGGAATCGCAGAGGAGGTTGTTAAACGGATCCAGGAGGCCCACCTTGATATAGGTATAAATCATTTACAGGTTTGGAGTTTCACATCTTGTTTATATTGTCCTAACATTAGTATTTTTTGCATGGGTAGGCGATAAATTGAGATGGGATCCCTCTAAAAGCATTAGCATGGAAAGTTTAACCACACTTTCCCCATAAGTGGAATAGGTGCCAAGGCCTATTTATGATGGAGTTGCAGAAGACGTTGTGCACAACACTAAGTCGTTATGGACCTGTAGGCATTCCATTGAGTAGTTGTGGCTACAGAGTCAGGCAAAAGAAAAGGAAGTCTCTGAATTGTCAGTGGAACATGACAATCTGAAGGCTCGGTATGAGTTCTCCGCTGCCAAACTAAGCAAAGATTCCTCCTGGCGAACGTCCGAGGTTACATACACTAGATATTTGAATCTACTGAATCGTCATGCGTTGCTGACTCGGAGAATGGCAAAGCGCAAAGCTCAAATTGATCTCCTGAACCTTAAATGTCAAGATTGGAAAGCCTTTGCTTCTAGATTTCGTAAGTGGGGTTAGGATGAGAAGAATCACAAACATTAGTACAAGAAGTCGTTAAAAAAGGTGTCTATTGAAAAGCGCCAACTAGAGATGTTTGTGAAGGGTTTGGGTTTGCGTTCTGCCTTCGATACTTTTGCTCAAAATACAACTGTGGAAATGGATTCGCCTACAAGGGTGATCACAACTACTTCTGTGGAAGTGTCGGTTGGCGAGTTCCCTCTGAAACATCCTACCTGGTCGGCTATCAACAAAGGAAAGACTTTGGCAGACGTCGACTTAGGCCTTGATGGGACAGATTGGGCCATCGTTTTAGAAGAGGAAATCCTTCGTCGGCTAGAATTTAGCTTAGGGGGATCTCCTATGGTAAGGTTTTGTCTTTATGAAGTTAATTTATTGAATAATGTTTAAAATTTTGACATTTGCATATTCTTATGTTGGTTGTTTCCTTTTGGTATTTTTAGGATGAAGGTGGCGATGATGCCCAAGATGCTGGCCCCAGTGGAGCAGGGGCCCCTAATGCTAGTGGATCTAAAGGGGACGATCCTCCCATCCCAAATGCTTAGGCTTTTTAATTTTTATTCTTAGTTTTCTGTTTTATGGGACTATTCTGATTCCAATTGATGCGGGAATTGTGAATTGAAAAATTTGAGGTATTTTAATGAGACAGTGGAAGACAGTTAACTCTTGTAATTGTATAAAATATTTTGTTGATTTTGAGTTTATTTGCACACATGACATGACAATGTAAAATGTTTTTGGTTTACTTTTTTTTGCTTTAAGCATGACGCATTGGAGTAATTATAAATGATAAGCGGAAAGGAAAACAAAGCATAAGTGTAGGAACTAGTTTAAGGCCATTTCGGGCCAAATTCGCACTAGTTTAAGGCCATTTCGGGCCCCAATGTAGGCAAAGGACATCTCAGATGACATGGGTGGATTTTCTGTTGAACGATCATTGCTAATCGTGGCTAGTTTTACGTCTTTGCGGACATGATAGTTTAACGTCATTTCGGACAGGGAGTGTAGTTTAATAATAATAATTTTTTTTGGTTTTTTGATTTATCATAGTTTAGTGTCATTTCGGACGAGTTGTAGTTTAACGTCTTTTCGGACATGTTATAGTTTATCGTTTTGGACTGGGCGTCTTGATATTATTGTAATAGTTTTTTAATTTTTTTCCTTTTAATGTTAGGCAATGTGTTAACGGGTATGATTCTGTATTCAGTGTCCCCTTCGCTGATCACATTGAATGGTGATTCAACCCAAGGGACATATGATGGAATAGCTTCCGTGTTAGCGTTTTCAGATGTTTCAGTAGTTGGTGTGATTTTTGTGCGAGTTTCCACTTGAGAGGTTGTATGTACAGTGTCAGACGTAGGTGTTTCTGTTTTAGGTGGGTCTTGTTCCATGTTTAAAGGTTCACTGCTTACATGTTTTTATCGTTTTGTTTAGGCTCTTCGAGCTCGACTTTTGATCCTTGGTCCATGTCCACGTGTGATGAAATGATAGGCGTAGCAACCTCCCCCGTGTATGATGATTTCATCGCCTTCATAAGGTAGGTGGATATCTTGGTGTATAGGGGAGGAGACCACTTTTAGTTGGGCCAACCAGGGTCTCCCTAATATTAAGTTGAATCTTGGCATTTCGTCGACCACCAAGAAATCAATGGACATGGAAAATTGGTCCCCTGCTATGAAGTCTAAGGTCACTATGCGTTTGACCATTACATGTGACCCGCTGAATGATTTTAAACATGTAGTTGCAGTTGGTTTGATTAATTCAGTGAGCCCTAGTTGTTCAATGATGGGGTATGGTACTACGTTTGTGGCAGCTTCATCGTCTACGTAGACCCTATGTATCTTGAATTGGTTTATGCGTATCATTATGAACATGGGGGCTATTGTTATTTCCCCTGTTTTCTTGTCTAGCTTAATGTTGTCGTCATGGAAGCTCAAGGCTTTAGGAGTGGTTCTGTGAGACGAGTACATTACCGCATGAATGGCGGGTTCGTTCAGGGGCAAGTCCTCACTTACCGGGATCAATGTTAACATGGGTACTAGAGCTTCTCGATGTGTTTGGGATGTTAGCACCAAGTCATACAAGCTCAGCAAAGTGTTCTTTTGCTTCAATGCTTGGGTCACTTGCATCAAGGACGTTGCTAAGTCTCTACTATTTGGGGCGTTTTTATCAATGATAACTGGGTCCATTGGGCCTAACAGTTTTATTTCATATTTTTTTGGTTTGTCATTTTTGTTTGAAGCTGCCGTTTTAAGCGGTTCATGTTTTTCAGATGATTCACCTTCGTTACCTGCGTTCGGTTGGTTGTTAGGTGACGACATAGGTATGGAGTTAAGTGGAGTGGGCTTAGGTGGCCCCAGAGCTAACAGTTGGCATTCCTTCTCCACATGTTCATGTGTAAGCCTATCTGCTAAATGTTCTCATGTGTGGCGTGGAGGTGGAGCTGGTCTTGGAGCTTCAGGCTGCCCTAGGATTCTTACCACGTATGGAGGTGGGCAAGGTTGTGGTTGGACAGTTGGATGTGGTGAGTGGAAGGCTGGCCAAGTACCCTAATGACGTAGGGGCTAGGTTTGCCTTGTGTTTGTGAGGTGGAGGCTTGAAAATCATTAAGTTTTTCGGGGATCCTAATGACATATGGGGTTTGTTTCAGTGGAGGTTGGACCTCCACCGTTGCGACCACTAGTGGTACTCGGACTATGAAAGTGGCAAGCTGAGTAGAAGGGGTTGATGCATTTGAGGGAATGATGGGAGGGACACACACCACGTATGGTTTGTCACATGTCATGGTGTTAGGCATGGGTACGACCGAGGGTATTCGGATGACGTATGGCTGCTGGGGGGCACGTGGAGGTTGAGGCATGGGCGTGGACACAACGGAGGGAATCTGAACTACGAACGACCTATCAAGTGTTTCCTATTTATATTGGGGATAGACAATGTTAATGTTGGATGTATCGGAATCATCATCAAGGTAGATATTATTGATGACGTACGACACCTCTTTGGTGTTTAGGGGGTCTTTGTACACCCCCATAGCTTGATTCTATGGTGTGACCGGGTTGGCCTCATCAAAAGTGATTTGGCCTTCATCGATCATCCGCTGAATATCCTGCTTCAAAGTGAAACAGTAATCTGTACCATGCCCATTTTGTTGATGGTAGTTGCAAAAGTGAGCCATTCTAAAGCCTTTGGGTATGGGAGGCTCATCCGGCGTTGCTAAGCTTGGGTTCTGAACGAGTTGACAGAACCGGTCATGTCTCTGGATGGCCGCAGGGGATAACTATTTATGTTTCATTAGCCCAGCCTTCAGGAGTTGATCGAAGAGCTAGGAAGGCTTCATTGCCAGAGGCGTATATTGAGAGGGTTCTTTCCTCTCGAAATTTTGTGTACGGTTTGTTGTTGGGTTTTGCGATGATGATGATTCCGGCGTGGCTGTAGGAATTGGTTTATTGTAGTTAGTAGGGGCTGCGGGCAAGTTATTTTGGTGTGTCATGTTTGATTGTTGCACACCTGCTATTGCTGCTATGGTTGTCTTAGCCTTCTCTTTATCTTTTTTAGTGTGTTGATTTTTGAAGGCTAAGTATGCAGGGTCGTGGCTATTTTGAGCTGCCTCCTCTATATTTTTGATTTGTACAAAAGCCTGGTTAAGATTACGCGCATTAAGGTAGTACAGGTTATATTTAAAGAAATCATTAATAGCTTCCTTCAGAATTGTGACCAAGCATGTCTGGGAGATCAACTTGTGCAACTCATTGAGGGCGGCGCTCCACCTCTGAATAAATTTTTGTACAGGTTCAAGCGGTGCTTGCTTGACCTGTATGAGGCTATCCAGTGTGGCCTCGGGTTTCAAGTTGTACTTGAACCTAGTCACAAACTAGTGTAATAAGTCTTCCAAGGAGAAGATGGAATTCCGTGGCAGAGCCCAATACCAATCGAGTGCTCTCCCTACGAGGGACATGGGGAACACTCAGAGAATGGCATGGGGCCATGCTTGGAGTAGCGCGCATTCTAACCTAAATGTTATTAAGTGTGCGTTGGGGTCTATCTCCCCATTCTATTTGGTTAGTGTTGGTAAGGAGACACCTTTGGGCAAGGTTAAGGGTGGGACAGAAGAGCTGATGGGGTCATCGTGGTAGAAGTCCACTACCTTCAACTCCCCGTCGGTGGCTATTTTGAGGTGTTTTACCTCGTCAGTTAATTCTTGCGTTAGTTTCTTAGCATCTGCCCAATCTTGGGCACTAGGTGACAAGACAACTTGTGGTTGTGGTATACTGTATAGGTTAGACGATTGGATGGTGGGTTGAAAGGCCGAAAGCTGCGTGGTCGACGGTTGTGTTTGTGGAAGGTGCACAACATGTGGTGTTAAGGATGCTGCATTATATACAGGGGGTTGCTACTGCTGTGGTTGTGGTCATATTTGGGGAATGTTAACATGTGGAAATGTGTGAGATGACACATTGTGGTGAGAGGGTTGGTGTAACAGCACACCCATTGCTGGCCATTGCCTAGCTACGTTATGTGTAGGGACCTCTTGTTGGGTTACGGCGGTCGAGGGGGCTACGTGCATTTGGATGTGAGGGATGTAGTGGGTGGACATGGAAGCTGGTATTATGTGTGGAATCCCTATCACTTGAGGTGGGAATGTCACTCCCATGCTGTCGTGAAGGGGCGGTGCTTGTGAGGACGAGCCTGCAGCTGCAGTGGGTATGATTGCGAGAGGGAAGGTGTTAGGTTGGGGGTCGCTCAGGGTAGGAATATGCACTAGTGCGGATGTTTCTGGTGGTGGTGCTTGGGCCTGGGTGAACCTGAGATGCTAGAGGGGCATGATTTCCCCTGTATCGGGATGAAAAATAAGGTTAATGTGTGCTTGTGGGCTTAGGGTGTGGTAAGAATCCTCTTGTTCAGATTGAGCAGTGAATTCATCCTCTTACTCCAGTTGGGGCTCTAGCGCAGGCTGATCCAACGAGTGGCTCCTTTGCAAGAGGAGCCATGTGATGAGCTCCGAATACTGCTTCGGAACAAGGATTACGTCCTACAGTGAAGGGATGAACTCGTGTCCCCCCCTGTAAAAGAGTTCGAACTACCTCTTTACCTTCATTTTGGCTCGATCTACAGCCAGGCCAGCTTGTATCTTAATACATATGAAATTATATTGATCGTAGGTTATAATGTTAGAGGTCGGGTCTCTCCCTTGCAACCTTAGGAACTGGCAGGGCCCCACTGTGGGTTGTACTCCCGGGTGTTGCGCGATAGGGTGTTGGACAACCATGGTGCCCATGACGTCGGTTACTTGAGCAGTTGCGACGGTGGTGTTCACAGGGTTCATGATGACCTATTGACCTATTGAGGGTATGACACGGGGTGGAGGAGCAAAATTAGTGTGCTTAGTACAGTGTAAACGGGGTGGCAAAGTGTAGCATATACGCTTCAATGTTTAGCGTATAGCATCAGCGTAGACAACGTATACAACGTAAGGAGTGCAGCGTATATGCTAGGAAGCGTATACAGCTTTGGGGAACAATGTAAAACAAGGCATAGCGTAAAACAGAGCACAACGTAAAACAAGGCATAGCATAAAACAAGGCACAACGTAAAACAGAGTACAGCGTAAAATAGGATAGAGCGTAAAACAGAGTACAGAGTAAAACGAGGCGCAGCGTAAAACAAGATAGCGTAGAGAATGGAGTGTATGGTTTTCTGGTTAAGTTTTAACAGGGACAGCGTAAACACTGAACAACGTAGACGCTGGACAGTTTGCAGGCTGAGTTTCCTAACTGGGCTGCGTAGACGTTGGGAGGGTTTCAGCAGGAAGAAACATGTGGTTGGCAGCGTATACACTCAACAACGTAAATGTTGGAAAATTTGTAGGTAAGGTGTTTAGGGGCCCTCCTTCTAGCATCAATTTCTGTATCGCCTAAAATTGTCGGTCGCCGGCTGGAAGGAAACAGAGACCGTGGGATTGCAGGACGCTCACAGAAGACCCTGCCTTCACCTGAGGGCAAGCTGGAATGCACGAAGGCAGAGCACCTTGGGTGGTCCGCACGTGGATCAGACAAGGATTTCCCCAAACGTATGCCGAAGTGTTATACGCTGGGTTATGCTTAAACGGCGTAACAGGCGTAAATGAGAGTGTAAACAGTATAACAGATGAGAACAGGACGTAAATGTAAACGAGCGTAAACAGAACACATGTAAGAAATTAGTGTGAACTGTAAACAATGATATTACAGAAGGAAAGTACAATGCACCAGTCTAACGCAGTTGTGATGGAACACAAGGTGGACGAAAAGCCCTGGTGGATGCAGGGATGACTCAGCTAGTTTGGACTGTATGCGTAGCGTAGAGACTGTGTGCCCAGCATACAGTACTATCCAACATAAAGGGATTTTTAGCTCTGGTGCGTAGCGTAATTATTCTCTAGTATGCTCTGGGATTTTTGCCAACTGTCTTGGTACAAGTGGAAAAGTGGAGTTTTTATACCAGTTGTTACGCTAGACTCGGGATGGGTGACACGTGGACGTTGACCGGGTGCACAAAGGGCACAAAATTTACAATTGTATAACAGATTACATCTGCTGAGCATATACGCTGAGCGTATACGCTGTATCAGGCAGGCGTAAGCTCTGGGTGTATACGCTGGGCGTATACGCTGGGCGTATATGCTGGATGTGCTGGGCATAGATGCTATGGACGTTGGGCGTATACGCCGAGTGTATATGCCGAAAATGGCTGGGCGTATACGCTGATGGTTGGCGACTTGCTTCAATTCTTGCTCTTCGGTGCTGTTTTCATTCTATCTTTGGAGATTCCACATCGGGCATAAACATTTTCCATACTTGCCGAGCGTACATGTGAAGTGTACATCGGGCGTGTAAGTTGGATGTCTACGCTAGGCGTATACGCTATGGATGTTGGGCGTATACACTGGTACTGCATACTTAGTGAAAATTAAGCATTTTGATTCCCAAAGTTACAATGTGCGACACCAAATGTAGCTGTGGTTGTCCGTGGGTCCTAGGGACCTACTTCTTGCTGGAGAAGAACCAAGCTCGAAATTTTGTTGTGTTTCACTATCCACTATGTAATCAATTGAGCTTCTTCCTCACTTTCTTTGACTCGAGGACAAAATTTTACTCAGTTGTGAGGGTATGATGAAGTTCTATATTGTTGATGCATTGACTAGGTCATGTATACAAGACCCTGTATACGTGGTCACGTCGACGGGGCCCCGTTTACGTAGCTGCCTATCTCAGCCTATAAATAAGAGGGCCTTCCGCCTCATTTAGCATCCTTCTAGTAGTGGTAGCTAAGCTCTTTTATTTTGTTTTCATAGAAGTTATATTATTTTCTCAGTGTATGCCTGTAGTGTGATGCTTGTAATTGTACGACACCTTTATTTGAGTGTGACGTACTTGGATGCACACATGACTAGAAATAAAGATCGAGATTACTTCATCATTCTAGCATTCACTTAGTTTTAATTATTTAATTATTATTATTAATTGTTATTGTTATTTATTATTTTCTTACTTAATATTTATTTATCATCATTTACTATTCCTATTGTTAAATGCGGAATGAGTATGACTTAATCACAAGCATTTAAGTATCACTACTTGGTAACCCAGTAGCGTACCTAGGATCTACGCTTGGTAACCCCAGTAGTAGTCATGCACGAGGTCCAAGATGTTTACGATTGATTAAGGAATGGATGCTTATCGCACTTAGGTTAGCTTAGAATTCATTTCCTATTACTCATTAGTTTAGTCAAAATTATTCTCCATTGTCTCTAGGAGTAGCACTAATTTAGGATCACATCATACGCCTCACTCTGGACTAAACCATACGTGACAAAGCAAATACTAGTCTAGGTGAGAAGACAGCGAATTGCGATCAATGTGTAACAATATAGATACCACAACTAGCCTATCCACGAAGTTCAACTAGATTGTGCGTGAATGCTCGTATTTATATGGTTGAGTGTAGGGGTACCTCACCACTCATCAACAACTAAGGATCGAGTGGCCCGCAACTTTCATGGCCAAGACAGCATTAGAGATGCATCCCCTACTACCATAGGTAGCATTTCATAGGGGAAGCATCTCATCGCTGAGACAGTGGCCACCAAGTTGCAGCGAAAGAGGCCTCACTTAGATGAGGAACCACCCCATACAGTAGAGGAAGGGGGGCCATCACTATGGTTTAAGCTATGTAAGACACAACCTCCCATCGGTAAATGCTCCTTTGTTTCTTTGCCTCTTTCTTTTTGATGAAGTGTTTGCTACACTATGCTTCGCTAAGTAGTGTAGCACCTATTTTAAGCTAACATTGTTTAAACTATAATGCTAACATGTTTTTGTTGTTAGAAGAAGAAGAAGGTGAAGAGGAAGTATTGGCCCCCAAGTCAGGGGTAGCGAATAAAGACATAGGGAGCCAGTCATAAAGGAGAGGGCTCCAATTAAGAGTGAAAGAGCTCCCACCATGAAGGAAGGAACTCTTGTCATCAAGAAGAAGCCTCCTATTGAAGAGGAAGACTTTCCTAACAATGAAGAGGAGCCTCCTATGGATGAGGAGGGTGCTGCTGCTTTCAAAAGAAAGGAACCAGCAAATAAAGAAGTAGCTCATGTTAGCCAAAATGAAACTCCTACTAGAGGTCCCTTTGCCGAATGAGTGTAGAGACCAAAAACCTCAAAGGCTGGAAACACCAAGGGGTCGACGATCATGGATAGTCTCGACCCTGTATCTGCGGGAGGGCTGTGCTAGATGGAATGGATATGGAGCAACCTAAATGGTCTGGTTGATCAGAGAGGGACTTAGTTGGCATCTATATAGCCTTTTGGAACATGTAGTTTGAAAATATGAATGCGAGCACGAAGTAATGCTTAAATGAAAAGGAGATAGAAAAAATATTGTAAAACACAGTAATAAGTAGGCAATAAAATGAAATGCAGTTAGAAAAATGCACTTCTTCGAAGCTACAAGTTTGCTCTGTGAAGATGGATACAATTGGTTACACGGCATTGAGGAGTGCAGAGGTCCCAAGAGTAACCAAGATGTGTATTGGTGACCATTTGGGACATGACCGCCAACGAGTATCCTCAAATAAGATTTAGGTGTTTGCTGGTCTTTGGCAACATCAAGGCTTAGATACCTCCAAATAGACTTAGTAGTTAATGTGAGTATGTGTGTGTGTTGCTGCGATTTGCAGTTGTGAAAAATGAAATGATTGGGTTTTGTGTAAAACTATAAATAACTTATCTTAAAGAGATTCAGCCAACTTTGCAAAGTACTATGAGTTGTTGAGAGTTTCGATTTTGTTTAATTGCCTAGTCTATGCGGTCCTTATAATACCTACTTGTAAAAAATAAAGTGTTGCAAAAAAATTTGAGCACAACTCTGCGAATTTACTCCTAATTTTTCCTAGAGAAAGAGATAGTTCCACAAGAAAACTAGAAATAGAGCAAGATTCAATGAAAATAGAAAGAAGAGAAAAAGAAAGAAGATTTGTGTAAAGATTTCAAATGTTTAAACAAGGTAAAATGATACTAGTAAACACTTTGTAATAAAACTATCCCAAATTCAATAACTACAAATTGTTCAAACTTCCAAGGCTCAAATAAGCAATTTCTGCAAGACAATCCTACTATGCTACCCCAAAAAATTGTTGTGTAAACTATCACGTACTAGACTCTATTTTGGCTAGATAATAGACATCAACGATTGCTTTTAACAGAACCTTGAAAGGACTAGATAATTTATGATTGAAATACCATGGAGATTCACTTTAAAGATAAAAGAAGCTATTCTAGTCCTATCAAAATACCAAATATTTTTTGAACCCTCTTGACTATTGAATCGTTCAATGTTTTGACTACATGTAGAGGCTCTCTTACAACAATCTCAATAGCAGTTTTTATACATTGCACAATAATAAAATTCACTACTAAAATGCTCTTAAGGCTTTCAAACACAAGCTTTTCTATAGCAAAATTTTAATACAGATTTTCTATCACGCAACAAGAACAATAAGAGCAATCTAAAAATCCCAAAATTACTTGCCAAACATGATACTATCTAAACCACTAGCTAAACAATTTAAACAAAATAAAAAATAAACATAACTCACAGGACTATGACAAAGAGGCTGAAATGTTGTCTTTAGCAAATCATCTTACAAGCAATCTTTCACAATGTCTTCTTTTTAATCCTCCTCCAAGATCCAAAGTGAGACCCCCCATCCTTCCTACCCTTGAAGCCCTTTTATAGGGTCTCATAGGTAGTTAGGTATTATAAAATATCTTGGGTAACTTCTTTCCCAAGTAAGAAGGTTATAACTTGCCCAACAAGTTAGGAGATATTACTTTCCCAACAAGTTACGAAATTATAACCTATACATGAAGTTAGGAGAAAATCATGCTAACATTGGCATGTGTCCCATTTAGTTGCCAAGTGGTTTCATGGCAATGAAAATTAAAATTAGCTACAAATATCATAGTTGTAACTATCATAGTAAGTTACAACTTAAAGGGATAATAGCCAAATGTCCCCTTTTTTCTTAAATCATAATATATTATTTTTAACTATGAAAAACCATCCATTAGAAACCTTGCCATGTACAAAATCCAGTTAAGAGACAAAGGATGCGTAGAACCAAGTAACAGCTCCAAGTTCCAGGAAATATTTATCATTCTTGATGCAGCCTTGTTTGTCATGAGAAATTAACATCTGCTCCACTCCCAGCTCTAACTCCTTGAATTGTTGCATGCTGAACACAGCCATGTTTGTTGCTACTAATTTTTTTGCGAAATTCCAACAAGTTGAATTTTGAATGCCATCCTCAATGCAAAAACCAAAAAATTAAGAGGCCTAATTTTGCAACTGAACCAATACTCTGGTGGTCATAGATTCCCCTCCAAAGATGCTCTTATAGCATCACTGCTCTTTTTTCTCGATAATGGTGTCAATTAAATCATGGCTTCTCTTATGGGATATGCTCTCAATGATAGAACCAGTTGTAGAAAATTGCTATTCTTCTTCGATGGCTTTGCCGAAGATCCACCGTTGCGCATAACTTGGAACAGTTTCTCACCACAAATTTAGACCGTTGTTCCTTATTATTGGCAATGTGGCACATACTAGCAGGGCTACACAGGAAATCAGTTTCCAAGAGGAAGGATATGCTAATGGAGGATCTACCATTGCTACATCCACAAGTGCCTTTCATGATTTATTTCAAAAAAAACAAGTTTAATGACTGTTACTCAAAATCTTCTAAGAATTACTGCAATATTTTTGGCATCATCCAGAAATGGATGCGTTGGTGTGCCATGGCAGAGACATAGGTCTGTAGCCCAAGCCTAGGACGCTGGCTATGGTGGTGAAACCCAACGAGAAATTTGAAGATGATATTATTATATTAATATTCTAAATCTCTAACAATGCACTGTAACAGCAACCCATGCAACACTACACACATCATGCAATGAAAATATGCATCGTCTCAATCTTAACGGAAGCAACACCAAACATTCTAAAACCGTATGCCCATGGAAAATTTGGGGGAAGAAAAACAGAAAGAAAGAATAAGAGGACTAAATTCATGTAAGTTCCATGAATTCTAGATCATCCACTTAATATTTCAATTTTCAACCCATCACCTTAGGTCTTGAGCTTTTGTGTGCCTGAAAATTAGTCGGCGGTGCCAGTAGCCACGAAATTGCTCCTCCATGGACCAAAAATAGCAGCCAAATCCAAATAGGAAGGTCGAAGTTGGGAGTCAAAGCTTTGAAACCATGATTGCTCTACTCTAAACTCTCTCAAAAAGGGAAGCTTTGTGTTATTTTGGCTTGGCCAACCACCACCTCCGAAATCCACAAGTTGCTTGAAATTCCATTGAAATGCACTAGATGTTGGCTACAAATTCATAGAACTTGAAATGAACTGTGAATTGGATCAAATCTCTGCCATTGTTGCTAATGTGGTTTGCAAATTTGCTACCCGCCTGCACTGTCTTTGTTCTGTGCTTTTTTCTCGTTTTTAAATGCTACAAAATTGATGAAAAACATGCATGTAAGCCCATGAATCTTATCGGGATAAAAACATGCATTTATGTTGTTTGCTTTGGAAACTACCTTCAATTCATCCTCAGATCTGGGCTCCTTGTTCTTATCAAGATGAACCTTCAAAGATAGCTTTTTTTAGGCTTTTCCAGCATCCTCAACGGTGTAATTTTTCTCAAGCCCTAAAATTGCATAGAAATCTCTGTTTCGGTTAACTCTCTTGATGATCTCAAGATGCTTTTTTGTGTAGGTAGCACTAGCCACACCATTAGCATTGGGAAATTTTCATCTAGGGTTTTCAGAGCTTTCAGAATTCACTAATGCTTCCTGAGGGACACGGGTTTCAGAGGCCGATGTTTCATAGCCGTTTTCTTTCATAACATTCTCACAAGCAACCAAAAGATCATCAATGGGTAGAGAAGGATCAGGGCATTTATCCTTACTTTGAAATTTTTTGGCATGTGCTACACCTAAAGCTTACTTGCCAATATTGAGACATTTAACTGCATCTTCCTTGTTACCATCCATTATTGCAAAAGCTGTGACTTACTTCATAGTGTACTTCACCAAGTTTGCCCAAGGTAAGTCTTTAATTGGTCTCCTCCACAGAAAGTACAGGAAGAACAACCAAATTTCTATATAGATACAATTCCAAAGAACATTAGTAGAGATGCTAGGGTCTACGAATTTTCTAAATTCAAACCCTCCATCTTTCTAAGATGAATCGGGTGATGGATTTGATGGTAAGAAAGAACAAACAAGATGGCCAATTCTCAATTCTTATACTATAAAAAACTTTAATCAATTTTATCATGCCAACCTATTCCATGAAATGGCCAAAATGGGCCAACAACATGTAGAGCAAGATGGATGTGTGTTGGGGCATGGACTCAGGAGCTGAGAATGCAAGAATTCTACCAAGGTGGTAGAAAGAGGGCAAAACAAAGTGCCAACTGAGAATGCTAATTGTTTGAAGTGTTAAACAGAAATCTTACAATGCTCAAAGTTACAATGCTAGTGTGACCCAGAGCATGAAAGTTGAAGAGAAGAGAGATCTTTTTTGTTAAGAGTCGCTCATTAGGATATTTATAGGACCAAGGATGCACGAAAGCTACAGTTTGGATGCCACGTGCCTTGGGCCTATGCTGACCTATCTATGTTGCACATGCCTACATGACCATTGGGCGAGCCTACCACACTGTAATTACAAACCTTCCATGTCATAATTACATTGTCAGAGCAATGGTGCAATTAGGTGAGGTGCATTAATGTCGCATAATCGCTTGCCACCTTACTATACTCTATAGCATAGCACATTGGAGTAGCGTAGCATCTTGTTATGAGTCTTATTGCATGTGTAGAAATCCTTTGAAACATGTAGGCTATTCATTGTATGTTTACTACGTTATGCTATGCTACGTAGCATAGCGTAGCGTTTGGTCTTAGTTGCAAAAACATTTCCAATCTGTAAACTTTGCTTCCTACACAGTGAAACTTGCGAACTTGTTGTCACTGACGTTCGAGATGCCTTCTATCAACTTCAGTAGAATTGCTACCCATTGCTGCACCATGTATCTTAGCGTAGCATAGCAGCAAACATGATCTAATGTTGGCCAAGTTCACCGCTTTCTAATGGTAGGAGACATTGTTGAAGGACTTGGAGTTAGGCGAGGGGACTGATCATCCAGCTTTTGCTACACTATGCTATGTTGCGTAGCATAGAATAGCGTAGCATTATGCTTTTGTAGACATATTCTAAATTTTTCTACGCTACATGTCGTAGTGTAGTGTAGCAAGACTCCTTGACTTAGAAAATTTGTTGAAGAAAATAGTCTGAAAATCAAAGCATTCATCTCTTGAAGAACTATGGTAATGTTGCATGATTTGCAAAGACCTAGTGAAGTAAGAATGTCTTCAAATTTTGGGATGTTTCATTAGCTACTCTTTGTCAACGTCTGGAGGATGGGCTCGAGAGACATCAACAAAGAAAATGAAACACCACCGAAGACATGAGGCTAATGTTGTCGCTTGGTGAACGTCAAGATGTTGGTTGGCTACATTTAAGAGTGAAAGAGTGAAGTAGGGAGGAAGGAGGTTGATGAGAAGGATAAAGATGATGTTTAGTAGAGTCCCTTGTCGGAGTGCTCATGAGGGACTCGTTCACATTTTCATCTTTGCCTTTGCTGGCCTTCGACCCTCTATAGGACAGGTGTTTCCTCCCCTAGGATGAGTTTTGTTACATCTGTGTAGGGCTTTGACCTGCCTAGAGATGCTTCCCATGTGATGATCTATGTTACACATGTCATGGAACTTGCACCCTGAAGTAGTCAAGCTAGTCAAGGCACTCACTTCACGATGCCATAGCGTTTGCTGTGGTGGCTTGGATGTATTCTTGATCACACCCTATAAGTACGACGGAGAGCAATATGCGAGGTGAGGATAGGAGCCTTGCTTGCTACAGATGTTGTTGAAGCTCTTGGACATCCATGCTAGTGCATGGTGTCTAAAGTAGGAAGGCCAATGGTGGCCTTGGTAGTGCTAGCATGGAGAAGCTAGCCTCGAAGGCACTGGGAGTTGGTGTGAGTGTGGATGCTCCGGAATCCCTACCATGATTCTTGGTTCAGCTATGGGATCAGCTACCACATAGCTAAACATCTTGCAAGCCAAGGCATTAGCAGGGGGCTAGAGTGTAATAGTATTGTGGCTGGGCCACAATACTGTTGGAACTCCATCAGTGGGCATTGGCCAAGGAACTACCATTAGGGGCGTGGGCCATGGCGATGGTAGGTTCGGAGGACTAGTGCGATGTCATATGCCATCTTCAGAGGGTCAACATGATGCCAAGGGTGGTGGTGTTGCATATGTTCTAGACCGTGCTCCCATTGCATTGTGAACTGCATTCTAGAGCTGTAACATCCCACCTACACGTCAACATTGCATGTGCTCGTTTGATGTGTACCTAGTATAGATGCATGCTAGGGATGTGATGCAAACCCAGTTTAAGGTCTTGGTAGACTATATGCTAGTTTAGAGTCCTAGAAAACTACCATGGTGGTATAAGATCCCAAAAGATTATACGTACTATTTTAATGTCATAGCGGACATGTCATGCCAGTTTATAGTAATAGCGGAGTAGCTGTGCTAGTTTTACGTCATAGCATACGGTTGCTACCAGTTTAACGTGATAGTGGATGCTGTGTGATCTTGCTAGTTTAACATTGTTGCAAACGCTGCTTGATGATGCTAGTTTAACGTCATTGTGGATGCTACTTGATGCCTCTAGTTTAACATCGTTGCGAATGCTAATCGATGATGTTGCCTATTTAATGTCATAGCGGACGTTGCTCGGTGCCGTTGTGCTTTAGAAGTATTATGGCTTGAGGTACAAGTGATTCACTGGGTTGCTGAACTTGTTGCTATCTATGTCTACTAGCTTGAAGGCTCCATTCCCAAAGGCTTTAGTGACCATGTAAGGGCCTTCCTAGTTGGCTAAGAATCTGCTCACATGCTCACGGATAGCCTTGAGGATGAGGACTCCCTTCTGTACTAGCTGTCGATGCATGTCTGCATAGTGCTTTTACTACTGCTTGTTTTGATAGTTCTCTATGCGTCTCAGCGTCTGTGCATGCTCCTCCTCTATTGAGTTGAGGTTGATTATCTGCGACTCATTGTTCTAGACTTCTCTCATGACATTAGATAGGATCATCCGAAGTGATGGTACCTACAACTCAATAAGCCACACAGCTTTAGATCCATAAAGAAGGCTATAAGGAGTCTTACTTGTTGCAGTTCTATATGTTGTTCTATAGGCCCATAAGATGTAGAGGATTTTCTCATGTCACTACCTATTGCTATTGCCAAGCATCCGCTTCAGCAAGTTGATGATGGACTTATTTGTAGCCTCTACCTACCCGTTCTCCTGCAGATAGTAGGGGGAAGAAAATGATTGCTTAATGGCTAGGTTGCTATAGAAGGTTCAGGTTTCCATAATATTGAACTATGGCCCATTGCCAGTCACAATAGTCATTGGAAGCCCAAAACTTGTCATGATGTTATCCAAGATGAAATGGCAGATTTCCTGAGACATCGTTTCCCTCAGGAGAATGGCTTCTACCCACTTAGTAAAATGTTCAGTGGTGGTGATAATGAAGTTATGCCCTATGGAGGACTTAGGAGTGATAGGTCCTATGAGGTCTAGTCCCCATTGTTGGAAAGGTCACGTGATTTACATAGGATGAAGGTCCGTAGGTGAGATGTATATGAGATTTGCGTATCTCTGGCACATGTCACATGTATTGACTTTTGATAGGCAATCATGCTCAATGTGGGGCCAATAGTACCCTAGGCATTTGATTTTCACAGCCATAGCCCTAGGTGCTATGTGTCCACCACATAGCCCCTCATTCACTTCATTAAGTACCTTCTATGCTTGCTCCCCACCCACGCATGCTAGCAATATCATGTCGTAGGAACGTCGACACAAGGCATCCTTTCCAATGAGCACATATTGCCAGGCACACTTATGGATTGCATCTCTCTAGGTAGATGTTAGTCCACATGGAGGTTTTCCATGTTATAGTTAAGCCTTAATGTTGGCATACCACTCCTAAGCATCCGTGACACTGATGGAGGCCACGTGTCCCACTTGAGTGATAAGCTCAGTACATTCAACTATCAACATTGGTAGACTCACGAATGAGTGTGGTGAAATGTTTAGTGCTAGGGTGGCTAAGGCATCTTCCATGGTGTTCTCATTTCATGGCATGTGTTGCGCATCTATGGTTGCAAATTGCTTGAGCAAGGTTTTTGCTAGGTCACAGTAGGGTTTCATGTAAGTAGCCTTGTAGGTGTAGACCTCGGTGATTTGATTCACAACTAGTTGTGAATATCCATGGATTGCTAGGTGTTGTATGCATACTATTTGGGCAATTAAGAGGCCTTTGAGTAGCCCATCGTACTCTACCATGTTGTTGGTGCAGGGGAATAAAAAATGATGAGAAAAATGATGCATTTCCCCAGAGGGAAATGTAATGACGTTACCCGCACTACCTCCTCATGTGGTTGAAGCACCGTTGAAGTGTAAGGTAGCTTCTAGGTGCGAAGGGATGATGTTGATAGTGCCAATGTGTTCATCTGGGAATTTGAGATCTATGGTTGCGTGGTTGTCGATGGGTGAGGCCGTAGGTTGCATTGCTATGGCTTGAACCTTAGTCAATGATTGGCTTACATAGTGTAGGTCAAACTCCGTGGTTATCACTTTCCATCAGGCTATCCTACTACTTTCATACAGGTTATTAATGATAGCCCATAGTATGTTGCTTTTGCAAATGATATTGATCGTACTATGAAATAGATAGTGCCTCCACTTTTTCAGTGCAAACACTAAGGTGAGGCAGTTCCTCTCTACTTTGTTGTATTTCGCCTCATGCGCTATTAGTGCATGACTCAGATAATACACTAGTATCTTAGATCCATTGTCCCATTTCTGACATAGTAGTGCTGTGAGAGATGTGTTGGAGATGGCAAGGTAGATAAAGAAAGGCTTATTCCTTTGTGACGGGTGCACAGTTGGGAGGTGTGAGAGTTCTTCCTTCAAGTCATTGAAGGCTTGTTGACACTGGGTTGTCCATTCAAAGTCAACCCCTTTCTTTAGAAGATGTTGCATGGGGAGTAATTTGTTAGTCAACTTCACTATAAACCTTCAAATGAACTGTACTCTACCTTGTAACCCACATAACTCCTTAAGGTTTGTGGGAGGTTCTAGGTTGATGATGGTCTTAACTTTGTCAGGGTTCACCCTTATTCTAGCCTCCAATACCACAAATCCTAACATGCATCTGGTTGTCACACCGAAGAAACACTTCTTAGGATTAAGGCATAAGTCGTGCATTTTGCAACACTTGAGAACTACCCTTAGATCTCATGGATGATCAGCCGCCTCCTTGGACTTGACTGCTATATCATCCACATAGTCGTTTAATGTCTCTAGGATGTAGTAGCTGAAGATGTAAGTCATGGCTCACTGGTAGGTTGCTCTAGCATTCTTTAGCCCAAAAGAAATCATGGTGTAACAGAATGTCCCCCATGGGGTCATGAAGGTTGTCATTAGCTGATGCTCTAGGTTGATGCAGATTTGGTTGTATTTGAAGAAACCATCCATGAAGGATAGCAGACCATGACCAGCCATGTTGTTTATGAGCTGATCAATGCTTGGAAGTGGAAAGTCATCTTTGATCGTTGCTTTGTTCAGATCCCAGAAGTCCATATAGATCCATATTCCTCCCATTTTCTTTGAAATCACAATGATGTTGGACACCCATTCTGAATAATCAAGTGTGTAGATGAAACCAGCTTGGTATAGCTTGGTGATTTCATCCATTATAGCTAGCATGATTTCTGGTTTGATTTTACGAGCCTTCTGCTTGATTGCCTTCATGCACTGGTCTAGGAGGATGTTGTGTTGTATCAGCCATGGGTCTAAACCTAGCATGTCACTGTATGACCATGCAAAGACTTTGATGTTATCTTGCAGAATTTTGGCTACATTTTTGTGTGTTTGCACATCTAGGAGGGAGGTAAGCTTTAGCATTTTCACTTTCCCCTTGGATGTGGTCATAGGCATCTCGATGAGAGGGTCCTTAGTTACATCTCTAGCTTTAGACCAGATGCTTGGGCTAGTCTAGGGATGCTTCTAAAGACACTACAGTGCTAGCTGTGGTTGTCCACTAGTCGATTAGGTCTAGGTTTAGTTGTCTCGCGAGCTTCCCATGTGGACTTGCTAGGGCTAAAGGCATGGAGAGATTGCAATAAATTTCAATTTTTTGCTTAACCTACCAACATGAGATGAAAGCCTGGTTAATAGGCACCTGTTGGCAGAGATTGTATATAATGAAAATTTGTAAAATAGTGATGAGATGCAACTTGTGAAGTATGATGATGTAAAGATTAAAAGTTTGCCAGTTTAAGGTCATGGCAGACTGCTAAGGCATAAGAGTGTAGAACCGCTAAAGATGTAAAACTATCGATGCAAAAGTGTGAAACTGTAATCATGAAAATGCCAAGCTGCTAGTTTAGTGTCATTGCAGACTGCCAAATCGTAACATGCAAAATCGGTAGTATGGGAAATTGCGGGCATGAGAAATGCAAAACCACTAATGCGAGAATGCAAACTGCTGAAGTGGAAAACACGAAACTGCTAGGAATTGCAAAGCTACCAATGCGAAAGTGAAAAATTTCTAGTTTAATGTCATTGCGGACTATGAACGTGTAACAAGTTGAAACTGCTAGTTTAAAATATTTTCGAACTGTTAAAGGTGCAACTATGCTAGGATTGCTAGTTTAAGGTCTTTTCCAGACCAGTAATATTGCGATTATTGGAGTTACTAGTTTAAGGTCTTTTCAAACCCGTAATGAAAAAAAATATATTTTTTGTTTTTGGGAAAGCAAATAGTTGTTTTGAACTATGTCAAGGTTTTAATGTCAACAGTGCTACGATGTCGTGGTGAGCATGCTACGCTATATAGATCACTTTGCATTAAATGGAGAGAGAGAGTGGCAAGTTTCCCTTTCTCACCATTATGACCATAAATAGGGGTTAAACCCTAGTAATTTTTCCATTCTTACTGTAAGAGCGCAGAGCCCATATTTAGAGCACAAAGAAATTTCAGAGTGATTGTGCTAACAGCGAGCAAGGTAATTTCTTGCACAGTGGCAAGGAAGAATCTACAAGTAGGACGATCGCTCCAAGGAAGGAACGCATGAACTTGGCACTTGCAATGGTCGAGGAGACAAAGAAAACCTTATGGTGCATGACACAAGCACACGTCATGGTGGAAGGACTGATTATTTTAGAAATTAGAGGGGTCCTATGCCATGTGAGCAAACCTGTGACTAATGCTCCTTCTTCCCAAATATGCAAGGCATAGTGAGGGGTTTGGTTCAGGAAAGGGGCACATGCCTTCTTACAATTCCTCCTTGACCACTTCAATGTGATCATTTGGTCATCCCTAGAGGAGGAGGAGGTGGCTGGCATCACAGAAGACATATTGCCTAGGGCAAGTTAGGGAATTCTGAGGTTTTTGACCGATGGGACAATCATGAGCAGGTAGGGAGAAGAATCCAGTTAGTGGCCAATGGGGTTAAGACATTTGGCCTGGATTTGGGATATGCCTTAGTATAGTTGCTACCATCGTTTCAACACACTATTCCTTGCACGTTTTATGATGATGTGCTTCCAGAACCCTCAAGGAACTATCTACTATGTAGGCAGATGAGTTTTGCAGCCTTGTTCCACTGTGTTTATGTGATGTTGGCAATATTGGCCTAATGCTAATAGTATGCATTTGTTACTAGGTTCTTCATCAATAAGGATGGGGTTCATGATCGATCAGATCTGCTAGCTACAACATAGATAGCCCTGCAGGAGTTCTCTTCTACTAAGAACCTTTGGGTAGGCGTAATTGGTCAATGTGGGGGTGAATACCACACCTACCCAGGCATGTATTCTATTCCCTACAATCAGTGTGAGGAGCAAGGTTGGCTGGATGAGAAGTGGGTAGAACCCTTCAAATTGGTCATGATTGAACAAGTTCTGGTTGATCTTCTACCATTCCTGTTACTGTATAGGCCCGATAGGGCAAGCTATAAGTGTCGCATGCTTAAGTGTCTTTTTAATATTTGTACTTTCTATGTTTTCATGCTAAACATTTTTGCAAAAACTGTTGCAGGGGTGAAGAAGCCCCAGGAGGTGATAGTGGTAACTGCTAAGACACAGGGGATGAACATCTACTTCAAATATAGTGAAGTAGAAGCGAGCCAACATTGTATAAATGGTGCAGCTTCGAACTCCTTGGTCTAGAACCTCAAAAAGGCTAAACTTATGGATCTATTTCTAGTGCCGAATCTGATTGTTCTTGCCATTGAGATGATCTCCCTGGTCAACTCCTTTTTTGAAAATATGGACCACTTCCACACACACGTATGGAGCATGCGGGTGATCATTGAAATCAATGACCAGCTATTTACGAACCTATTTAGTGTTCCTACCAACAGCATCCTCATATGGTCAAGTGGAAAGAAGGAGCTAATCCTTCAGAAGAAGGATATTCAGGAGTGGTTGGGGATTGCTAAGGAGAAAAAAGGGCACCCTATGGATAAACTCAAAGATGGGCCTACCTTGGAGATTTACCCTATCTTTTGTGCTCGCACATTCCCCTAGCTGCTTATCCAAGGGAAGGTCCTAGGGATTGAGCAGGCCTAAATAATGCATGAAGTTATGGAGGAAGGGGCCCATTACAACTGGGCCAGCTTGCTATGTAAAGGCTTATAGGCTGAAATCCTAGGAAACTATCAAAAATTGGAGTCCCATTGCAACACACACTATGCCTTGTACATAGGCTATCTGAAGCTCTTCATAGAGTTTTTGGTGGTTCAAGAGAATGGAGTCTGGGTCATGCGAAATCGTGACTAGATTTCCAAACCATGGATTTTCTAGATCTTCCAGACCATCCGTGCCCAAGATCTCCCAGAAATAATTGGGGAGTCATTCTCGGTGACAAGTAAAGATAGGGTGGCTCACAACATTCATGGCCAAGAAAACATAGGAGAGATTCCCCCTGCTATAGCCGATAGCATGTCGTGGGGGGAATGTCTCATAGCTGAGACTGTGTCCAAAAAGTTGCAGTGGAAGAGGCCTCCCCTAGCTAAGGAAACCCTTCACGTGGAGGAAGAGGAGGGGCAAAGACTACGACTCAAATTGTAGAGGATGCAACCCCTCATTGGTAAATGCTTTCATCTATTGCTTACTTTGTTATTATCTTCTACACTACGCTATGCTAAGAGATGTAGCGTAGCATGGCATCTGCTTTAGGCTAACTTGTTTTGTGCTAATGCAAACATGTCTCTTTGCTGATAGAGGAAGAAGAAGAAGAAGAAGAAGTGGAAGAAGAGGTGTCGGCCCCTGAGATGGTGGTGACAAATAAAGACACGGAGGCCCCAATCTCAGAAGAAAGGGCCCCGGTCAAGAATAAAGGAGCTCCTATTGCTAAGGTAGGGGCTCTTGTCATTAGGGAGACCCTCGTACGAAGGAAGTGGAACTTCTCTTGAATAAAAAAGATGCTAGTCTCCTGAAAGGAAAGGCACCAACGCATGAAGAAGAGGCTCGTATAGACTTGGCATGGACTTCTCTACCATCGTCTTGTGTTAGCAAGAAGAAAGATCATAATCAGATGCTGGTGATTTTGGAAATATGTTTTCCTTATCATAGTCCATTTTCATCATTGTTGATTGTTCAGTTATGTAACAGGTGCTACTGTTGATGTTGCAGGACCCTCTCCGATCTGTGCGGAGTTGTGGACCAAGATCCTTGAGAAGTTTACATTTGTGCATGGAATCATTGATGACATGATCAACCACCTTCAGCACATAGACGCTGACATAGCTAAGTAGTAATGTTAGGTTCTCTAATGTTTTTATGCTACAATTTATTTTGATTTTGTCAAGCTAATGCGATTGCTACACTATTTGTGTCACGGTAGCCTCTCAGCTTAAATGGGCCCGACATGGCCATTGAAGGTCTATGTCGTTCCTACATTCCCAACTGAAATGACCAAGGTGTCTTGTCATGTGTATGACGAGGCTTGCAAATGCATTTTACACTCAACAAACTCCTTATAGAAATATAAGTGCACCAACAAGAACCTATGGAAGCGGTTCCAAAGGGTTGAGCAAAGAGAGGCCGAGCTGGTTGTCGAGGTGAAGGATCTTAGGTCGAGGAACAAGTTCCTCATAGCCAATGACATAAATAGTGAGGACTAGCACACGGCTGTGGTAGACTACACCAGGTTTTGGATTGTTGTGAGTTAGAATGTTGAAGCCACTTGCGAGATAATTGAACAGTGGATGCAAATGGACTTGCTAGCCCAGAAGTGTTAAGATTTGAAAGATGTTAGCACCAAGATTTACAAATTATGGGCAATCCCAGAGAAACCATAAGCATATGTATAAACAGGAAAATGCCACCCATTGCAAGTTGTACAGGGATGTTGCAGTGGAGGCATTTACATATAAAGCATTCGTAAATTCCATCGATGCTTCTGAGGCCTATGCCAAGTTCAAAGAGTAGGTAAAGGTTACGGAATCTCCTGAATTGAAAGTGGACCTTCCCATAGGAGAGACCACAACCATCTCCTTTTCCACAAGACCACCAAGGTGGACAACCATAGAAAGGGAGAGAGCTGTTGTCGATGCTAAACCTAGCAACAAGTGTTGGATGGACATCACAGCAGAGGAGGTCTAGCATCGCCTTAGGCTCATTTTGGACTGGATACCCTTCGAGACAAACATAGGTCCTTCTCAGGTTAGTCGCTTTCTACTGCATTAATGCTTATGCTCTATTGTAGTTTGCATTTGTTGCCCTAGCTGACCACTTCACCCTTGTGATGCAGGCCCCAGATGAGGGCACAAGGCCCGTAGAGGGAAGGAATGAGGAAGCGACAAAGGACAATGCAGGGGCAAGTGATGCAAAAGGAAATAATGCAAGAATGAGAGGAAGAGATGATGATGCAAATAGAGACAACCATGAGGGCATGGGATTTTTTTTGAAATTTTAAATTTTTGAAATCTTGAAATTTTTTTTTTGCAAACATTGTAAATAGGAAAAAGTTTTGAATAAAGAAAAGAATTTTAGAAAAGAAATAGACTCTGTGTTAACTTGTGCATTGTGTAAAAATTTTCATGCTTTTCATGTGCTAGTTTTAGGCCGTTTCGGGCCATTGCTAGTTTTAGGACATTTCGGACCATAGCATAACATAGTTTTAGGCTGTTTTGGGCCATAGCGTAGCATAGTTTTAGGCTATTTCAGGCCATTGCATAGTATGCCAAAAGGATGGTATGTTAACAAAGCGAAAAATGGTGCATGTACAAGGGATGGAAACTGGGCACGAAGCAGTGGGGTTTCTATGTTATGCATAGCTGCTTCTTGACCCACCGTGGGTTGAGTGGAATGTAAGGCCGAGGTGCTTTGCCAGGGCCCTTATTTACATCATTGCCCCTCACTTGGAAGGGTAACTTAGCCCATGCGTTTGTGCTTTGAGGGTCAGCTTGCTGAGCTAATCCTCCTGCAAGATGGTCAATGTAAACTACAATAGCTGCTTCATCCTCAAAATTTATAACCTCTGAGCATTGTTCCATGCCTATGTTGCGGATTACTGACATTGCTACTTTGTCACTGTGGATCACCACCTCTCTACCTATGTAAGGAAAGTGAATCTCCTAGTGTATGGGTGAGGAGACAGTCCTAAGCTATGCTAACCACGATCTCCCCAAGATCAGGTTAAACCCAAACATTTCCTCAAACACGATGATTGTTGCACTTTTGGGGAACTGGTCCCCTACTATGAAGTCTATGTGAACTATGCCTTTCACCAGGATGCGTGCCCTATTGAATGACCTTATTTATGATGTTGTTGTGGGTTTAATCTGGTTGAGAAAGCCCAACTTGTTCACAAGAGGAAAGGGGATGATGTTCGTGGCAACCCCATCATCAATGTGTACCCTTCGGATCTGGTGTTGATCAACCTGAATTGTGATGAAAAGGGGGGCTATAGTTACCTGACCCCTCTCAGGATCTTCTCTAATGGCATCATTGCAAAAGGTTGGTTGAGGCTGTTCTGGATCTGTAGGTGCGAAGGGAAGCAGGATCGAGTAGATCACTTCCTTTTTTGCTAGCATGTCTTCGTTGACCAGAGTCACTGTCAACATGTAGACTAGAGCCTCACGGTGTGGGATAGATTTCATGATTAGGTTGTACAAGCTCAATGTGGTGTTTTTGTTGTTTTAGAGCGTACTTGACCTAAGTGAGGGCGTCTAAGAGGTCTTGGCTACCCCCTTGTTCAACGATTTCTTCCTCTTCTATTTGTCCCTAAAGACAAATTTCCTGAGGAGGGGTGAACTCAGATCTTAGTCCAAATCCTTTTTGGCAGGGCGACATGGATTGTGTGGTCATGCCAGCATTTGCCTGTGGTGATGAAGGCATAGATGCAATGGGGAAGACATTAGTTTGGGGGTACCTTGGACGGTACTTCCCTTCGATGTCTTGCCCATGAAGTCAACTTCTCACCTTTTAGGATGGGAAGGCTGTTCAGCTGTTTTGCATGGGATGTGGGCTACTAAAGGCATCAGCCCCCTGATGACAAATGAAGCCAAAGGTGTTAATGGGTAGAGCCACGTGGCTCCACAAATAAGTTGCACGGAAATGGATGCCTGTGTAGGAATTCTTAGGATGAACGACTGTTGCGAGCTTTGATTAGCTGCTTGTGGTGCTGGTGCACTACGTTCAGGCACATTGACCATGAATGGCTACTAGGATGGCCTAGGATCACTATCAATATTGATGGTGTTGATAACATAACTGGCATTGTTGGCATGAAGGGGGTTTATGTAGACATGCATTGATTGGTTTTTGGGATGTACTAGGTTGCTTTCATCCAACACCAGTTTTCCCTAGTTGATTAATCTCTAGATGTCATCTTGCAACACTAGATAGTAATCCGTGTTAGGACCACATTGTTGGTGGTAGTCACAAAACCTGTCTAGCCTGAAACCTTTAGAAACTAGGGGCTCATTGGGCAATGCCAACGAAGGGTTCCTAAGGAGCTCACAGTAGCGTTGATGTCTGCTGATTGCTTTTTATGACATTTTCTTGTATTTCATGTGCCCTGCTGCCAATAGCTGCTTCAAAAGTTCTAAAAGTTTGAGAGGCAGTGGGGTGTACTTTGACCAATCTTTACTCTCAAAGTTTGGTTTGGGTGGTGTAAATGTCTCAGGTGCGGGTACTGGAGGTTGCGACATGTTTCCCTACATGGGCATGGCGTTAGCTGCTGGTACAACCAGTTTCTTGTTGCTCTTGTTACGAATGTTACTGGGTCTAGGCTTTGCCTCAGTCACCACAGCAGCCACTATGATTGTTGGGGTCTTACCCTTGTCCTTCTTTGTGAAGATATTTTTGTATGCAATGTAGGCTAGGTCTTTACTTACCTTGGCCACATCTTGTATACTCTTAGTTTCAGAAAATGCTTGACTGAGAATGTAAGGAGCGAGGTAGTACAGTTTAGACTTGATGAAGTCGTTCACTATGCCCTTAAAGATAGCCAACAAGTGGGCCTCCATGATGGGCTCTTGGTTTTCATTAAGGGTTGTGCTCCAACACTGAATGAACTTCTGGACTAGTTTCAGAGGCTCTTGCTTCATGCTCATCAGTTGATCTAGCATGATTTTCAGCTTCAAGTTATACTTGAAGTGTGTCATGAACTGGATTAGAAGCTCTTCTAGAGTTAAAATAGATGAGCGTGGCAGTGCATGATACCAATGTAAGGCTCTTTCAGCTAGGGACATAGCAAAGACACAAATGATCGTGTGTGACCATTCTTGCAATAGAAGAGACTTAGACCTAAAGGTAACTAGGTGTGATTTGGGATCTCCCTCCCCATCATACTTCGTGAAGTGTGGGAGGGACATCCTTGGGGGTAGTGTCAAAGCAGGGATTACAGGGCTGATAGGGTCATCCTAGTACAAGTCCATGAATTGTACCATGTCAGACCTAATAGCCTTGAGGCATTTGATTTCCTTACTAAGGATCTAGATAAGCTAGAACACTTGGTCCAGACCCTACGATGTTGTGGATGGTTGGGGAGTTGTGGAGGTAGCTCCCACCTGTGGCATGGAGGGGGTAGCAGCATGAACCATCAATGATACTATTGGGATAGCCCTAGCGAGCTGTGTTGCTTGCATCATCCAACACTCAGTAGGTGGTGCGGTCGGAGTAGCAATAGCAGTTTGAGCCACCAGATAGATAGCTTGTGTCGTTGGTGGAATAGAACGTAGCCCCATGTTAGGTTGTACCATTTGTAGGTTTGATAGGACTGAGGGTGGACATAGTGAGACATTTGCGATGGTTGTGAAACATGGAAACAAGTGAATGGGATCCACCTCGTGGATGAGCCTAGGCCCACCACAGTGGGTGGAACAAATGTGATCGTAGGAATTAAAATGGAAGTTGCATAAGATTGTAAAGTTGGCACAATATGAACATGTGGTAGGGTAGTCGTGATTGACGTATGATGTGCTACAGAAATGGACTACTAAATAGTTTGTAAAGGAATTGTGGCTACACATGACACAGGTGAAACAGGTGAAAGAGGGCATTGAAACGCTATGGGATTGGCGTGGCTACCCATGGTAGTTGTAATCGTGGGTTGCGGAAGTGTAGGCGTGATGACAAAAAGAGCAGTGATAGACAATGGGTTGGCTTAGAAGGAGTAGGTAGGAGGCATAGGAATGGGGTTAGTTGGACCTCCCTCATCGAATTGGGAATCGAGGTCCTCCTATCCTTCCTAAAAAGCATTATCCTGGTTAGACGTCATGTCTTGTTGCTCCCTAAGCCTAGCCAACTAGATTAGTTGGTCTAATAGCCTTTGGTTTGTCTGTGTCAAAGGTATGGAAGCACCGGGAGTGGGAATAAATTCCTTCACATTGCAATAAGTGAACTCGAAGCTACATTTTCCTTCAAGTTCGTGTACGTCTAAAGGAAGGTTTACCTTAACCTTTGCATAGTCGAGGTGACCAATCTGTACCACACAAAGTGTAAATAGCTGCAAGGGTATCATGTTTATGCTAGTGCACAAAAGGGTACAGAGCACGTGCAAGACTACCATAAGATGGGCAAGTTAACTAGCAGTAAAAGGCTTTGTGTTTTGCAGGGTCCCTGAGGGACTATGAAAGTAATCAACCTATATCACATGATATGCTAATGCACGTTAGGGTATAGAGCACATGCAAGACTATCAAAAGACAAGCTAGTTAACTAGTGATAAAAGGCTTTGTGTCCTATAGGGTTCTTGAGGAATCATCGACGGGACCGATTTGCACCACACGATGCATAAACAACCATGGACGGGTGTCATGTTTACGCCAATGCGTATCACAGTGCAGAAGGCTTACAAGACTACTGTGACAATGAGGTTCAACATCGAGGGAGCAGATGCATGCCAAGGGTACTGCTGTAGCTTTAAGCCAGAAAGGAGGAGAGCTACAATTAGATGCTAGTGAGTTTGACAATATATTCGATGACATGTCAATGGGCGATCCCCCTGTTTTCACCCCTAAGGGTTTACTGGGTAGGAGCCCCTACAGTGTCATTTGTGTTACTCACCATTTTACTATAGTCTACCTCAGTTTGACATGTTTAGTTGCATGATAGACACCACTGCCAACACTGCAAGACCTCCCTTGGTTCACCTAGAACCATTGGCTGAGACCCCTGACAAGCTTACCTTCATGCAGGGGGTTGTCGATGACATGATCATCCATCTTAGATAGGTCAACCCTAAAGTGGGTAAGTGAAATGGCTATGCTAGGAATTTCGAAGTTATGACACTGGGTCTAATGAATTGTTGACTTTGCTACGCTAATGTGATTGATGCGCTTTTTATGTATTGCAATAGCCTCTCGACTCAAATGGGACTTGAATAGGGTATTGAGAGTCGATGTCGTGCCTACATTCCCACCCTAAGTAACTGATGTGCCTCATTGAATATACGATAAGGCTAGTAATTGGGCTTTGCACTCAGCATGATCCTTGTGGGAGTGCAGGAACATCAATGAGGACCTATGGAAGTAGGTCTAGAGGATCGAGAAGGAGAAGGCTGAGCTAAGTGCTGAGGTGGGAGATCTCAGATCCAGGAATGATTTCCTCCTAGCCCATGAAAAAAATGATGGCAGTTGGCGCACAGCTGTCATAGATTATGCTAGATATTGGAAAGTCATGCGGTGCAATAATTAGCCCACTAGAGAAATAATAGAATAGCGAATGCAAATGGACTTGTTGGTTCAGAAAAACCAAGATTGGAAGGACTATAGTTCCAGGATTTATGAGTGGGGGCAGTCCCAGAGGAGCCATAAACATATGTATAAATTGGAACATGCCACCTATTGTAAACTATATTAAGATGCTTCCGTAAAGGTGTTTACCCAAGAAGCATTCCTGAATGCCATTGGTACTACTGAAGCCTATAACATGTTTATGTAATAGGTGATGGTCACTGAATCTCTTGAACATGAAGTGGATCTTCCCACAGGTGAGACCACCATTGCCTCCTTTTCTCTAGGGCCTCCAAGATGGATGACCATTTAAATAGAGAAAGCTGCTACAGATGCTAGACCAAGTGATAAGCACTGGGCCAATATCATGGAGGATGAGATCTGGGAATGCCTCGAGCTTGGGTTGGACCACATACCCCTTGAGATAGAAGCGGGACCATCTCGAGTTAGCCTCTTTCTGCTATGCAAAGTTTTTATGTTTTTCTAGCATTTATGTGTTCATCTAGCTAACTATTTCACTATTGCAATGCAGGTTCTAGGTGAAGGTGCAGGGCCCGTTGAGGGCAGAGATGAAGGGGCAGGCGAAGGCAGTGCAGAAGAAGAGAATGTGGCAAAAGTTGATGTAGGAGTAGGTGGAGAAGACAAAGATGATGCGGGTGAAGATAACCCATGACAGCATGGGGTTTTTGAATTTTTTGAACTTTTTTTGAATTTTTGGCAAACGGTTGCAAACATTGGTTATGTAGAACTATTGAATGAAAAAAAATGAAAAATGAGATTTTGGCATGTTTTGGTGCTACACTAGCTTATGTGTTATGTGTGTTATCTATGTGATTGGTTTTTAATATTTATATTTTTCTTTTGTCTTAGTTTTTGGCCATTTTGTGCCATCGCTAGTTTTAGGCCATTTTAGGCCCTTCCTAGTTTTAGGACATTTTGGGTTGTGGATGTGACGTACACAGAGGAAAAAATAGTTTTAGGCCATTTTGAACCAACTAGTTTTAGGCCATCTTGGGCCGTCACTAGTTTTAGGCCATTTCAAGCCATCACTAGTTTTAGGCGATTTTGGGCCATCCCTAGTCTTAGGCCATTTCGGGCCATGGCATAAATGAAAGATATGCTAATGATTTAAAAGAAAGAGTGAGTTGGTATAGCTAACATAGATGCATGGATGCGAAGTAAATGAGTGATAACTGTACAATGGGTGTTAATTAGGTAAGAAGTAGTGGGGTTGCTACGCTATGCGTAATTGCTTCTTGACCCATTGTGGATTGGGCAAGGTGTAGGGTCGAGACGTTTTGCTATGACCTTTGCCTATATTGTTGTCCTTTTCTTGGAAGGATAACTCTACCCATGCGTTTTCATTTTCTGAACTGGCTCGTTGAGCCAGTTCTTTTGCCAAGCATTTAGTTACAGAGACAAGTGCTTCATTCTCAAAAGTTATAACCTCTGAACCCTATTCCATGTCTACATTATTGATAGCTTGCATAGCTACCTCTTTTCCATGGATTACCACATCCCTTCCTACATAGGGCAGATGAATCTCCTAGTGTATGGGCTAAGAGACAATCCAAAGTTGTGCTAACCATGACCTCCCCAAGATCAGGTCAAACCCGGGCATCTCTTCAATCATGATGAACGTTGCATTTGTGCGGAACTAGTCCCCCACCATGAATTCAATGTGGACCATGCCTTTTACCCTGACCCATGCCCCATTGAATGAATTTAAGCATGACATTGTTGTGGGTGTGATCTTGTCGACCAAACCTAGCTTGTCCATGATAGGGAAAGGGACGACATTTGTAGCATCGATGTGTACCCTTCGAATCTTATGTTGGCTAACCTGAATTGTGATGAATAGGGATGCTATAGTTACCTAACCCTTTTTAGGGTCTTCCCTAATGGAATCATTGCTGAAATTCAATTGGGATGGTTGAGGTTTTGTAGGTGTAAAAGGAAGCATGACTGTATGGATTTCCTTCTCTTCCACTGGCATGCTCTCATCAATCGGAATTCCCATTAACATGTGGACCAAAGCCTCAAAGTGTGTGGTTGATGTCATGATCAGGTTGTACAGGCTTAGCATAGTGTTTTTCCATTTTAGAGCTTGTTTACATGAGTGAGAGGATTCAAGAGGTCTTGGCCACCCTCCTATTTGCTACCCTTTTCCTCTTCTATTCGTCGTAGGAGGCGAATTTCCCAAGGAGGGGCAGTTTCGAGTCTGGGTTTAGACCCTTTTGGGAAAGGTGACAAGGACTGCATAGGTGTAGCAATGTTCCCTTTTGGTAACAAGGACATAGATGCGGGGAGTGAGGGTATAGTCTTGGAAGTACCTGGGGCGGTACCTTCCCTTGATGTCTCACTCATGAAACACACTTCTTGTTTCTTAGGATGAGAAGGCTGCGAAGTTGTCTTTTGTGGGGTGGGAGATCATTGAATGGTTTGGCCCCCTGATAACAAACAAAGCTAATGGTGTTAGTGCACACGGTGGTGCAGTTTTGTAAATAGGTGGTGTAAGGATGGATGCATAGGGAATGGGTGATGTAGGAGCAGATGCCCGAGGAGGAACTCTTAGGACAAATAGCTATTGTGGGTTTTTTTGAGCTGCTAGTGGTACTAGTGCACTGCGCTAAGGCACACAGACCAAAAATGGCTACTCAGGTGGTTTAGGATTACTATCAACGTTGATGGTGTTGATGATGTAGCCAACGTTGTTGGCATTAAGGGGATCCATGTAGACGTGCAAGGATTGATTCTCAGGGTGTGCTAGGTTTCTTTCATCTAGCACCAGTTTCCTTTGATCAATCATCCTTTGGATGTCATCCTTCAATGCCATATAGTAATCTATGTCATGACCACACTATTGGTGGTAATCACAGAATTGCTCCAGCCTAAAATCCTTAGGAATTAGGGGCTCATTCAGCAAGGCCAAGGAGGGGTTCCTAAGGAGCTCGCAATATCGCTGATGTTTCCTAGCTTTCTCTTCTGACATCTGCTTATGTTGGATGCACCTTTCTACCAAAAATTACTTCAGAAGATCTGAAGGCTTGACTGGCAGAATGGTATACTTCAAGCGATCGTTACACTTGAATTTCGATTTGGGTTGCATAGATGTCTCAGGTATGGGGTTAGCTGCAGGTGTGGCCAGTTTCTTATTGTTCTTATTATTGTTATTGTTATGTTTGGGTTTGGTCTTGTTTGCCACAGTGGCCATGGTGGCTGTTGTAGCCTTACCCTTATCCTTCTTTGTGAAGGTGTTCTTGTGTGCAATGCAGACCAAGTCTTTGCTTGCCTCAGCCACATCCTGTATGCTCTTAGCTTGGGCGAAGGCCTAACTGAGAGTGCACGGAGCAAGATAATACAACTTAGACATAATAAAGTCATTCACTGCACCCTTAAAGATGGCCAACAAGTGGGCCTCTACGATGGGCTTGTAGATTTTGTTAAGGGTTGCACTCCAACGTTGGATGAACTTCTGGATTGGTTCCAATGGGTCTTATTTCATGCTCATCAACTGATCTAGCATGACCCTTGGTCTCAAGTTGTACTTGAAATGCATCACAAACTAGGTTAGGAGCTCCTCTAGGGTTGATATGGAGGAGCGTGGAAGGGCTTGGTACCAGTACAGGGCTTTTCTGGTTAGAGATATGGCAAAGACATGGATGATCATATGCGGCCATTATTGTAGAAGAAGAGACTCAGACCTAAATGTAATAAGATGTGCATTAGGATCCCCCTCTCCATTGTATTTTGTGAAGTTGTGGAGTGACATCCCAGGGTGTAACGTTAGTGCAGGGATTGCTGGGCTGATGGGATCATCCTAGTAAAAGTCCATGACTTATACTATATCAAACCTGACAGCTTTGTGGTGTTTTATTTGCTTAGTAAGGATCTGGATAAGCTGGAATGCTTGATCCAGACTTGAGGATGATGTAGATGGTTGGGGAACTATTGGAGTAGCTCCCATCTATGGGGTGATAGGGGCACCAACGTGGCCCATTAGCAATGTCGTTGGGATGGCCCCTGTGAATGGTGCTGCTTGTGGAGTCCACCACTAGGTAGGTGGTGCTATTAAAGTAGTAACCATGGGTTGAGCTACAGGATAGGCTACTTGGGTCGTCAATGGAACAGACCATAGTTCCATGCTGGGTTGTATCATTTACGGGGCTTGGTAGGTTTACTGGCAAATGTAGTGAGACATCTACAATGGTAGCGTAGTAGGAGGAGAAGTAAATGGGCTCCACCATGTGGATGGTCCTAGGCCTACCGTTGATGGTGGGATAGGTGTAAATGTAGGAATGGAAGTGGATGCTGCATATGACTCCGAGGTAGGTACGGTGTGAATGTAAGGTAGGGTAGCTGTCATTGGTGTGTGTTGCGAAGCAAACAAGGATTGGTGAATAGTTACTAGAGGAGTAGTGACTGGGGCTAAGACAGGGATGTGGGCATTTTGATATGCCGAGGGCAAGGTATGGCTACCCATGATAGGTGGAAACATAGGCTACAATGGTGCAGCGATGATCCCAAAGGGAGTGGCGATAGACAATAGATTAGTCTAGAAAGACTGAGTAGGAGGGATGGTGGAAGGGTTGGCTTGACCTCCACCATCGTACTAAAAATCTAGTTACTCCTATCCATACTGGAAAGCCTCATCATGATGAGATGTTGCATCTTGCAACTCCCTAAGTCTAGTCACCTAGATCAGCTGATCTAGAAGCCATTGGTTCATTTGTGTCAGAGGGATGGAAATGCCGAGAGTGGGAACAAATTCCTTCCCATTTTAGTAGGCAAACTTGAAGCTATAATTCTCTTCAAGCTCTTGTGCATCTAAGGGAAGGTTTACCTACACCTTTGGGTAGAGAAATTTATATCGCTCTTGTTGTTGAGCCAAGCCCTCAGGTCCCCAGTTTTGGATCCTGAGGGATCGATGTGGCCCCAGCACTGGGCTAGGCAGCTGCTTGGCATCTATGATGCCTTGAACAGTGAAGGGAACCTCAAGGTTAGAGGTAGCAACAATGGTAGTTGAAGAAGTCATTCTTGTAAGGAAAAAATGAGTCGCAAACAATGAAAACAAGGAGATCTAAGAGCGATCTAAGGCTTTATGTCCTACAGGGTTCTCGAAGAACTGTCAGAGTGACCGATTTGCACCACATGGTGCGTAAACAACCACAAAAGGGTGTAACATTTATGCTAGCATGTATTGACGTACAAAAAGTGTGCAGGACTACCGTGAAACTAAGGGATCAGATGGCAATCGGAGGCTTTATATCTTGTAGGGTCCCGAATGAATCATCGAGGTGACCGATCTGTACCACACGATGCGTAAACAATCAAAAAAGGTTGTCAAGTTTATGCTAGTGTGTGTCAGGGTACAGAACGCACAAAAGACTACTGTAAAACATGGAAAGGGCACCAAAAGGCCCTCCTTCTAGCACAAAAAAACTATAGAGACCTAAAACATCAGCAGCTGGAAAAAACACTGAGTGGTCGTTGATTGGACATTCTTAACCTTGGATCCACATGAGGGTCGTGCTAGAAAAAAGGGAAATGAGGTGTCCTAAATGGTTTGGTTGATCAGAAAAGGACTTAATTTGTGTCTCTAAACCTTTTGCAAATGTTTGATTTGAAAGTAATTCTTATAGCAGAAAATAATAATTTTTAAATACGAGGAGGTGAAAATGGTATAAAAATGCAATGACAAGCAGGAAAGAAAAGTAAATTGGAGTTAAGAAAATGCACAGCTTCAAGATTATGGCTTTACTTTGTCAAAGTGGATATAATTGGTTGCACAACACTAGGAAGCATAGAGATCCCAAAAGTAACTAGGACATTCAAAAGCACGTCAACAATGTGCTTAAATGTGGACTCAAGAGTTGACAATGCCAAAATGCTACAAGGCTAACTAGGTTAGCTTGAAATAGAGGGGATCTGTTCTACTAACCACTAATGGGATTTGCTAACTACACAAGTTTGCCAACTTTGCCAACCAACACAAGTCCTTGATGACTGCTTGATTTTTTGATAACTTGCCAACCAAGATTTGCCAACTACTGCTTAAGTTTGCTCTCAAAATGCCAACTGAATTTTTGCTAACCTTTACCAACCCTTTGAGCATTGCTCATTGGGGTATTTAAAGAGCCAAGAGGGTGTGAGAAACACTATTTGGATGCCATGTGTCCTCGACCCACAAGATGTTCATGTGTACATGCTGCATGGACATGCAAAGCTAATTGATAAGCCTACCATGCTATAATTACGTTATCAAAACACGGAGATGTGTGCCAACGATAGGCAAGAATAATTCTTGCACTAATAGGGCCAAGTCAATGCATCAAACAATGTGTCGATGGGGCCTACTTGACATAGCCTATTTGATGGGGCCTAGTCGACAGGGCCTCATCAATGCGGCCAATTCACAACTCATCACTTGGTATCCCATAGGACTCCCAAGGACCTTACAAGGCTATGTATACAAGTGGTTCTCTCATAAGTCATATACACAAACCCCTCAGGGAAATAACAAAATGTTAAATACTTAGAAATCTAGATGAACCCATGAAGATTGCAATATAGATCTTCTTGCAATAATAATCTATACTACATAGAGTAATCAAGGATTACAAAAAGAGTATGAAGTGTAGGAGAGATGATTTAACCAAATCATATCTGCACAATTTAGGGAATTCACAATGCAAGAGGTAGACACAAATCTAACACATAATTGATTAAATCAATGATATGAAATAAAAGATCTAATCATGGCAAGTCAATAATTACTTAAACCCTAGGAGAATATGTAGCAAAGGTGGTAAAGCTTACAAGCAAACTTTCCCTATTTCAACCCTTGTAAAATATCACCCAATGCAAATATTTATTTAATGTCAAAGTCTACATGACCAATCCAATGAGATGAATTCAAAGATTATCTTTGATTGCTCTCTTAATTAGGTTCTATACACATTCTTTTATAATCCTTATGATAAGCAAAGTTTTCTGCATTAAGCTAGAATTAGAGAAACAATTAGGAACAACTTTTTTATTTTCTTCAATAGCTACTTGGGACATTCCATTTGTGGCTTGGACATACACTTAGTAAAGGTTGGCTCTTGTGTGGAACACTTGAAAATATTTGGGATATCTAGCCTATCATCTTCTTTAACTCTAGTTGGATGTCCATTCTTTGGCTTGGATATCCATCTTAAACTAAAGTTTAAGATCATTTTGCATATTGTTAGAATGTCCACAGAATTTAATACATCCACCATTGACTGGGACATTCACTTTTTGGTTGGAATATCCACCCTCAAATTGGGATGTCCTAATTGGAGCTTCCCACCTAAAAGTTCATGTGACCTTCAAAGCTCTCTCAAAATATTCTTTGACAATCTTCAATAATAAAAAGTCTTCAAATGCCATGTCATCACCTTGATCTTACCTTGAACTCATGAATTCTTTAGTTGGAATTTCCAAAATTTTAGTTTAGAACTTTCCAAAGAAATTTGACACTTCTCAATAAAACTTGAGACTTTTCAAATTCTAGCTTGGGGCTTCTAATTTATCTTTCCATGGGACCTTAGGCTTTTCTAGGAATCTTTTAGATGCCATGTCCCATGTTTTACATTAGCTTCCATCTATTCTAAACATCTCATGCTTGCACACAAGCAGTCATCAAAATTCACTTTTTCATTTACAACTTTTGACTTAATAAAATAGGAAATTAGTTAATAACCACATACCTCAAGAAATGAAACTCTTACTACCAAAATAAATACTTGGATGATTAGGCATATAGTTGGTACTTTCTCAAGGATTGTAATGTCATTTGCAAGTGCTCGACATGCAATTTCTCATCAAGTGAATACACTAGGATATCATTTATGAACACAATCACAAATTGATTTAGGGACAACTACAACACACTATTCATGAGCTACATGAAAACTACTAGTACATTTGTTGATCTAAATAGAAGTACTAGAAAGCCATAATGATCATATCAAGTTCTAAATACTATCTTTGATACATCCTACTCACGAACCTACACCTATTGATATCCAAACTCAAGCTTAATCTTTGAGAAGACGTGTACCACTAGGATAACATCTTATTGTTCATATGGTATAGCTAGCTGACATGAGTTATGATGTTTATATGTTCTCATGGTTATGTAGTGGATAGTTTATGACATTATTAGGTTTCATTGATAATTGGATTATATGTTCTGTAAGTATGTTATGGAACATGGATCCCTTGGTGTTAATAGGGAGTAGGAAAATTATTGGGAAATCTTAGAACATATAAATTATAAATTAATTTATATCTTGTTTTTATAACTAAAACATAATTCATTTTACATTTTAGCATTCTCAATTATGCATGCTAGGTTCCTTCATCATTTTTCTTTCCTCTCTGTACTCCATTCCTTGGGGAATTTCTATGATTTCTCGATTATTAGGAAGCTAGTATTGGGTAGGCTATAGTTATGGAGGTTCAGTTTGGATTTTGGAAAATCTCTGACCTCATGATAAACATTTTGCTATCTTGGTTTTTAGATTTCAAATTTTGGAAAGTTTGCAAGATTTCAAGTGTGATTCTTTACTTGTGTCCTATTTTGTATTTTGAGAACTTTGTGCATTCTCATGGGATGATATGTTTGGGATGGATAGGTATGAATTCATGTTTAGTTACTTGGAAATGTTAAAGTAATGGATGTGATTTATAAGATTGTGAAACACATAGAAAATACTAACTCCTTTAAAAATCATAAGTGGATAATAAATAATACTCATATGTTTTATTTGTGTGTAAACCCAAAGGATCTGTTAGACAAATGAACTTATGTCAAATACATCAAAGGCAATAAATTTGTTTAATATTGATGTAACTTAAACACATCTTCTATATAATTCCCTAGAACTAACCCTGATAGCTTGAATAGCTTTTACAAAAACTAATTAGAGATTTTTCATTTTCATCTGAGGAAACATGTTCCATAATATTTTAATCATATATGTTGCTCATGTTCTATCACTTGCAGTAAATGAAATCAACATATTTTGTTTTCATGCTACTCATTTTTCTCTTTTCTAATTTCAGCTTGAAAACAATGTGATCCCATTCTTGTGCTTTTAATTAGTGCTCTCTTGAATATTAGAATTATTGCATGTAGATATCTATTACCTTTAATATTAAACTTTTTGTATTTTTGTCTCATTTTGTCATCTCTATAAAACTTTCTCTATGATAAGTTTTTAAGCTTGTTTTTAATTTAGTATTTTATCAATATTACTAATATCCTATTTTTGTAGCCATAATTGGCCTTCATGGAATCACCCTTATTGTTGAGATTTTTGAATAATCTCTCCTAAGATCTTATTGTTATTTTTATTACTTGAATAGAATGCTAAGAATAGATACATTACTCTAGCATTCAAGAACAAACAAATTACCTTCTAATAAAAGTATTGCTTTTAAACTTTTTCCCATATTCTACAATGATTCTTGATTAAAACCTAGGCCCCACACCACACATGCATAAAGCACTATAGTTGGTACAATTATTTTAAAAAGATATTTGTGCAATAATGAAGTTCTATATGTAATAGACAACTTTGTAGATAGAAAAATTAAAATTAAAGAAGCCTTTGAAATTAAAATTCATTTTAATAATGTTAATCAATATCAAGGCTATTTTACCCACTTAAATTGGTGGCCTATTTTAACATAAATTAAGTAATCTAAAAATCTTATTGAAAATTCTACTTTATTTAATCTTTTATCTCTAATTCACTGTTTTTTTATTTTAAATCATTTTTAGTATGTTTTATGGTTATTTACAAGCTTATTACCTTATAAAATAGCCATTTTAAAATTAAACTAGCCATTTTTATTGTTGTTATTATATATTTTAATTTTTTTTCCATTTTTCCTACAACTAGGTGCTTTCATAGTTTCCTTTTCTAAAACTAACTGTTGTGCATTTAATCTCAACAAGTCATTAATTGTAATGTTATTTATTCTCTCTCTAGTTCTTGAATAATCTATTCAAACTAATGATGAATATATTATGATTCAAAATGTCTTGCAAAAAAAAAAAATGCAAGCAATGGATGCTACAAGGCTTATATTTCTATCCTAGTTTTAATAACTTTAACAATTTTGCAATCCATACTTCAATGCTTGACAAGTTATCTCCTTGCTAACTTCCCATTAATAGTGAACCCTGTGCTATTAAGTGTCAATGTCTTTACAATACACAATATAAGCTTGGTGTTTTCTCTCTTTCATCTCTTCATCAGTGGAATTGATGGGTTACTTGGTTTGAATGTGATGGGATGCGATATCGCATGGGCCGCCATTTCACATCCCTCGCTATATCATGTACACGATATTACGTCGTCCCCCCCAATATCACGTACGCGATATCATGGTCTGCCACCAAATATATAAATAAGAGGTGGCTCTCCCTTATTTCTCCATCTAGATCTAGACCCTTAGTGAAACACTGGTAGTTTTACCTCTCTAGAGATAGAATAATTTCCATGTGCCCGTAGTAGGAACTCCAAAGTGAACGGATCTTTATTCGAGCAAATATTATACCTCAGCACAAGTTTGTGTACGAAAATAAAGATGAATTGTTGGATAAACCTTGCAGTGCATGGACTAAGCTAGATAGGACTTTATTTACTGTTATTTTTTGTTCATCATTTAAATGCTTTATTAGTTAATTATATCTCTCTCAACCCTTCTCCAATAGTTAAGTGCATTCAGTATGACCACTTCGAGCATGTGTGTTATGCTTGGTAATCCCAGCAACGACTAGCCTTTGGTAATCCCAGAAAGTTGCATTGGTTCAAGGTGTGAAGGGCAAGTGGGAACATATGCTAATGCTAGGTTAATTAAGGCTTAGATTAGTTAGTTAAAGTTAGTTAATTAGTCTCTTCACCCTTTACCTCATTAGCATAGGCAATAAAACATAACAGATATAAAAATCACATACCTCAGGCTTACTTATCCATACAACCATAACAAATACAAGTAAGTTTGGGAAGACAACAAACGATTAACCTTAAGTGTTCCATGAGGTGTGTAGGAACTTAGTCTGCAGAGTTCGACCAGATCGGGCGTGTAGCGCTCGTATTCATATGGTTGAGTGTAGGGGTACTTCGCCACTCATCATTGGTCTCATTATTGGGGACTAAGTGTTTGTGCGCTAAGTAGAACATAGGAAATTATCCACATCATTGGGAGCTTACATGAACCCTTAGGGTTAATTAAACAAAAATTATATAATGATTACTAGCACATCAATAAGATAACAATGTCTTCTTCTCTTAAAAGCACTTCACCACCTAGGGATCACACAAGAAACAGTCGGCGGTCTAACACACATAACCGCGAACCACTAGTTCCTCAGTAGTATTAGGTGGTCTATACTCATCCTGATGAGTATATACCAGATTTTACCTTTATCCTCCATCAGGGTGAACAACTGTGTTGGCGTGATTTGCAAGGTAACATACTGTTACCTCCAAATTATGTAGTCCCCAACATGCTCCTCCATGCTCTTGCATAGATAGGAATGACGCAGCTATATGCTGAATACATATGTGTGATTACAACTCAAGGGACTACCATCCCACAGATGTGCAACGTTTAAGGGACTTACAATAGGAGAGCCACCATACTTTGTTGAAGGGAAAAGGGGTCCCGCACGTCCTAAGTGAGATTGGAGATGGTGACCCACTTATAATAGGTTCTCCATCAAATGATGTTCCCCCTCCTAACAATGGTGAGGAGGTGGGGTATCAGAACCTACACTCTACAATTCACAACCCTAGTTCTGATCCCCATGAACACCAACTGTTCACTAAGGGAACAAAAACACATGACAAGAACAGGCATTCAGATCGTCATCACGGTTGGGGCTGTAACCACCAAAGAGAAGGTAAGAGACATCATCATGGAGATGGTTCCCCTTCTTCTTTCCCTTCATCACATCACTCACCTTCTCCTTCCACATCAGGATGTAATCATAAATAGCACAACGGTGAGGATAAGGGTAAGCAAAATGAGAGACCTCGACGAGAGATTTGAGAGAGAGGACAAGGGCATTCATGAGAATCAAGGCATGAAAGAAGGGAAAGTAGAGAACAACGTAGGCATCATAGACGTCATGAGAGAGATAACCATGACAAACCCCTACTAGCAACCTGGAGTATGTTAGACATTACGGAGGCTGTGAGAATACCTACAAGGCATCAAAAAGATAGCCGGATCAAGCGATTAGACATGAATAATATCCCACGGTTTGAGGGGGGATACAATGCTGATTTGCAGAATTACTTATAGGCATTCCACGATGCTTGCCCCTTGCAAAACATTGAGAATGAGTGGTATAAGTTAAATTTATTTCCTAGGACACTCATCAAAGAAATAGAGAGTTGGTACCAGTCCTTAGAGCTGGAAACCATTAGGAGGTCGAGTACAATGCTAGAATTATTTAACGATAAATACCAAATGTACTCCAGAGTGTCCAACTTGCGTAGGAAGATCCAAGGATGGAAGCAAGATAATTATGAACCCTTGGATGCTGCCATGGGCCAATATTATGCATTGCTACATCGTTGCCTAGGCCATGGTTATGCACAACGGGATCAGCCTTGCCACCTCATAGATGGGCTAAGACATGAAACTAGGAGAAACATTGGAACATATGCCCAAGGGAGATTATCTGAACTTAGATCCCATGAAGTTCATAGGCTATTGGAGCAAGTAGCTAAAGAAGAAGAGGACCTATGGAAAAGAGAAAGTGCAGAAGAGTATAACCGCGATCCTTCCCTCTAAAAGAAGGGAGTCAGATTTTGTGAGGAAGACGATGAGTCACCACTCGAAGAGTTGGTGAATAGAAAAACCTTGCCACTTCAAAAGTTAATAATGGAAGTGTCGAATAAGGTAGATGAAATATGGAGCTCCTTAGATAGCAAAATTAAGATTGTCCTAAAAATCGTAGAGGAATCTAAGGAGGAACAAAGTAGTGGCCATGATAAGAAAAAGTAAAGAGATTCAGGCCATGCACGTAACAATGGTAAGGGAAAATGACTATCGTCGATGAGGTTGTGGATTCGAATACAGACAATGACAGTGGATGTGAGATTTGCCAATATGACCATCCTAAAGGATGTTGTCCAATCATCTCACATCTACAAGAGTCTAGGGTGTATGCACTCAACCCAAGACTTAATAGACAGTAGGCATCCTGAAGGTTACCTTATCCCCAGGGTAACCCAAAATAATTGCACCAACCGTTAACATATTATCCAAGTGGAACTTTGCCACAACCTATAGAGCAACACCAGTAGTGGAAACACCCATAGTCATGAGGGATGCCACCACCTAGGCAATAGTACCCTTACCAGCAACCAGATCCTTATGGCTATTATGTGTAGCAGCCAGTTTCTCCAAGTGACTCTATGGGTCACACAACTCCACAATGTCACTACCAAGTTTAGGAGTATTTTAGGACTCCTTCTCCTCTTGGAGACACACCACATACATACCATCCTCTGAATCCACCCACACCTCTTACGCTGGTAGCTACACCACCAACCGCTCCAACAACGCCAAGGGTATTTCCCACTCAACTAGAACAACCCAATGTCACGAGGGCTTCAAATCTTCAATTCTCAGTTGGTTTTGACAATATTAGGCTGAAAAGATCTTTTAGACTAAACACCCTCATCCTCACCCTCACCCTCACAAGTGGTTGAACATTTGAACACCTCCGTACCAAATAAAGTTTTGAAACCTTCTTCAATCCAAAAATCAAACTCAATGCACACGATTATGTTAACACATACTATCTCTGACTGGATTAAGGTGAGCCACCTTCCTAAAAAATTCTCTGACCCTGGAAGTCCCCTAATTTATCTTCAAGTCGCTGGGGACGAACCCTGTAAAGCTCTTCTAGACTCAGGTTCCGGAGTCAACCTAATATTGCGAGAGATGTACAAAGCCTGGAACCTACCTCCATTAAGGTAGAGTAACATTTGACTTGAGTTGATCAACCAATCCATCACTGTCCCCTTGGGACTGGTGGAGGACATCATTACCACTATTTGTGGGTGGTCATATCCAGTGGATTTTCTAGTGATCCAAGTAACTAACAGTAAGGGGAACTTTCTAGTAATAATGGGAAGATCGTGGATAAGTACAATCAATGCACGCCTAGGAATCCATGATCTTTCCCTAGAAATTTCTAAGGAAAATACTTTCGGAAAGATCGAGAGGAAGAAAATTTCATGCATCGCATATAGTGACATCGGGTGCCATTGTGTGCAAAAATCATGGGTTATGTGAAGTTTAGCATTTCCTACATGCAATCAGTGTGTACAAGAAGTTAATATACAAAGGTGCCTATATGCAGCAGCCACACGACAAGAGGGCACCCTGTGGTTGATGGCTGATCAAGAGAGTGACTCAATAACATGCATGGAATTAACTAAGGAAATAACTAGTGCTTATATTAGAAGCACAGATACACTTGAGCAAGTCCGTTGCCAACTCCCCAATCTTAGCCTCGAAAACATCAACTGGGAGAAGTTGGAAATTCCTGAGAAATTTAAACAAGAGCCCCTTGATCTGAAACCATTACCCACCGGTCTAGAGTATATGACTCTTGAAAATGAAAAATCAGTAATTATCAACGCAAAACTTGTCCCCACGCAAAAAGAAAGCCTATTGAAAGTGATCAATAAATGGTCAAAAGCCTTTACCTGGTCATATCTCGAGCTAACTAGAATAGACCCTAAGATATGCCAACATAGGATTTACACTGACCCCTCCATGAAGCCTTGAAAATAACCGCAGAGGCAATTGAATCCAAAATTGAAATAAGTAGTAAAAGAAGAGATAGAACGTTCATATATCCCATTACTAATAGTGAATGGGTTAGTCCCCTAGTAATTGTACCTAAGAAAGGAGGCAAATGGAGGGTATGTGTAGATTTTAGGCTACTAAACATGGCAACATTCAAAGATCATTTTTTGTTGCCATTCGTCAACCAAGTCTTGGACACTATAGCAGGGCATCGCTATTATAGTTTTCTAGATGGGTATAGTGGATATAATCAAATACGAATAGCACCAGAAGATCAAGCCAAAACAACGTTCACTAGTCCCTAGGGAACGTTCGCATATAAGCAAATGCCATTTGGCTTGTGCAATGCCCCTACCACATTCCAACATTTAGTTGTAAGTATATTTCAACAACAGATAGGAAATGGAGTGGAAGTCTTCATGGACGACTTCTCCACTTATGGAAAAAGCTTTGATCAAGCCCTAGACCGATTATAGTAAGTGCTAAAATGATGTGTTGAAACCAACCTGAAGCTCAACTGGCAGAAAAGCCACTTGATGGTTCAAGAGGGCGTAGTATTAGGGCATAATATTTCACAGTCAAGAATAGAGGTGGACATGAAAAAGGTTAAAGTCATCCAAGGAATCACCCGACAACCAAAAACTGTCAAAGACATTCGGTCATTCCTTGGACACACTAGCTACTACAGGAGATTCATTGAGAACTTCTCCAAAATTACCAAATCATTGGTGGAATTAACGAAGAAGGATGCACCATTCGAATGGACCAGGAAATGTGAACGAGCATTCCAAACTCTAAAAAAGAGGCTTGTGGAAACTCCCATTCTACAAGCCCCTGATTGGTCCAGACTATTCCATATCATGATCGACGCATCTAATTATGCCTTAGGAGTCATACTGACACAGTTAGATGAACAAAAATGCCCTTATTACATCCACTATGCAAGTAAGAGTATCACCAGTGCACAACTCAACTACACAACTACGGAAAAGGAATTAATGGTTGTAGTGTTTGCACTGGACAAATTTAGGCACTATGTGTTGGGCTACAAAGTGTATATCCATATGGATCATAGTGCAATTAGGTTCCTCATAAACAAACCAACAGTTAGCCCTTGTATTATACGTTGGTTGGTAATCCTTTAGGAGTTAGACTTAATAACATTAGACCAAAAAGGCACCGAGAATGTAGTCGCAGATCACTTATCTCGGTTGCACTAGGACAACAAAGAGGATGAATATACCGTATCTGATCATTTTCCTGATGAAACCCTCTTTGCCTATGTAGTAAATACCCAACCCACAAGCACGAATTGGTATAGCAGCATTCTCACTTATCTCCTTTCCCAATAAACACCACACAGGTTGGACTTTAGGAAGAAGCAACAATTTCTTCACAAAACCAAGTACTTCATGGAGATCAAAGGACAACTTTATAAAGTCTATCCTAACGGCTTGGTTTGATGGTATGTACCCAATGAGGACCAACTAAGAGTTCCCTAGGATGCTCATGAGGGCCCTTGTGGGGATCACTATGCAAGGAGATAAACGGCTATCAAGATCCTACTTGCAGGATATTATTGGCCAACACTATTTCGAGATGCCCATCATTTTGCCTAATCCTGTAAATGTTGTCAACGTGATGGTGGAATGACTACTAAAATGAAGGGTCTGCAACAATGAATTCAACCTTTGGAACCCTTCGACATCTAGGGAATAGACTTCATGGGGTCCATTACACCAATGTCCAACGGAAAAGCATATATCATTGTTGTTGTTGACTATCTAACAAAATGGGTCGAAGTAGATGCTGTAATAGATTGCACATCGTCTACCGCTACACGATTTGTACAACAACAAATCGTTAATAGGTTTGGTATGCCGCGTGCACTCATCTCGAATAACGGAACACATTTCATGGGTGCAACCTTTCGAAAATTGATGTAACACTTAGGGATTGAACATAAATTGACTACACCTTATCCCCCCCAAGCTAATGGTCAAGCCGAGGTCACTAGAATACTAACAAGGACAATTAGCAAGTATAGGAGAGACTGGAGCACTAAATTGAATGATGTTCTCTGGGCATACCGCTCCACTTGGAAACTCCCTACAAGCTACTCTCCCTATGAGTTAGTGTACGAGAAACTCCAAAAGCTTCCAATTCAGACCGAGCTCCGTACACTGTCCATGGCATGTGACCTCCACCTTGATGTTGATCTTGCACAAAAATAAAGATTGGCAACTTTAAATGTGCTAGACGAGAATTGATTGATTGCCCTATCATCAAACAAGTTACACAAGGCACATAACAAGCAACGCCATGACTTATGAATTTAGAGAGTGAGGTACCAGCCAGGAGATAAGGTCCTTTATTGGAACCCCACGCATGTACCACAATGCATGAAATTCCAAACATTGTGGGAAGGATATTACATTATTCACATAATCTTCCCCTCAGGAGCCATGAAAATATACAAGATTGAAAGCCCTGATAAGAGGTTACTAGTCAATGTGCAACAAAAAAAACCCTTCCGTGAACCAAGAACAGCCAATGCAAATTACACCTCTAATAACAGATAACCTCACTCGTTATTTCGAATCTCCCCCTTTCAATGCAATCATGGGGGAGATGGCCACCTGTGCTAATCATTCGGGGCCCTAAATTCTTTTAATTTTTTTTACATATTTTTGTTTACACATTTTTGTCTTACACATTTTTGTTTTACAATTTCTTTAACTTTTCTTATTTTTGTTTTACAACATTGTTTATACTTTTTCATTTCTTGTGTGTGTGTGTGTGTTATCCATCTTGTTAGTTTGTCATTTAATAAGTGCTCCAAAGATGGTATGAACTATTTTTCTATTAGTTGCTAATGTTTGGTTTTTACCTTTAAGTTACGATGTTGATACTAAGGTATGTTTCTTTTGATATTGCAGGCAATGAGTCCACTTCATCCATACATCCACAAGTTCTATGATTTCTCTTGGCTTGGAACTATATAGTTCCCTTTCTTCAAAATAATAAGAATTATCAATGAATCGGTAACTGGGCATTTCTCAAACTAAGGAAGGACTCAAGGATTGAAAAGGGTGTGGCTTCAAAGGAACTTGATGCATGTGTGTTGGTCATTCTCTTGGGTGCTCAAATGTTTTCTTCTTGAGTTTTCTTACCTTTTCGACGTTACTCAATTATCAAGAAGCTGAGCAAATAAAAATAATAAGTCTTTGCATGGTGTGGTTCTCATGCAAAAAAAAAAAATCAGTGAGAATTCAAAACACACCCCTTAGAAGAAATAATCCTCTAGGCTACAAGCATTGGTTATAGAACTAAAATAATAATGTTCCCTCTAACTAAGGCCCTTCTCGCTTCCCATTCTCTCCTCCTTTGTTTCTTCGGAATGGTGGTGGCTCTTGGATGAAGGCATTCTTGCTACTTCGAGAGGATGGATTAGCCAAATGTATTAATGCAAAGTCACTGGATGTGGTTTGTTTGAGGCTAGAGTTGGAATGAGATTTACTAAGCCACATTAATCATTCAACACACAAGGGGCTATATATCACCTTGTTCTTGAGAGTCCATTCCACTTTCCTCTTTCCATTCTTCTTTCTCTATTAATCACCTCATTGCCGATTATATCATTAGTGTATATTTTGGTGGACACATTGTTTTCTTTTTGGTAAATTCTTACAGTTAAGACTTTAACTCTTGTTCCAAATGACATTCCTAGGGCCTACAGACTCTTTGAATGTTGGTTTGTTAGGGCATTAAAGGCATGAGCCTGCTTTGGGGAGGACCCATTGACATTCCTATTTGGTGCACTAGTTAACTTCTTTTCCTTAACATTTTTGTAATCCACTCTATTTTGTTCATTTCCATCTTGGCATCCACTTCATCGACATTACAGTTGTATCAATTTCTCCATCTTCCTTGTTCCTTTTCTTTTCTTCCATTCTATCACTACTGGAGGTTCGTTCTAAGTCATGAGGGTCCTGGTCCAATTTTTTCGATTTTCGCCTAACCCCTACACCTTCAGTAGTCATCATTAGTATATCTCCAAATTCGTATCAACCATACCACAACCCAGCCAATGGACCTTTTCACTAAAGCAAGGTATCAATTGCATTATGATTCATTTACCCTTGCTAATATAAGACTGTGTTGTGTGTGCAGACGACAATCATGCAACAATAGATTGGATCTAGAGGAAACACTTGGAATGGATCGGTGCTGAAGCAGCTATGCAAGGAGCGAGATTGATGACGTGCTTATGGATAGACAACCAAAGGTGAAATCTTGGCGTTGGCAGTAGCAGACTTCTTCTCTCTCAGCTACCAAATAAGGCCTGATGTCAAATGTATAAGGTGTTCACTCTTGTGGTCGTGAACACCAGTTTTGTCATGTCTTGTAATGATGATCCGTTCACATGTCATCCCATTTACCATTAGTTCCATCCAAGTCAATAATCCCATACCTTCCCAATATTTTGTAAGGAACTCGAGGACGAGTTTTTATTCAATCATGGGGTTATGATGGGACACGATATCGCATGGGCCACGATATTGCATACACGATATCGCATCAGCCGCGATATCGCATCCCTCGCTATATCATGTATGCGATATCACGTCATCCCCTATGATATCACATATGCGATATCGCGGTCCACCACCAAATCTATAAATAAAAGGTGGCTCTCCCTTATTTCTCCATCTAGATCTAGACCCTTAGCAAAACTTTGGCAGTTTTACCTCTCCAAAGATAGAATAATTTCCATGTGCCCGTAGTAGGAACTCCAAAGTAAATGGATCTTTATTTGAGCAAATATTGTACCTGAGCACAAGTTTGTGTACAGAAATAAAGACGAACTGTCGGATAAACCTTGCAATGCATAGATTAAGCTAGATAGGACTTTATTTAATGTTATTTATTGTTCATCATTTAAATGCTTAAATAGTTAATTAAATCTCTCTCAACCCTTCTCCCATAGTTAAGTGCATTCAGTATGACCACTTCGAGCACGTGCGTTACACTTGGTAATTTCAGCAACGACTAGCGTTTGGTAATCCCAGAAGGTTGCATTGGTTCAAGGTGTGAACGGCAAGTGGGAACGGATGCTGATGCTAGGTTAATTATGGCTTAAATTAGTTAGTTAAAGTTAGTTAATTAGTCTCTTCACCCTTTACTTCATTAGCATAGGCGATAAAACATAAAAGATATAAAAATCACATACCTCATACTTACTTAACCATACAACCGTGACAAATACAAGTCTGGGAAGACAACAAACGATTAACCTTGAGTGTTCCATGAGGTGCGTAGGCATTTAGTCTGCGGAGTTCGACTGGATCACGTGTGTAACGCTCGTATTCGTATGGTTGAGTGTAGGGGTACCTCGCCACTCATCAGAATGCTAAATTTTCTATTCCATTAATGTCTTTCAAAAGTCCACATTTTCAAATTCTTTTGCATAATTTGGATAAAACTTTAACTATTCAAGATTTTAATAATGGTCTTCCTATACATCAAATATTTTATATAAACTAAGGCTAAGATAACATTTCACAAGTAGCCCTCTTAGGTTTCCGTACCCATACGGGAGGCACCCTAGACAATAATCTCTTAAAATGAGTTTTCTTTCCCGATGTTGGTGCATTCAAATTTTATGCATCAATAGTGATGATGTTGACAAACTTCACCCCCCTCCTACCGCCTCCCACCCACCATCGCACTAGATGTGTTAGCGTCTTGGCCAAAACAAAAACGAATTTGGTTGAGATAATGTCAAGAAATAGAGATAGCTAGTTAAAGTTATTTCAAAAATAAGATTTCCTTTAAATTTTTTTTTTTTTGTTGCCAAATGATTGTGTTTGAATGAAGATCCTCAAGACCAAACTATAAAGACATTTATAAAATATACCTTGATTAATTTAAATAATGACCGGTGGTGAGAATGGGGTATAGTGATAAGCCATGAGTAGACCTGGACACGTGACCAAAGATATGTGAAATGACGAGGACTACAGAGACAACGATGAATATCCCATTTAATCCGGCACCGACCACCTGAGTTGGCCTTTTAACTTTCGTGATTTTGCACGTGTTTTGTGTGATGTTGCGTTCCCTTAAAATGAAATGCGAGGAGACCGTGCCAACTAAAGACACGGGAATAATACATTAAAATAATTAATTATATACAACTACTCATCACTTCTGGTTGTAGAGAGTTTCGGCGAACTTTCTTAGCTTTTCATCCATCTACGGAGCCAGAAACCCAAATTTGTTGGGGATTTGGCAGCGTGAAAAACATGTTTTGTATATCATGAAGATTTAATGGAGACCAGTGGATACTTAATGAACTTTTCAGAGAAACAGTGCCCAACATTTTTTTTAACCTCAAAGAATCTGACGCATGTCGTCTAGCCAGAGCTCAGAGACATGAGCTTACCTTTGCCATGAAATGAAAAACGTGACAGCGTTGGCCATGTGGCCTTCATTATTGTGCCTGACCTTTCCCATATTCAAGAACACCGATGAGGGGATTTTATATAACAAGACACTGCATAATAATATTCTCACCTTAAATACCTCAAATCAAATTTTGCGTTGTAAAATTGCAATGAAAAGCACCGATGGCCCTAGAAACTTGACCAAAGAGCCTGGAAATTAATATTCATTGCTATGGGGTTAGCTGCCTGTCAACGTTAAATTTTTAAAACAGAAATTATTAAATTTTTAAAACAGAAATTATTGAAATTGAAATGATAGTGAAGCTTTATTTATTACGTTTTTATTTTGAAAAATAAAAAATAGACTTTATAAATTGACTCAGTATCACTGGAGGCAGCAAAAACAAATCATACAGGTCTTTTGCTGTAACAGGCTATCTCAAATGTGACATGTACAATAAACAAAAATGCTCTTCTTAAAGGAGTTGAATCATCTTCACTTTCAATTCTAAGATGTTTAGAACTCAAGCAAAACTTCTTGATAGCTTTCGAATAATTAATTGGAATAGTAGCTAAGAGATAGTGAGTTTCTGTATCTAGTTTATTCATGCAATAAAAATAAAATTGTCTCTTGACCGCATTTAGGTTAAATACTTCTACTTAACTAGTGGGCAAATATTATTTGGATTAAATACTTTTGACTAGCTGGCAAATATACCGACGGACCATGATCTGGTACATTCTCCAGAACTACTTTAAAAAATTTATCTCGCCTTAAGATATGCAGAGTAAAAGTGTAGCGACTTTTTATTATCGTTACACGCAATTGCTTTTCCGTGAGCACGGCGCGAAACCAGTAGTACAACCGATTAACTTTTAACTTTGAATGCTTGTTAACGGCAGGTTTCTGCCGCTGCAGGATAATAATAAAAACTCTAAAACAGTAATTTCATGAATATTGTATAATTTTTTTATTAGAAAAACGAAAAAAAAAACAGATTTTATGAAGAAAATGTCATGGAATGTACAGTTTTTTTATTTTTCATGAATAATGACGATCAGATTCTGCGATCTGATCCAATTTTCCAATCTATGAACACTGAATGCGACTGCAACAGTCCCCATGACAAGGTGAGTATAATACTGCTCCCCAGCATGGCAGTCTGCATCTCAAATAATTATTTATGTTGACACATGACAAAATGTTAAGCATCGCTCACCGGTTTGTCTTTACTGCGGTATTCATTACATCGTTTGGGTGTCTTACGTAGAAGAGAATTGAAGGGGGTCTCTTAAAAATTGGATATGTAGTAGCGGACAAAAGCCATTCCCTGCACATCTCAATGGTGGCCTTGGCCTTAACTTTGTGGATTGTATTTGTGGAATTATTTTTGTGCTTTCTATGGCAAGAAAGAAAAAGGACTTTCAAGGCATTCGTTTTCCCCTGGTTTTGTCTTTGGCGTTTCAGGATCATCCTGTGAGGTGTTTTGTTTCTTCCTTCCTGATTTTCACTTTTTTTAAGGGGAAGTATGTTTACAGTATCTCATTATGCAAGCAGTGAATCAGGCGATTCTTCCTTTTTAATTTTAATCACTTTCCGTTTTTTTTGTTTAAACAAAACTTAGCTAAACTCATTACTGGTTTTGTATTGTTTGTTATAAATATAGTACGAGGGAGCTGCTCGAGAAGATGGAAGAGGACCTTCCATATGGGACACTTTCTCTCATACTCCTGCTCTGTTTTTCCACTCATGCATTTCGCTTCCTTGATCGTTGTTTCATGTTGGACTTCTGCAGGTTGAACCGCTGACGTAGAACTTGCAGCAACTCACCGGTGAAAAAATGTTTGTGCAATGATCATTGAAAATTGAAGTTGATATATCAATTCACGCCCTAGTCTTGATTTTGGTGATAGGAAAAATCACTGACGGGAGAACAGTGACGTGGCGGCAGATTTTTATCACCGCTACAAGGTTGTTTTTTCTAAAGCCGAAAGGCTTACGTTAGATCTTGAAAACAAATACTTCAATTAAGCCTCTAAGTAATAAGAGAGAGCCTATGGCTACCAAGTGCAAATGAACTAGACATTGGAGAAAGATTTAACAGAATGTTGCAGTGTTCATGCTAATTCTTAGAAAGAGCTTGTACAAATCAGATAACCGAGGCAGCCCATTTTTAAGTACCAAAAATCCTTTACTTTTAAAACGTCAAAAAGGAAAGCAGGATTTTCACTTTGATGTGCCACAGGCCCTGGAGGACAGCCACAAGGGATTTCTGGCTCCACAAATCATGTAAGTAAAACCGCCTGTACAGGCGCTTTGCTTGGCTGGTATTAACCCGTTTTTTCTTCTATTCCAGCGCTGATTAACTAATCTGCGGAGGTCATATACAGCGATGATTTCAAGGAATACGCAGAGCTCTGTTTCATAGAATTCGGAGACAAAGTGAAGCAGTGGATGACAATGAACGGGCCAGGGCTACGACTGGGGCCAATTCGCTCCGAGACGATGCCCCAGATTCAAGTCCACAAACTGCACTACTGGGGACTCTGGCGTAGAACCACACTTGGTGCTTCACCACATGCTGCTGGCTCATTCTGCTGCTGCTGTTGACATTTACAGACGCAAATTCCAGAGTAGCAGAATAACAAGAATAGGCATCGTCCTTGATTCCAAAGGCCTGGTCCCTTACTCACTCCCCAAGCGACATTAATGCCGCCTCCAGAGCCTTGGATTTTGGGTTTGGATGGTCTCTTTCCGTCTGCAGATTTTACGATATTTCGACTTTCATTGGCAGCGTATTCTCCGTCTATAGTTCAATTGCCTCATTCGAGACTTCTCCTGCGAATTAGGAATAACAACCTGATCTTAACTTTTTACTGAATTTTCGTAGAGCATGAAAATGAAAAGGTTGAGGAAATAGGAATGCTCAATGCTCTGAACAACATGAAATACATATTATTATTGCTGTTCGTGGACAGGCGTATGAATCCGCAGGTGGAAGGGGATTATCCTGAAATAATGCGCGATTTGGTGAGTTCTAGGCTGCCCAGATTTAGAGCGAAGGAGAAGAAACTGTTGAAAGGATCGTTTGATTTCATTGGCATCAATTACTACACTCAATTACTACACTCAATTACGTTAATGCCAGTACTGTGGTGCCTAATCCAGGGGAGCTAAGTTATGGTACTGATTCTCTCTGGCAGAACTCAGCTGTATGTAACCTCGAACATGAAGCTTTGCTTAAGAACTAGCAGCAGCAGTAATACAGTTTGTTTCTAATTTCAAATTTGATAAACATACCCTGTATCAGTTGAAAGGAATGGAGTGCCACTTGGACAGCGGGTAAACTTTAGCCCAATTTGCTATCCAAAATCTTTGGTGGTTTATGATGATTTTTATGGATTGGGCTCAATGACTTCAATCAAATTAGATTATAACTCTGAAAGCATTGTCGACAGGGAGCATCAACATGGCTTTACAGTTACCCTGTACCCACAGGGACTTCAACATTTGTTGAATTATAACAAGAACAAATACAGAAATCCACCAATTTATGTTACATTTGTTGAATTATAACAAGAACAAATACAGAAATCCACCAATTTATGTTACGGAAGAATAAGCCGCTATTAATTGTGGCTGATCATGATTTCAGGAATAGAATAGATGAAGCCAACGTTAAGGATTTGCCTCTGGATAGAGCATTGAACGACACGATAAGGATTAAATACCATGCTAAACATAGGCTGTCAGAGATGCAAGATCCTGTTGATGTAAACCCCCTCCCATGCTAAGCACAGGGCCATGATTGATAATATCTTTTGTAAACTTTTCAACATATAGTCCCTCTAAATCTTTACCCTTTCTAAATGTCAATCTCCTAATGACAACAAATATTACCTTCATATAAAAAGATTCTTATAAAAACATATACCATATTCAATGATATTATGGAATTGCAATAATCAAAACCTTACATAGTATACATCAACGTAATTATAAATAAATCACAATACTCAAGATGGGTGATTACGCTTGACAATTCTCACTAAACATACAACCATAACCAACGGCAAATTGCTGATTTTATTAGGGATTACATAAATCTAATTTGTAACAAGTATCCGTTCTGAAATAGAATACATGGAAGGGACCATTTTTTTTTTTTTTGGCTTGTCAATGATTGGGTAAGATTTTGCAACTTCTTGTCTTTTACTAATCAGGAAAAAGGTATAGTGGTCATGTAAATTTTAAGATATTCATGCTTATCGTATTTCTGTTTCTGTTTTCTCTGATGCTGGAATTAGATTGGTAGCCTTGATGTTTTAATCCCCACAAATTTTCTTTCATGCATCTTAAGCTCAAGTTGGGTATTATGTTCTACCATTTTTTTTTTTGGGCAGTAAAACACGCAGATCTATGGTTGTGGTATGGACCTTCTGAATTGCTCAAGCCACGTAATGGTTGCAGGGGGATACATAATAGCAGAATATATTCTAAGTCTGATTACCTAACAAAGCAAGCAAGGATCGGCAAAGTTAGGAAGCATTTCCTTTGGCACCGGGATTCACGCAGAGATATGATATCTCTCATATGGTCATCCATTCTATTTGGAGCAGCCGATTAAAGTGCTGGACGACAGCCTAGATCATGGTGAACGTGGGCATTCATGGAGGCGGTGCTAGTAGGCAGTTATGGCGGCAACTCTGAGTGGTTACAGGAAAACGTGGCAGGCGTTATGGTGGCAGAGCAACTGACACAGGACGGTGGGAGTTTTCTTTTGCGGGTGGTGGTGGCAGTGTTACGTGGGTGGCAGTAATCACCGGGCCGGAAACTGGTGGGCACTTAAAACGGCCAACGGTGGTGGAGAAAGTGCTTGCAGTTACCCGCATAATGTAGATGATAGTGGCAGAACGTGGGTGACTGGTGGAGAGCATTACGTCCATCAATGATGGTGGCGGTTACATACAGAGAACATGGGTGCCATTATGGATGGCTGCTGCAACTATAAACAGTGGCAGAGGTGGTGCCACTAAAAAGGCTGGAGGTGCAACTATAAATGAGAGTCTTTGACACACAGTTCACTAGGGGGACTCTTTCCTTTTTATTCTTGGGCCTTCTCTCTTCCCCGTCAGCAAAGCGGACGCAGCTCAAAGGAGGTGATGGTCTCTTATTGTTCTTCTTTGGTTTTGGTAGTTTCTCTTTCTTGAAAGGAGGATCTTGGGTCTCCCTAGCAACAAGAGGACGTCTCTCTCTCTTTGTCTGCAACAATGTAGATAGCATAGCCCATGTGCAGGACACAAGACATATTGAAGCCAAGTTTGGATGCTTCTTTAGGTCAAATTTCTCAGAGCTATTAATCCCTATCAAAGGAAAATCTGAATACATGACTATACCTCAAGAACCCTTCTACAAACAAGTAGCTACAATCTTGGATCAACAAAATCAATCTTTGGAAGATTGAAACAGTAATCTTTATGTTGGGGTTATTAAGGTTGAGCGCAGTGAACATGATATAAATGACCATGTGAGTGGAACTAAAAAAATAAATCTTGTCTCTCATATAGGTTCCACCCAATCCTATAATCTTTGAAGATATGTTGCCTTATCATAATGAAAAGGGATTTCTTCTCGGTGATCCGCTACCTTTAGGGGAAAATAAAGATGTAAGTAAAACCCTACCTCTTAAAACATTTGAAGGTTTGCTAAATTTTAATGACACATCCATGGAACATGCTCCTAGAAAGGCTATATTCGATGACTCACAAATCTTCCAGACAATACCTGAGCACCTCATGTTCTTATGCAGTGACGTTACCTGCTGTGGCAATGGCAATGGCAATGGCTTAGTGGAGGTGGGAACGCCCTGCGGTGCTGCAACAATCTCCTGTCTAGACGTAGATGACAGCTTCATACACTTCCACTCCAAGCATTCTATGTATTATTGTTGTTAATGGTTTAATGGTTATCTTTGAAATAGCCGTTATTGATGATATGCAATTTTATAAATTGTTTCTTTTGAAAGAAATTATTTTATTGAACAAAATGTTTAATATTCTTTTTTTCTTTTTTGGCGGTTTGGTTTTCACTCTCGTCTCTTTATGTGCAGTTTTGGCGAGAGGGGAGGAGTCAAAAGTTGAGGTGGCAAGCCAATGGAGGGAAAATAAGAATTGATAAAACCCAAAAGAAATTATTTTATTGAAAAAAATGTTTAATATTCTTTTTTTCTTTTGTGGTGGTTTGGTTTTCACTCTTGTGTGTTTGTGTGCAGTTTCGGCAAGAGGGGAGTCAAAAGTTAAGGTGGTAGGCCAGTGGAGGGAAAATTAGAACTGATAAAACCCTATTCACATGGGAATACTAAGGGATCCACGAGCACATAGTTTTAACCCCAAGTCCGTGCAAGGGCTTGCTGTAGTTAGAAATGGGGCACCCTGAATGGTCTTGTTGATCAAACAGGGACTTTACCAAATACAACCGGGGTGCTAGATATAACCGGGGTGTAGCATGGTTAGCCATGATGTTGATGGGAAACGATGCTAAGTGTTCGAGCCGTGTTGATGGGGTTAATAGTGTTAGTGGATGTGAGTGTAGTCAAGAGTCTAAGAAAAAAATCAAGATGGCAACATGCAAGCTCCACTACCCAAGCATGGCTATGCATTAAAATAGTAGAAAATGCAAATAAAATGCTGAAAATGCAAAGAAATAGAGAGAGGGAGAACGTAACACCACCCCAAATGGGGTTGAGCATAGTTAACTCCAAAAGGGGTGAGAAGGTATGTGGTGTACAATAAGCATAGTGGACAACATATTCACAGTCTCAGAAGTGTCTGGCCGCAAAAACTAATGTTTTTCCATGGTGTCTATGCCTATTGGGCTAGCTACTGTAGTGTGTAGTAGGATGCAGTTGTTAGGTGGACTATGGTGGTATGCAACTTTGCCTCTCTTTGGTCTACTGGAATGTCTTTGGTTTGCCGATGCTTTGATTTTGCCTCCCCCAAATTTGCTCTTGCCCAATGCTCAAATTTGTCAACTCTTAAATTTGCCAACTCCCAATGCAAATTTTTACCAACCTCGAAAATGTTGAGGGCTAGGGTATTTATGGGGGTAGGTTTAGTATGAAATGCAAGGAAACTACCATGTGGCAGAGGGGATGGTTGGGACTATGCTGTCAGCCAACTATGCTCTCCACTGAGGCTAGCGGTGTTATAAGTTGTTATGCTTTGCTGAGCTCTATGAGACTGCAAGACTATGACTATGCTGCCAACTGCATGTATATGTGCCAAGAGGACTGCAATGTACCTAAAAATGCAATTTTGGAGACTACACTCCGGGACTACGCTCTCCACTATCTTGTAGGGGTCAAGCATAGTTACAATCTTGGGGACAAAAAGGGGTACAAAAAAGATGCATTTTGTGAACCATGCATGCCAAAGATTAGTTGGAGCAAAGCTAAGTGCCAGTGTTGCATTGTGGAAGCCATTGGATGTTGTTTTGACTGACTACGCTTGACTATGCTCTAGACTAGGGGAGAGCGTAGTCCCACACTTAGAAACATTTTGTAAAAAATAACTATGTGCTGACTATGCTCTCCACTGGAGGTTAACTATGCTCCTAACTGGGAGTGAGTGTAGTCCTAGCACTTATCAAAATTTGTAAAAATTGGCTTCCAGCTGACTACGGTCTATGATGGTGGAGAGCATAGTCTCAACACTTAGAAAAATTTGCAAAAACTGAGCCTTCACACTAACTATACTTGACTATGCTCTGGGGCAGTCAAGAGCGTAGTCTTAGTACTTATAAAATTTTGCAGTGGCTAGCTTGACACTTAGAAAAAATTGCAAAACTGGCCTTTGTATTGACTATGCTCTAGGGCAGTGGAGAGCGTAGTCTCAACACTTAGAAAATTTTGTACTTAGTATGCCGACGTCCAAATTTGGTGGTGTTTCACTAGTTCCTCTTTGTTAATGTCTAGAGGAATGGCCTGAGAGACATTGATAAAGAATGACAAAACACCATAGTAGGCTTGGCATTAACATCGCTTGTCAATACTTGATTGGATGTCATTGCACCATGCTCAAGAGTGTCATGGGTAGTGGTATGCTGGGAGTAAAAGGTGTAGATAATTTGCTAGGGATAAAAGGAGAGATGACATGCAAATAGGGTGTCATGATGCAAAATGTAGAGTCAACATAGCTGATGGTGACCATGGCACTAGGGTGGATTACCCCCGAAAACATTAACTTCTTATTGGAGTACTCATGAGAGAGTCAATGTGGATTCAAGGCTGCGGCAGTTGTGAAATTGGAGCACTATTGGGTTGTTTAGGACATGCCCCTACCATTCTTTTCTTGTTTTTTTTTTGCTATGGGATGAACCTACTTTGGGCTCTACACATTGCTAAATGCTAACTAAGAGGTGCTTTCCATCAAGTGGACTGCATGCCACAAGATGTGCTTTGCTTGGTGTTTGTGAAACCATGTCACATCTGTAGGATAGGTGTTTCCTCCCTAGGATGATTTGTGTTACATCCACCTAGGCTTTGACCAACCAACAAAGGCTCCCCATAGGACGACTTATGTTACATCCACCTTAGGTTCTACGGTTTGACTTGAAGAGGGTGCCATGTAATCACAACATGTAAGCATCAAAGGGGTTTGTAATTTTGACTATGTAGGGAATTCAATGATATTGGGATGTAGGAGTACATGTGAGTAGGCTATAATGGTATAATAGGGATATGTACCCTTGAGAGGCTTATCTAGTTCAATCATGCACATTAGAGTAATGTAGTGACTTGCTGCTAAAATGAGATGCATCTTTGCACAATTGCCCAAGGCTTCATTATGCAAACACAACTTTGAGAAGACAAGAAAAACACATAATACATACAACAAATAAAATGTCGGGGGGTGATGATGCTGCAAGTGCTTCAAAGGCTACGTTGGTGGCAAGTGTTCAAAAAGCCAACAAGATGGTGGAAGCAGATGATGCTACAAATGCTCCAAAAGCCATACCAGTTGCAGGTGCTCCATTCTAAGACTACAGTATCCCCACCCACATGGTGTAGAAAANGGGGGGGTGATGGGGGAAGTTAGAGTTATTCTCACTTTCTTTCTTGCAGAATTATGTGTGGTTAGCAATGAACCTAGTTTAAGGGCATGGTAGACGGTAACCCTATTAGTTTAAGGTCATAGTAGACCGTGCACCCAATTTAAGGTCTTGGCAGACTATGGTGTGCTAGTTTATAGTCCCAATAAACTACTATGTGTCAATTTAGCATCATAGTGAACATATGCTATGCTAGTTTACCGTCATGATCTAAGGACTAGTTGTGCCAATTTAACGTCATAGTGGACGAATGTTATAACATCATAGTGAACGTGCTATTGTACTAGTTTAACATCATAGCAGAAAAATGGTGTGGGTGCTAATTTAACATCATAGCGGATGAGCTGCACTAGCTTAACATCATGGCGGACGAGTTGATGTGCTAATTTAACATCATAGCGAACAAGCTACTATGCCAATTTAATGTCATGGTGGATGAATGTTGTGCTAGTTTATCATCATGGAGGATGTGTTGCTTACCTTGTTGGATCAATGTGCAACAATGCATGCTAGGCATAGTAAGGCTTTAGGTATGAATGCTTCACTAGATTGGCAAACTAATTTCCATCTTGATTAGTAAGCTTAAATGCTCCATTTTCATAGGTCTTAGTGACCAAGAAATGCCCTTTCTAGTTGGCTAAGAATTTATCTATGGGATCCCGAACAACCTTGAGGACTAAGTCCCCTTTCTTGATTGGGCGTTGATACTAGTTGTGACAATGTTTTTACCATTGCTTTTCTTGATACCATTCAATGTAATCAAGCATCTGCATGCGCTCCTCCTCTATCGAGTTGAGGTCTATAGTTCTCAACTCATTATTCTAAGCTTCGTCAATGAGGTTCAAAAGGATCACTTGGAATGATGGAACCTATAATTCAAGCAGAAAATTTTCTTTAGACCCATAAAAAGGGTGTAAAGTGTCTTACCTATCATCGTTTGGTGCATTGTGTGATAGGCCCAGCACATGTAGACTAATTGCTGATGCCATTGTCAGTTGCTATTGCTTAGCATTTTCTTTAGAAAGTTGATGATGACTTTGTTGGTGGCCTCTACCTAGCCATTTGCCTAAGGGTAGCATGGCAATGAAAAGGAATGTTTGATGCCAAAATATTCACAAAAGGATTTAGTTTTGACACTACTAAACTGCAGCCCATTGTCTCTTATGATGATCATGGATAAGCTAAAATGGGTCACTTGTTATTAACCTTGAATTTGCAAATCTATCGTGATGTCATCTTCCTAAGGAAAGTAGCCTCAACCCATTTGGTAAAATACTCAGGTGTGATTATTATGAAGTTATGCCTTGTGGAAGACTTAGGTGTTATGGGTCTAATGATGTCTAGGTCCCAACACTAGAACGACCACATGATTTGCATTATATGCAATTCAGTTGGTTGCACATGCATTTGGTTGCCATGCCATTGATGGATGTTACATGTTTTGACCTTTGAGATGCAAATGTGCTCCATGTAAGGCAAATAATAGGCTATCCATCAAATTTTTGCTACCATTTTCCTAGGTGCTATGTGGCCTTCACACAATTCCTCATGGACTTACTCAATGATTGTTTTTACTTTGGCATTACTTACGTAGGTTGGTAGTATGCCATCGAAGGATCTGCAACATAACATGTTATCACCCATGATGACAAACTATTACAAACATTTGTGTACTGCATCTTTTTGGGCAGTAGTTAGATGTTGTGAAGGCTCACCCTGTAGAAGGTATGCCTTGATGTCATCTTACCACTCTCCTACATGGGTTGTGCTTACTATGGCTATGGATGCAACATTAATGATTTTCATGATAGGCACAGTGTCATTTTCCACAGAGGTGGGCAACGCGTCAAACATGTTAGGTGTAATGCTTAAGGCTAATGTTGCTAGTGTGTCGACTATGGCATTTTCATTTTAGGAATATGTTGGACATCAATAGTTGCAAAATGTTGAAGCAAGTGCTTTGCGAGGTCATAGTAAGGCTATAAATGTTGGGCCTTACAAGCATAAACCTCTGTTACCTGTTTGATTACTAATTATGAGTCACCTCAAATTGTTATGTGTTGGATCCCTAGGTCACATGTTACGAGGATATCACGGAGGAGACCTTCATACTTCACCACATTGTTAGTGCAAAAAAATGTGAAATGATATGCAAATAATTGGATCTTCTTGGAGGCAAATGTGATAATGGTAGTGGCACTACCCCTTTGGAAGGTTGAAGCTTTGTCAAAATGTAGGAGTGCCTCATAGTTATCAGGCACTTCACTAATGCTATTAACGTGCTCATCTTGGAATTCTAAATCTATGGTTGCTTGATCATTTATAGGTGAAGCCATGAGTTATGCAGCTATAGCTTGACCTTTTGTTAAGGCTTGCACAACATAGTGTAGGTCAAACTCCATTGTTATTTTTTTCCATCATGCGATGTGGCTACTTTGGTAGATGTTTGTTGTGATTTCTTGAAGTATGTTGTTTTTGCAAATGATGTTAACTTGACTGCAAAAAAGGTAATGCCTCCACTTCTTAAGTGAGAAGACTAAGGCAAGGTAGTGCTTTTCCACATCGTTGTATTTTGCTTCATGGGCTACTAATGCATGGCTCAAGTAGTAAATTGGGATCTTTGTGCCATCAACTCATTTTTCACAAAGCAAAGAAGTAATGGATGTGTTAGGAAGTGGCAAGGTAGATGTAAAAAGGTTTATCTCCTTATGGAGGGTGAATCGTAGCAATTTTGCTAGCTCTTACTTAAGGTTGTCAAATGCTTATTGGCATTGAGTGGTCCACTCGAAGTGGACTCCTTTCCTAAGCAGATGTTGCATTGGTTGTAACTTATTGATTAACTAAGTGATGAACTTGTGTATAAATTGCAACCTACCTTGCAATCCTCGTAGCTCCTTAAGGTTGAATAGTAGTACTAAGTTGGTTATGGCCTTAACCTTGTCAAGGTCTACATGTATACCTACTTTAGATACTACAAAGCTGAGCATCCGGTCCATTCTAACGCAGAAAACAAACTCCTTGGGGTTTAACCTAAGATCATGTTTTAAGAAACATTTAAGCACTAAGTCCAGATCATCTGCATGGTTGTGAGCCACTTTGGACTTAACGGTTATGTTGTCAATGTAGTCATTGAGCAAACTTAGCATGTAATCACTAAAGATGTATGTCATTGCATGTTGATATGTTGCTCCTACATTCTTGAGTCCAAAAGGCATCATGGTATAGTAAAATGTACCCCAGGGGATCATGAAGGTTATACTGAGTTGGTGCTTAGGGTTGATCCTAATTTGGTTGTAGCCCAAGAACCCATCCATAAAGGATAACAAGACGTGTCCAACCGTGGTATCGACCAGTTGATTAATATTGGGCAACAGAAAGTCATCTTTGATGGTGGCCTTGTTTAGGTCCCAAAAGTCTATGCAAATGTGTATGCTTCCATTTTTCTTAGGCACAACTATAATCTTGGAGAGCTAGTTTGCATAGTCAATAGCCTGAATGAAACTAGCTTTGTAGAGCTTGGTGATTTTGTCACAAACTATCAACACCAGCTTAAGTTAAACCTTGCATGTTTTTTGTTTAACTAGTTTAATGCAGGGATTGGAAATGATGCTGTGCTAGACTAGCTAAGGATCTAGACATGGCATGTCTTCATATGACCATGCAAATGCCTTAATGTTATCATTAAGTACTCTAGTGATGTCTTGGGCACGTTGGGGCTCTAACAAGGAGCTTAGTTTAGGTATAGCCATGGGGATCTTAATAAGGGGATCCTCTATCACATCCCCTACCTCTAGATTGAAAGCCTTAACTAGATGGTTGGGCCAATCTAGTGGTGCCTCTATGGATGCTATGTACTCATTGTAGGCTATAGGCTCAAAGTCTAGGCAATGAGGGTCAATGCATCACTTGATATTGCCATGAGGTCCAGTGAGGACTAGAGGTGAGAGAAGTTGCTCATGCATTGCGATGTCACGTTCCTACAAAATCCTACAAATTCAACCAAAAAAATGTCAACTGACACCTATCTTAACGAAGTTAATATGCACAAATGAAGAGAAAGCAATGTGATGAAATTTTCCTAAGTATGCATGTAGGCTATTAAGTAAGGTAAGCATGCTTGGCCCAATTTTAGGCCTCAGTAGGCTATGTGCATGTTAGTTTTAGGTCTTAATGGACCATGGACATGTCAAACGTATCATTCTAGACAAGGCTAGCTATGCTTGAGGAGTGGAATTGGCTGAAGCATACACTAGGTGATGAAAAGTTAAAATTTTTGGCTAAGTCTGGGTGACTACGCTCTCACCCAACTACACTCTCACCCATCTACAATACGCTCTCCACTAGGCATTCGGTGTGGAGCATAGTCCTAGGTTAGTAGATCATTAACTGACCCTGGGAGAATATATAGGCACATTTTCACCATGGATAAGTTTTCATTTTCTTACTTTCAAATGTGATGTCTAGAGTGTATTCTTGCCATTGCTATTGTGTTTTGCCAATGGAGAGCGTAGTTGGAGAAGAATGATGCACTGGACTGGGTGCTTGCACCTAGGACTAATGAATGTCATTGAGGGCGATAGATCATTGGGTTGTCTATCATAGATACGTGTGGAGGAGAGAAGGCCATTGACGTTAGCTAGGTACACTAACTATGCTTTTCCCTTTGTTCATTTTTTGCTTGTTTTTGCTATTCATAGTAAGGGTTTGGGACTGTAGTCTTGTGTTGTGCCCTACCAAGGTGATGGTTGTTGTTGCCACACACTATTTTGGAGCAGCATAATTGGGGAGGATGTGATGACATGATAGCGTGGAGGGTTTTGGCTACTTTTTGTGTGATCAAGCAAGGAGGGCTTATTGCATGTGGCATGGCTGCGGGAACAATGACCATCATTGCATGGCATAGGGTGGCCACTGGGGCCATGTAGGGATTTTGGGGTTTAGGAATTTTGCAGGGTTATAAGCTTTGATGGCAGTGGGGGTTTGGGGTGTGCAGGCTAGGGCAAATAAGTGCGTTAGGGTTTAGGACATATAAGGTCCAAGGTTCAAGCCACTGTGTGCCACAATGAGGTTGCAAGTGTTCCTATAGTGGCAAGGGACATAGTAGGAGTTTGTCCCTACGTTTTATTTTCCATAAGTTTTCTTCTAGTGGGGGGCAGGGGCTTCTACTTGGCCCCTTGGGATTTCATGAGGGAGCTAGGCATCGCACAAGAGCAACATAGTATAAGTGTGGGGAGGCCACGGTCGTCATGGTAGTGGCAATGGCAATGGAGGAGGGAGAGAGGGCAGGGCTTAATGGGCAGGATAGGCACAGTAGTGCAATGGTGTAGTGGATGATAGGGTGTGGGCATGGTGCATGGTAGGCATGAGTGCAATGCATGACAAGGCATAGCAATGTGCAAGCGCAACACATGGCATTGTGGAAGGGTGTAGCGTGCAGAGAGGAGTGGAGCAACAGCACGTGGAGGCTACACTCTCTACCACTACAGCCAATACTATGCTCCCGATGCCTTGGAAGCATAGTTGCCACAAAGTGTTTGATAACATGTTTGCCTTGCCAACTATTTGTCAAAATGTGTTTGTCCTGAAGGTTCATTTTATAGGACTACACTCTATAGAGAGCATAGCTGGAAGTTAGAAAAATTTGTAGTTTGGGGCTACGTTCTCTACTAAGGTAGTCTAGAGTTGGAGAATTTTTGCAATTTTTTGGACTACGCTCTCCACTAAGGCAATCTAGAGTTAGAAACAATTTTGCAAATCCCAAACTACACTCTCCACTAAGGTAATGCAGAGTTAGAAAAAATTTTGTAATTTTTAGACTACGCTCTCCATTGAGGTAGTTTGGAGTTAGAAAAATTTTGCTAAAATTTTGTAAAGTATGCATGATGCTAAGCTAATGGAATGGGATGCTATGTGCTATACCCTAGTAAGTACTAAGGGTGTCAAATGAGTTGGTTGACATCTTATATCCATGGGGCTCTAGAGTGTATTGCCGAGATTACAAATTTTTGCTAGTTTGTGCTGTATTATGTTCATTTTGCTAACTTATCTTAATGATTTAATGCCAAATTTTGTATCTATGTATGTATACTAACATTTTTCTTATTGCTTGATAGTTGTAGGGTGTTGCTTAAGCTTGTCTTGATCGTAGTTGAGCTCGTGGGCATCCTATGCTACATGAGTGAACTCATTCCTAACACACCTACACCAAATATGCAGGTGCACCATCAGGCGGTGTGGTTCCACCAAGGAACTTGTGAGTTCTTGGAATTCCTATTGCAGTAGTTTAATGTGATCATGTGGTCACTCGTGGTGATGGAGGCTGCTAGTGCCATCACGAAGACGTTGCTACTTGAGGTTAATAGGGGCATTTTGAGGTTCATCTCAGATGAGCCCACTACTAGTGATGATGGAGTATGTGGTTCAGGTAGAGGTCCTAGGAGCACTCAGCACTTATCTAGAATATGGATTATGATAGGGTTTCGTTGCTACAATAAGAGCAACACCCTCTTCATTATGTTTTAGGTGCACACCCTCCTGGGATTGTGTACTATACTAGAGGATAAGTGTTTTTATGGTTCTTGTAGTGTGTTTCTTTTCGCTATTAGCTCATCTCAAATTGCTAATAGCTCATGATTAACACTAGGTTCAGAGTTGATGAGAAGGACCTACATGATGAGGTGGATGCTCTAGCCTTAACCTACATTTCCTTGGAGGTGTTCTCATCTAGTATGAATGTTCAGCTAACTGTGCTTGAGTAGGTGGGGCCTAATCTGGAGATCTACCTTACCCAATACCCAAAGGCATATGAGTAATGTAGAACCCATGGTTGGTTGAATGAGGAGTGGGCCATTGGTGAGATTAACATCGAGGATATGCTTGCAACACCACCCTCATCTCACACACTATTTGTGCCATGTATACATCTAGTCTTTTGGCTTATGTAGTTACTCGTGTATGCCTGTTAGCTTGCCTTTGCATGATGCTAACGTTATTTTTCCTTTGTTGTAGTGACGGTTGCCTTAGCCGAGGTGACGATGATCACGATAGGCCATATAGAGGCCACCCTTATCATGAACTATGATAATGTGGAGATTGCGTAGCACTAGTTGTGCTATAAAGCTCTAGATACACTGATTTCTAGGCTCACACATGCAAAGTTGATGGACCTATTTTTGACCCTTAGCCTAAGTATCTCGGTGGGCGAAATGGTTATCATCATTGACTCCTTTAGCAATGATGTTAGGTAGTTTGTCACCTAAGTGCATTATGTGATAGTAGTGCTAAACCTCAACGAGGCCTTCTTTGTCAACCTCTTTGGGCTCCCCACTAATGGCCTGACGATTATCGATAAGGCCAGCAAGGAGGTGGACCATAGAGGGAAGATCAAGGACTAGTTGGAGGTCACTCGATCTCACAAGGTTATATCAATTAAGGATGTTCTTATGCCTAAGGTGTAGGAGCTCTACCCTCTATTCCACTCTCATGCCTTTTTGTAGTTGCTATTCCAAGGAAAGATCCTTGGGGTGGAGCAAGCATGGGTGATGAAGGAGGTGTTGCTGGAGGGTACAAGGTTCAACTAAGTTGCGTACATAACTACTAGCCTACATGCAAAGATCTCTAGGTTGTGGTTCAATCTCCAAGTGAGGTCCCGCGTCCACTTCATATTCTTCGCAGGGTATCGGCAAAGGTTCATGGAGCTCTTGGTTGTGCACAATGATGGATGATGGGTGGTGCAGGATCACACGTAGCTATCCAAGCTATGGATCAACCACATGTTCATGACCACAAGTGTGTAGGATCCCTCATAGGGGATCAATGAATCATTATCCATAATGACTAAGTTTTCCATGGGGTAGTTGCATCACTCGTGCAATAGCATGGGTGAGGGTCCTCCAATTGGCACTAGGACATGAGCAAGGAAAATCACTATATAGTAGAGATAGTGGGGCCATCTAAGGCTAAGATCAAAAGGCCATGTTTTACAGAGAAGGCTATCCCTAAGGTCAGGAAGCCAAGCAATAAGAGGATTTGCATCAACCTTCAAAGTTTGTGTACAAAGCTTGCAGGTTAATATGTGTAACTTTTTAGATGCATTAGTTGTATTTATCTATGTTTATATTTTTATATTTTTCTTTTACATCATATTGTTAACTACCTGATGACATGCATATATGTACCAATGTGCTATGTATGTATGTGTTAATCACAAAGATAGTAGAGAGGGTTGCAAGAGCAGTGAATGAGGTGGTAGTAGAAGAAGCACCTCCTCAAACTAAGGAGGGGGAGGCTCATGCAAATGAGCTTCATGAGGTAGCAAAGATCCTCTAGTAGTTGGAGGAAGAGGGGTTGCTCCACCCCAGATGGGGATGATTTTGATAGCTTATTTGATGGTGTGTAGCTAGGTGATGAGCGACAAGGTACCCCTACGCTAAACCATATGAATAAGAGCATTTCACACACGATCTGGTCAAATTCCAAGGACTAAGTGCTTATGCACCCTTGTGGAACAAGGACAAGTTGGTTGATCGTTGTCTTCCCAAGCTTACCTATATGTCACGATTGTATGGTTAAGTAAGCTTGAGACATATGATTTTTATAGCTTTTATGTTTTTATGTCCTACGCTATTAGGGAAGGAGAGAGGTAACTAAGTGACTAATTTAACTTAACTACTCATTAACTAAGTTATAACTAATCCTAACACTAACATCCACTCCCACTTTCCGTACACATCCTAAACCAGTGCAACACTGCAGGGATTACCAAATACTAATCGTTACTGGGTTACCAAGCATTACACGCATGCTCAAAGTGGTCATGCTTGTGTAATTTAACGATTTTCTTAATTGATCAAAATGAATTGTTGTGCTAATAACATAAATGTAAAGTGCATAAAATAAAATAAAATAAAATAAATGCATACGAAAATAAAATTAAAAAATGCATAAGAAAACAAATCTCAAGTGCTACAAGGATGAATCAAAGAGCTCTTCTTTATTGCCATACATAAGGTATGCTCAGGTACACAATGCTTGAATAAAGATCTATCCACACTTAGACCTCCTACTGTGGGCACCTAGAAAATACTCTAACTTTTAAACAGATTGCAAGAGTTTTGCTACTTGATGCTTGAAAGACTTCCTCTTCCAATTGTGCACCTGGGCACCGTATTTATAGGCTTGGGAGCAACTACTCTAATAATTAGAGTAACCACTCTAATAATTAGAATAAAGTGCTAGAGTAACTACTCTAATAATTAGAATAAACTGCTAGAGTAGCTGCTCTAATAATTAGAATAAACCACTAGAGTAACCGCTCTCATCATACCCCCACGACTGAATGAAAATGCATCCTTGAGTTCCTTACAAAATATTGGGAAGGTATGGGATTATTGACTAATTGACAACTGATGGTGGAATGGGATGATAGACTCAACGTGCCCAGTGAATGGATCAATAAGCATATTACAAAATTAGTGTTCATGACAATTTTGGTGAACACTCGTATATAAATGACATCCAAGCCATTATTTGGCATCTTGTAGAGAAAGAGAGAGAAAGAAAATGAAGCGTATGCTAAGATTGTGCCTTCCATTGTTTATCCCTAGCCATGCCACCAAACTTGCTCCTTTCGTAAATGCTCCATTTCTGGTCCATCCTGAGTGCTTCCTCCAAGCCCAGTCCATTATTTGTATGATCGCCATCTACACATACAACAGAGTCACAAGTGATCAAGGATAGATAATCCACAATGCAGTTGATACCTTGCCTCGATATGAAGCACATTGGCTAGGTTGTGGTTATGGTAGAAACTGGTTCAGAGATTTATCACTAACAACTACCCAAGGTGTAGGGGTTAGGCAATTAGTAAAATGGAAAAAATTGAAAAATTTGTGCTAGGGCCCCCATGACTAAGAGCGAACCTCTGGTAGCTATAAGATGAAAAAATATGAGGAACAAGAAAAATGGGGAAAAAATAACAACGATAATGCTAATAAAATGGATGTCATGGATTGGGATGAAACAAGAGATGATTGATTGCAAGAAATATTTAAGGAAAAGAACTTAACAATTGCATCAAAAAGGAATGCCAGTGGGTCCTCCCCAAAGCAAGCTCATGCCTTTTATGCCCTGACAAACCCACAAACCAAAGAGTCCATAGGCTCTAGGAATGTCATTTGAAAGTAAGAGTTAAAAACTTACCCACAAGAATTCACCAAAGAAAAATAATGCGTCAACCTAGAATGGACTAATGATAAAATTGGCAATGAGGTGGAAAAAGGGGAAGAAAGATGGGGAGGAGAGAATGGAATGGAATCCTAAGAACAAGGTTGTGTAAAGCCCCTTGTGTATTTCATGGTTAAGATAACTGAGTATAACTCATCCCAAATCCATACTCAAACCAACCACATTCAATGACCTCGCATCAATACACTTGGTCATTCCATCCTCTTAAGGCAACAAGAATGTTTCCACAAAGAGTGACCATCATCCCAAGGAGAGCGAGATGGAGAAATAGGAAGTGAGAAAGGGCCTTAGTTAGAGGGAACCTTCAGGCATGGGTAACATCTCTTTCTAGTTTCATAACCAGTGCTTGTAGCCCATATTGCTTTATTATGTCTAAGGGCTGTGCTTTGAATTCTCACTTTTCTCCTTTCTTTTCCCTTTTTTTTTTATGTTTATGGGTGAGAATCGCACCATTCAAAGACTTATTTTTATTCACTGAGCTTCCTAATATTTGAACAATGTCAGAATGGTAGAAACCCCAAGAAAAAGCATCCAAGCACCTAAGAGAATGGCCAACACTAATGCATCGAATCCCCTTGAAGTCACACCCTTTTCATCCTTTGAGTCTTTCCTTGGTTTGAAAAATCCCCAACCACCAATTCATTAACAAGTTTACTTAGAAAAAATGGGATTGTATAGTTCCAAGACAAATGAGACCTTAGAGTTGTATGGATGAGTAGACAACATGGACTCATTGCCTATTTTACCAAAAGAACCATACCTTAATATCGGCATCATAATTCAAAGGTAAAAACCAAACATTAGCAATCAATATGATATAATTCAATCCACCATCATGATCACTTATTAGATGATGAATAAAAGTAAATTAAGCAAACAAAGAAATAGTAAAAACATGAACTGATGAGTGGCAAGATACCCCTACACTGAACCATATGAATATGAGCGTAGCACGCGCGATCCAGTTGAACTCTACAGACTAAATGCCTACACACCCCATGAAGCACTTAGGGTTAATTATTCATTGTCTTCCCAGACTTACTTGTAGTTGTCACAGTGTATGGTTAAGTAAGTCTGAGGTATATGATTTTTATGCTTTTTATGTTTTATGTCTCCTATGCTAACAAGGTGAAGGGTTGAGAAAATTAACTAACTCTAACTAATGAACTAAGTCTAAATTAACCTAGCATCAGCATCCGTTCCCACTTACCGTACACACCCTAAATCAATGCAACCGCGGCTACCAAATGCTAATCATTCCTGGGATCACCACGCGTAACGCACATGCTCGAAGTGGTCGTACTGAGGCACTTCACTAGGAGGAAAGGGTTGAGAGAATCTAATCTAGCCTAAGTGCAATGAGCATCCATTTCTTAATTATCCATACACATCTTGGTGCACGACTACCACTGGGATTACCAAGCGCAGATCCTAGGTACGCCACTAGGTTACCAAGTAGTCACACTTAGATGCTTGTAATCAAGTCATACTCATTCCGCATTAAACAACAAGTAATAAATGACAAGTAATAAAATCCTATTCCATGCACTGCAAGGTTTATCTGGAAAGCTTGTCTTTATTTCCGTACACAACTTGTGTTCAGGTACAATGTTGTTCGAATAAAGATCTGTTTACTTTGGGACTCCTACTATGGGCACATGAAAAATATTCTATCTCTGGAGTGATCAATCTACCAGAGTTTCCCTACTATCTAGCCTAGGATGAGAAAACAAGGGAGAGTCACCTCTTATTTATAGATAGGGCGGAAAACCGCGATATCGCGTACGCGATATCACAGGGGAGGATGCGATATCACATCCCATCATACCCCCATGACTGAATGACAACTTGTCCTCGAGTTCCTTACAATAATATCAGGAAGGTATGGGATTATTGACTCAAATGAAACTAATGGGATGACATGTGAACGGATCACCATTACAAGACACAACAACATTGGTGTTCTTGACAACATGGGTGAACACCTTATTACATTGACATCAGGCCTTAGTTGGCAGCTGAGAGAAAAGAGAAGAGAGAAAGAAGTGTTGCTGCCACCAACGCCAAGATTGTGCCTTCCGTTGTCCATCCGTAAGCACATCATCGATCTTGCTCCTTTCATAGCTGCTTCCAAAACTGCTCCATTCCAAGCGTTTGTTCTAGATCCACTCCATTGTTGCATCGCCATCTGCACACACAACACAGTCTTATATTAGCAAGGGTAAATGAATCATCATGTAATTGATACCTTGCTTCGATGTGAGTCCATTGGCTAGGTTGTGGTATGGTTGTTTACAGATCTAGAGATATATTAATGATAACTACCGAAGGTGTAGGGGTTAGGAGCAAATTGAAAAAATTGGGCCCCGTACCCCCATGACTAATTGCAAACCTCTGGTAGCGAGAGAATGGAGAAAGAATAAGAACAAGAAGATGGAGAAAAAGAGACAACTAAGACATCGGTGAAATGGATATCAAGATGGAAATGAACAAAAGAAAATTAATTGCAAAATGTTAAGGAAAAGAAATTAACTGATGCACCAAATAGGAATGTCAGTGGGTTCTCCCCAAAGCAGGCTCATGCCCTTAATGCCCTGACAATCCCACATGCAAAGAGTCCGTAGGCTCTAGGAATGTCCTTTGGAACAAGAGTGAAAATCTTAACCGTGAGAATTTACTGAAAAGAAAACAATGCATTAACCAAAATATACACTAATGATACAATTGGCAATGAGGTGAACAATGGAGAGAAGGGTGGAGAGAAGAGAATGGAAGGGAATCCCAAGAACAAGGTGGTGTACAGCCCCTTGTGTATTTCATGATTAATGTGACTTGGCAAATCTCATTCCAACTCTAGCCTCAAACCAACCATATCCAGTGACTTCGCATCAATGCATTTGGCCAAACCATCCCCTTGAAGAATAAGAATGCATCCTCCAAGAGCCACCACCATTCCGAAAAAATGAAGGAGAGAATGGGAAGTGAGAAGGGCCTTAGTTAGAGGGAACATTTTTAGTTCCATAACCAATGCTTGTAGCCTAAGTTTATTTTGTCTAACGGGTGTGCTTTGAATTCTCACTTTTTCTTTTCTTTTCTTTTTCTTTTTTTTTTTGTTTTCTTGTTGTTTTTTTTTTGCTTTTGTGTTTTGTATTTTTATGCATGAGAACCACACCATGCAAAGACTTCTTGTTTTCATTGGCTCAGCTTCCGATAATTGAGTAACATCGAAATGGGAAGAAAACTCAAGAAGAAAAAATTCAAGCACCCAAGAGAACGGCCAACACAAATGCATCAAGTTCCCTTGAAGTCACACCCTTTTCAAACCTTGAGTCCTTCCTTAGTTTGAGAAATACCTAGTAATTGATTCATTAAAGTTCTTATTAGAAAAGGGAACTGTACATTTCCAAGCCAAGAGAAACCATAGATTTTCACGGATGGATGGATGAAGTGAACTCATTGCCTGTCATATCAAAAGAACATACCTTAGTATCAACATCATAACCTTACGGTAAAAACCAAACATTAGCAATCGATGAGAAAATATTTCATACCATCATAAAGAACACTTATTGGGTGACGAACTGACAGGATGGATAAACACACACAAACACACACAAAAAATGGAAAAGTATAATGATGTTGTAAAACAAAAACAAGAAAAATTAAAGAAATTTGCAAAACAAAAACATGTAACACAAAAATGTGTAAGAAAAAAACTTGTAAAACAAAAACATCTAAAACAAATATGTGTAAAACAAAAACATGTAAAACAAAAAAATGTAAAAGAACTGAGGGCCTCCAATGATCATCATAGGTGGTTATCTCCCCCATGACTGAATTGTAAGGAAGAGATCCAAAATAAAGAACGAGGCTATCCACTGGTGGAGGTGTAATTCGTACTAGTAGTTTTTGGCTCACAGAAAGGTTTTGTTTGTTGCACATTAACCAATAACCTTTTATCTAGGCTATCAGGTTTTTATATCATCATGGCTCTAGAGGGGAAGGTTGTATGAATAATATATGGTCCTTCCCACAAGGTTTGAAACTTTGTGCGTTTTGGTACATGCGTGGGATTCCAGTAAAGGACCTTGTCTCCTGGTTGGTACCTAAACCTTTAGATCCATAAGTCATGACGCTATTTACTATGTGCCTTGTGCAACTCATTTAACAATAGTGCAACCAATCTATTCTCGTCTAACACGTTTAGAGTTGCTAACTATTGTTTTTGTGCTAGGTCGAGATCTAGGTGAAGTTCGCAAGCCATGGACAGTGTACGGAGCTCATTTTTTAAGGGGAGTTTTGGTAGTTTCCCGTAAACTAACTCATAGGGAGAATATCCTGTAGGGAGCTTCCAAGTGGAGAGATACACCCAAAGAGCATCGTTCACTTTCATGCTCCAGTCTCGCCTAAATTTTCTAATCATTCATGTTAATATTCTTGTAATCTCCCTATTAGTAACCTTGGCTTGACCATTAGCTTGGGGGTGGTAAGGTGTGGTCAATTTGTGCTCAACCTCTAAGCATTGCATCAGTTTGCGAAAGGTTGCACCCGTAAAATGTGTTCCATTATCATAAATGAGTGCACGTGGCACACCAAACCTGTTAACAATTTGTTGTTATACAAATCATGCAGCTGTGGATGATGTGTAGTCTGTGACTATGGTTGCTTTAGCCCATTTGGTTAAGTAATCAACAGCAACAATGATATATTCTTTTCCGTTGGACATCGATGTAATCGGCCCCATAAAATCTATCCCCCAAATATCGAAGGGTTCTAAAGGTTGAATCCATTGTTGCGGACCCTCCATTCTAGCAGCTATTCCACCATCTCATTGACACTGTTCACAGGATTGGGCAAAATGATGGGTGTCTCAAAATAGAGTTGGCCAATAATATCCTACAAGAAGGACCTTGGTAGCCATTCGTCTCCCAGCATAATGACCCCCACAGGGGCCCTCATGAGCATCTTGAAGAACTTTTAATTGATCTTTATTGGGTACACACCATCAAACCAAGCCATTACGATAGACTTTATAGAGTTGTCCTTTAATTTCCATGAAGTACTTGGTTTTGTGAAGAAATAGTTGTTTCTTCCTAAAGTCCAAACCCTGTGGTGTTTGTTGGGAAATGAGAAAAGTAAGAATGCCACTATACCAATTTATTTCCATGAGTTGACCATTTATTACATCGGCAAAGAGGGTTTCATCAGGAAAATAGTCAGATACAACATATTCATCCTCTTTGTTGTCCCAATGCAACTGAGATAAGTGATCCGCGACTACATTCTTGGTGCCTTTGCGATCTACGATTGTTAAATCGAGCTCCTAAAGAATTACCAACCAACATATGATACGTGGGCTAACCGTTGGTTTTTTCATAAGAAACCTAATTGCACTATGATCTGTATGGATATATACTTTGTAGCCCAATACATAATGCCTAAATTTTTCCAGTGCAAACACTATAGCCATTAATTCCTTTTCGGTAGTCGTGTAGTTGAGTTGTGCACCGATGATACTCTTACTAGCACAATGAATGTAATAAGGTCATTTTTGTTCATCTAATTGTGTCAGTACGGCTCCTAAGGTGTAATTAGATCCGTCGGTCATGACGTGGAATGGCCTGGACTAGTCAGAGGCTTGTAAAATGGGAGTTTCTACAAGCCTCTGTTTAAGAGTTTGGAATGCTCGTTCACATTCCCTGGTCCATTCGAATGGTGCATCTTTTTTCATTAATTCCACCAACGGCTTGGCAATTTTAGAGAAGCTCTCGATAAATTTCTTGTAGTAGCTAGTGTGTCCAAGGAATGACCGAACGTCTTTGATAGTTTTTGGTTGTCGGGTAATTCCTTGGATGACTTTAATTTTTTTCGGATCCACCTCTATTCCTGATTGTAAAACTCTGTGTTCCAGTACTACGCCCTCTTGAACCATCAAATGGCTCTTCTGCCAGTTGAGCTTTAGGTTGGTTTCAACACATCATTTCAATACTTGCTCCAACCAGTCGAGGGCTTGATCAAAGCTCATCCCGTAAGTGGAGAATTCGTCCATAAAGACTTCTACTTTGTTACCTATTTGCTATTGAAAGATGCTTAGAACTAACCGTTGGAATGTGGCAGGAGCATTGCACAAGCCAAAAGGCATTTGTTTATATGCAAACGTTCCCCAAGGGCTGGTGAACATTGTTTTGGCTTGGTCTTCTTGTGCGATTCGTATTTGGTTGTACCCACTGTACCCATCCAGAAAACTATAGTAGTGATGCCCTCATATCGTGTCTAAGACTTGGTCAACAAATGGTAATGGAAAGTGATCTTTGAAGGTTGCCATATTCAATAACCTAAAGTCTATACATACCCTCCATTTACCTCCTTTCTTTGGTACGATCACAAGAGGGCTAACCCATTCACTATCAGAAATGGGGTAAATGAACCCAACCTTGAGAAGTTGCTCTATCTCCTCTTTTACTATTTGTTTTAACTTCGGGTTCAATCACCTCTGCGGTTGTTTGCGACGTTTCATGGAGGGGTCTGTGTAAATCCTATGCTAGCATATCCTAGGGTCTATTCCAGTTAGTTCAGTGTATGACCAGGCAAAGGCTATCAACCACTTATTTATCACCTTCAGCAAACCTTCTTTTTGCTTGGGAGCAAGCTTTGTGTTGATTATTACTGGTTTTCCATTTCTAAGGATCATGTATTCCAAATCGATGGGCAACGGTTTCAGATCTAGGGGCTCTTGTTTAAACTTTTCAGGAATCTCCAACGTCCCTCAGTTAATACTTTCATGGTTAAGGGTTGAAAGTTGGCTACAGACCTGCTCAAGTGCATCCATGCTTTCAACATAAGTGCTCGTTATCCCCTCAGTCAGTTCCATGAATGTAGTTGAATCGTTCTCTTGGTCAACCATCAGCCATTGGGTGTTTTCTTGTTGTGTGGTTACTGCATATAGGCACTTTTGTATGTCGATGTCTTGTGCACACCAATTGCATGTAGGTAATGTTAAACTCCACATTACCCATGATTTCTTCACGCAATGGCACCCTATGTCACTATATGCGATGCATGGAACTTTCTTCTTCTCAATCTTCCCAAAGGTATTTTTCTTAGATGTTTCTAGGGAAAGATTACAAATTCCTAGGCATGCGTCTACTGTGCTCAGTCATGCCCTTCCCATTATTATCGGGAAGTCCCCTTTGTCATTGTTTATTTAGATCACTAGGAAATCAGTTGGATATGACCAACCACCTATGGTGGTGACAATGTCTTCAACCTATCCCAAAGGAATAGTGATAGACTGGTTAGCCAGCTCTAAGTGAATATTGCTCTTCTTGAGTGGAGGCAGGTTCAAGGTCTTATACAATTCTTGCAAAATCAAGTTGACCTCGGAGCCTGAGTCAAGAAGACCCTTATGAGGTTCATTCCCAGTGACTTGGAGATAAATTAGGGGGCTTCCAGAATCAGATAATTTCTTGGGAAGGTGACCTACCTTGATCCAATCGGTTACGATATGCGTTAACATAACCATCTGCATTGACCTCAATTTCTCGGTTCAAGGTTTCCCAAAACCTTATTTGGTATGGAGGTGGTTAGGTGTTCGACCACTTGTGAAGGCAAGGGCTTGGTTGGATTGTTGATCCTAAAGAAAGCTCTTTTCGACGTGTGATTGTTAGGACCAATTGAGAATTGAGGATTGGGAGCCCTCGTGGTATTAGATTGTTGTGGTTGAGTGGGGATTACTCTGGGCCTTGTTGGAGTGGTTGGTGGTGGAGCTACCGGCGTAAGAGATGCAGATCGATTTGGAGCATAGCATGGGTATGGAACATTTCTTGGAGGAGAAGGAGCCATAAAATACTCCTGAACTTGGCAGTAACGTGGAAGGTTTATGTGACCCATAGAGTCACCTAGAGAAATCGGCTGCTGCACATAATAGCCATAAGGATCAGGCTACCGGTAAGGGTACTGTTGTGTTGGCGGTGGCATCCCCATGATTGTGGGTATTACCACTGTTGATGCTGTCCGATGGGTTGTGGTGGAGTTCCACTTGGATAGTACGTTAGTGGTTGGTGGAACTACCTTGGGTTACCTTGTGGATAAGGTAACCTTCGGGGTGTCTGCCGTTGGTTGAGTCTTGGATTAAGAGCATACACCCCAGACTCCTGTAGATGTGAGATAATTAGACAACATCCCTTGGGATGATCATAATGGTAGATCTCACATCCACTGTCATCATCTTTGTCTGAATCCACAACTTCATCAGAGATAGTAATTTTCCCCTTACCCTTGTTATGTGCAGGGCCTAAATATCTCTGATTTATCTTACCTTTGTCACTACTTCGTTCCTCCTTAGACTCTTCTATGATTTTCAAGATACTTTCAAGTCTGGAGTCTAAGGAATCCCACAATTGGTCTATCTTAGCCGATACTTCTGTTGTTAGTTTTTGAATCGGCAAGGTTTTCATATTCACCAACTCTTCGAGTGGTGAGTCATCCTCCTCATCACAAAATCTCACTTCCCTCTTTTGAAGGGAAGGATCATAGTTGTATTCTTCCGCAGTTTCCCTCTTGCGTAGCTCACCTTCTTCTTTTGCTACTTGTTCCAACAAACGATGTACTTCATGGGCTCTAAGTTGTGATAGTCTCCCTTGGGCATAAGTCCCAAGGGTTCTTCTAGTTTCATGCCTTAGCCCATCCACGATGTGGCGAAGTTGATCCCTCTGAGCATATCCATGGCCTGGGCAACAATGTAACAATGTGTAGTAGTGGGCCATGGCACCATCCAAGGATTCATTAGTACCTTACTTCCAACCTTGGATCTGCTTACACAAATTAGACACTTTGGAGTACATCTGATATTTATCATTGAAGAGTTCTAACATCGTACTCCACCTCCTGATGGTTTCCGATTTTAAGGACCGGTACCAACTCTCTACTTCCTTGGTGAGTGTCCTGGGAAATAACTTAAGTTTTTGCCACTCGTTCTCTATGTTCTGCAAGGCACAGGCATCGTGGAATGCCTATAAATGATGCTATGGATCAGCATTATATCCCCCTTCAAAGCATGGAATATTGTTCATGTCTAAGCATTTGATCTGAATGTCCTTTTGATGCCTTGTTGGAATTTGTACGGCCTCCGTTATGTCAAGCATATTTTGGGTGGCAAGTAGGGGCTCGTCATGATCATCTCTTTCATGATGCATGTGATGTCTTCATTGTTCCCTACTTTCCCTTCTATCTTTCCCTTGTTCTCTCTCTCGACTTTCCCATCGAGGTCTCTCGTTTTTTCTACCTCTATCCTCATTATTATGTTCATGGTGACTACACCCAAATGTGGAAGGAGAGGGTGAGTGATGAGATGAAGGAGAAGAGGAAGGGGAACCATCGCCACAGCGATGCTTCTTACCTTCTCTTCAACTACTTCAGCCTCAATTGTGATGACGATCTAAGTGCCTGTCCTTAGCATGAGAGGTTATTCCCTCTGTGAACAGTTGACATTCATGGGGGTCAGAACCAATGTTATGTATCGTTGATCGTAGGTTCTGATGCCCAATCTCCTCACCATCATTAGGAGGGGGAACATCATTTGTTAGAGAACCCATTATAAGGGGTTCCTCATCTCCTATTTTGCTAAGGACATGCCGACCTTTGCCCTTCAACAGTGTATGTTGGCTCTCCTGCCTCGAGTCCCGAATATGTTGTTCTACTATGGGATGATAATCCCTTGTGTCAAAGTCTTCCGCAACGTATTCAGCAAATAATTCATTCATGCCAATCTGTGCCAAGGCACGGAAGAGCATGTTAGGGACTGATCGATCTAGGGGTAACACGATGTTACCTTGCAGATCTCTCCATCACAACTGTTCGTCTTGATGAAGGATAAAAGTAAAGTTTGGAATATACTCATCAGGATGAGTATAGACTATTTTGTATTGTTGAGGACTTGGCTGATTTTGGTTATGTGTTTTATGTTGCCGATTGTCTCTAGTATTAGTCCTAGGTGGTGAATTACTTTTATGAGAAGAAGACATTGTTATTTATCGATGTGCTATCTTACCATTATATAAATTTTTGTTAAATTAACCTGAAGGTTCGTTTAGGCTCCCAACGATGTGAGTGATATCCTTTATGTTCTATTCAGCACACAAACACTTAGTCCCCAGCAACGGCGCCAATGATGAGTGGCGAGATACCCCTACACTCAACCATATGAATACGAGCGTAGCACGCACAATCTAGTCAAACTCCACAGACTAAATGCCTACACGCCCCATGGAACACTCAGGGTTAATTATTCATTGTCTTCCCAAACTTACTTGTAGTTGTCACAGTGTATGGTTAAGTAAGTCTAAGGTATATGATTTTTATGATTTTTATGTTTTATGTCTCCTATGCTAACAAGGTGAAGGGTTGAGAAAATTAACTAAATCTAACTAATGAACTAAGTCTAAATTAACCTAGCATCAGCATCCGTTCCCACTTACTGTACACACCCTAAACCGATTCAACCGCAGCTACCAAACGCTAATCATTGCTGGGATCACCACACGTAATGCACATGCTCGAAGTTGTCGTACTAAGGCACTTAACTAGGAGGAAAGGGTTGATAAAATCTAATCTAGCCTAAGTGCGATGAGCATCCATTCCTTGATTATCTATACACATCCTGGTGCACGGCTGCCACTGGGATTACCAAGCGTAGATCCTAGGTACGCCACTAGGTTACCAAGTAGTCACACTTAGATGCTCATAATCAAGTCATACTCATTCCACATTAAACAACAAGTAATAAAATCCTATTCCATGCACTGCAAGGTTTATCCGGAAAGCTTGTTTTTATTACCGTACACAACTTGTGTTTAGGTACAATGTTGTTCGAATAAAGATCCATTCACTTTAGGACTCCTACTGCGGGCACATGGAAAATGTTCTATCTTTGGAGTGATCAATCTGCCAGATTTTCCCTACTGTCTAGCCTAGGATGAGGAAACAAGGGAGAACTGCCTCTTATTTATAGATATGGCGGCAAACCGCGATATTGCGTACGCAATATCGCAAGGGAGGATGCGATATCGTGGGGGATGCGATATCAGGTCGTACGCAATATCGCGTACAACGCAATATTGCATCCCATCATGAACGATGGTGTAAAAAAATAAGAAAATTTGAAAGAATGTGTAAAACAAAAATTCAAAAAGAACTGAGGGCCTAGAACGATTAGCATAGGTGGCCATCTCCCCCACCACTAAGTTGGAAGAAGGAGATCCGAAATAGTAAGTAAGGTTGTCCATCAACAAAGGGAGCATGTGTACTAGTTGTCCTAACCTCGTGGAAAGGTTTGGTTTGTTGTACATTGACCAACAGTCTCTTGTCTGGGCTCTCAGGTTTGTATATTGTCATGGCCCTTGAAGAAAAATTTGTATAAATAATATAAGGTCCTTCCCACAGTATTTGAAATTTAGTACATCGTGGCACATGTGTGGGATTCTAGTAGAGAACCTTATCTCCCGATTGATATTTAACTTTACTAATCTGTAGGTTATGACATTGTTTATTGAATGCCTTGTGAAACTTGTTAGATGACAGGGTAGCTAGTTGGTTTTCATCTAGCAAGTTAAGGGTTGCTAACCATTGTTTCTGTGCTAGATCAAGGTCAAGGTTGAGGTCACATGTCATGGATAGTGTATGAAGCTCAGTTTGAATAGGAAGCGTTGGTAATTTACCGTAAACTAACTCATAAGGAGAGTAGCATGTAGGGAGTTTCCATGTGGAGCGATATGCCCAAAGAGCATTGTTCAGTTTAGTGCTCCATTCTTGCCTAAACTTATTAATGGTTCTTGTCAATATCTTCGTAATCTCCCTGTTGCTGACTTCTACTTGACCGTTCACTTGGGGGTGGTATGGTGTAGTCAATTTATGCTCAACCCCTAAGCATTACATTAATTTCTAAAAAGTTGCACCTGTGAATTGTGTACCATTGTCTAAAATAATTGCACAAGGCACACTAAACCTATTTATGATTTGTTATTGAAAAAATCGTGCAACTGTAGATGATGTACAATCCTTAACAGTAGCTGCTTCTACCCATTTAGTTAGGTAATCAACAGCAACAATGATATAGGATTTTCCATTGGACATTGGTGTAATTGGCCCCATAAAATCAATTCCCCAAATGTCGAAGGGTTCTAACGGTTGGATCCATTGTTGTGGACCCTCCATTCTAGCAGTCATTCCCCCATCATGTTGACAATGCTCACAAGATTGGACAAATTAATGGGCATCCCAAAACAATGTAGGCCAATAATATCCTGCAAGTAAGATCTTGATGACCGTTCATCTCCCAGTGTAATGACCCCCATAAGAACCCTCATGAGCATCTTGGAGAACTCGTAGTTGATCTATATCGAGAACACACCATCGAACCAAGCCATCGAGACACACTTTGTAAAGTTGCCCATTGATTTCCATAAAGTACTTGGCTCAGTGAAGAAACTATTTTATCTTCTTAAGGTTTAACTCTTGTGGTATTTGTTAGGTGAGGAGATAGGTAAGAATGCTACTATACTAGTTTGTCTCCATGGGTGATTGATTATTCACTACACCAGAAAAAAGGAATTCATCAGGAAAATAGTCAGAAATTGGATACTTTTCCTCTTTGTTGTCCCATCACAACCAAGATAAATGATTAGCAACTATGTTCTTAGTGCCTTTACGATCGATCATCACAAGATCAAACTCTTGTAAGATTACAAGCCATCGTATGATACAAGGGCTAACCATTGGCTTATTCATGAGGAACTGGATTGCACTACAACCATTAATTCTTTCTTTGTGGTAGTGTAGTTAAGTTATGCACTAGTGATACTTCTACTTGCACAGTGAATGTAATAAGCATGCTTCTTGTCATCTAACTATGTAAGTACGACTCCTAAGGCATAGTTGGACACATCAGTCATGATATGGAATGGTTTGGACCAATTAGGAGCTTGTAGAATGGGTGTTTCTACTAACTTCTGTTTCAGAGTTTGAAAAGCTAATTCGCATTCCCTAGTCCACTCAAAAGGTATGTCCTTTTTTTTCAATTCCACTAATGGTTTGGTAACCTTTGAAAATTTCTCAATAAATCTCCTATAGTAGCCAATATGTCCAAGGAATGATCGAATATCTTTAATAGTTTCTAGTTGATGGGTAATTCCTTGGATAAATTTGATTTTCTCGAGGTCTACCTCTATCCGTGTGTGTAAGATTTTGTGCCCTAGTATTACGCCCTCTTGGACCATCAAATGGATTTTTTTGCTAGTTGAGCCTCAAATTGGTTTCTACACATCTTTTTAACACTTGCTCTAACTGGTCCAAGGCTTGATCAAAGTTTGCTTCATAGGTGGAGAAATCGTCCATAAAGACTTTTACACCATTTCCTATCTGTTGTTGGAAGATGCTTAGAACTAGTCGTTGAAATGTTGCAAGGGCATTACATAAGCCAAACGGCATCTATTTGTATGCAAACGTTCCCCAAGGACTAGTGAACGTAGTCTTGGCTTGGTCTTCTGGGACTATTTATATTTGATTATATCTGCTATATCCATCCAGAAAACTATAGTAGGGATGCCCTGCGATGGTGTCTAAGACTTGGTCAACAAATGACAACAGAAAGTGATCTTTGAATGTTACCATATTCAGTAGCCTAAAATCTATGCACACCCTCCATTTGCCTCCATTTTTAGGCACAATAACTAAGGGGCTAACTCATTCTCTATTAGCAATGGGGTATATGAACCTAGCCTTGAGAAGCTGTTCAATTTCTTCCTTGACTACTTGCTTCAGCTTTGGGTTCAAACGCCTCTACGATTATCTTTGAGGGTTCATGGAGGAGTCGGTGTAAATCTTATGTTAGCATATCCTACGATCTATTCCAGTTAATTTGAGATATGACCAAGTGAAGGCTTTTGACCATCTATTGATTACCTTCAATAGTTCTTCTTTCTGTTGAGGAGCAAGCTTAACATTTATAATTACCGGTTTTTCATTTTTAAGAAACCTATATTCCATACTAGTGGGAAATGGTTTGAACTCGAGGGGCTCCTACTTAAATTTCTTAGGGATTTCCAACTTCCTCCAGTTGACATTTTCAAGGTTAAGACTTGGAAGTTGGTGGTGGACTTGCTCTAATGCATCTATGCTATCGTTATAAGCGCAAGTCAAACCCTCAGTTAGTTCCATGCATATGAGTGAACTGCTTTCTTGATCAGCTGTCAACCACTAGGTGCCTTCTTGTCATGTGGTTGCTACATACAGGCATCTTTGTATGTTGATTACTTGTGCACACTGATTGCATGTAGGCAATGTTAAACTTTGCACAAACCATGACCTCTACACGCAATTACACCTTGCGTCACTATATGCGATGCACATAAGTTTCTTCTTCTCAATCTTTCCGAATGTATTTTCCTTTGATATTTCTAGGGAAAGATTGCAGATTCCTAGGCATGCGTCGATGGTGCTTAGCTATGCTCTTCCCATTATGATTGGGAAGTCCCCCTTACCATTGTTTACCTAAATTACTAAGAAGTCAACTAGGTACGACCACCCACAAATAGTGGTAACAATGTCTTCCACCAATCCCAATGGGACAGTGATGGACTAGTTGGCCAACTCGAGATGGATGTTGCTCTTTTTCAATGGAGGCAGGTTCTAGGCCTTGTACATTTATTGAGAAATCAAGTTGACACTGGAACCTAAATCCAAAAAAGCCTTGCACGGTGCTTTTCCAATGATTTGTAAGTATATCAGAGGACTCCTAGGATCAGAGAATTTCCTGGGAAGGTGGCTAGCTTTGATCCAATCGATGATGGCATGTGTTAGCATGACTGTATGCATTGAGTGCGGTGGTTAAGTTGAAGGGGGCTTCGAAGTTTTGATTGGTACTAAGGCATCTAAGGAATAAGCTGCTTGTGATTACAAGAACTTGGTTGGTCTATTGGTTCTAAAGAAAGGTCTTTTCTTCATGTGGTTGTTGGAACAAATAATAGGTTGAGAGTTAATAGCCCTCGTGGCATTACATTGCTGCGGCTGGGTAGGGATTTCACCTTGCATTGTGAGAGTAGGTGGTAGTGGAGCTATTGGTGGAATAGATGCGGCCGAATGAGAATGATGATATGCTTGTGGAATATCGCCCCTAGAAGAGGGAGTCCCATAATACTCGTGGGCTTGGTAGTGAGGTTGAGGAGTGATGTGACTAGTTGAGCCACGTGGGGAGATTGGCTACTACACGTAATATCCATACAGGTCAGGTTGTCAGTAAGGATATTGTTGCTTTGGTAGTGGCATTCCCCATGATTGTGGATGCTGCCACTACTGATATTGCTCAATCGGTTGTGGTGGAGTTCCACTTGGATAATACATTAAGGGTTGGTGGAACTGTCTTGGGGGTAAGGTAACCTTCAGGGTTTTTGCCATTTATTCAATCGTGGGTTAAGTGCATACACCCCAGACTCTTGCAGATGTGAGATTACAGGGCAACATCCCTTAGGATGGTTATATTGACATATTTCACATCCACTATCATTGTTTATTTCCAACTCCACAACCTCTTCGATGATGGAAACTTTGCCCTTACCCTTGTTACGTGCATGTTCAACTTCTCTTTTTTCTTTTTTCGTGATCACTACCTTGCTCTCTAGACTCCTCTACTATTTTAAGAATAGATTGAAATCTATTGTCTAGGGAATCCCACATTTGGTCTACCTTTGCTGATACTTCTGATGTCAACTTTTGGATAGGCAAAGTTTTCCTATTTACCATCTCTTTGAGTGGTGACTCTTCTTCATCCTCACAAAATCTTACTCCCCTCTTTCAGAGGGAAGGATCTCAATTATACTCTTCTACACTTTCTCTCTTCTATAGCTCACCTTCTTCCTTAGCAACTTGCTTCAATAGTCTTTGAATTTGATGGAACCTAAGCTCGGATAATCTTTCTTGGGCATAAGTCCCAAGGGTTCTTCTCATTTCATGCCTAAGCCCATCCACGAGATGGCGCAGTTGATCCCTTTGCAAATAACCATGGCCAAGACAATGGTGTAACAGTGCATAATATCAACCCATGGCAGCATCCAAGGGTTCATGTCCTCCTTGTTTCTAGCCTTGGATTTGCTTTCACAAGTTAGACACTTGGGAGTATGTTTGGTACTTGTCATTAAATAGTTCTAACATAGTAATCCACCTACAAATGGATTCTAGTTCTAAAGATTGATACCAGCTTTCAGCTTCTTTAACTAGTGTCCGTGGAAACAACTTAAGTTTTTTCCATTCATTCTCTCTATATTTTGAAAGGCACATGCATCATGGAATGCTTGTAAGTGATTCTGAGGATCAGCATTGTATCCCCCTTGAAATCGTGGGATATTGTTCATATCTAATCTCTTGATCCTACTATCTTTCTGGTGGAATATTGAGCATTATTTATGCAAGAGATTTATTTCTCAAAAACATCATGAACAAACAAAGAAAGAGCAAACTTGACCGAGAGGGTAAAACTAAATTGGGTAAGTGGTAGAGAAACAGAGGAGGGATAAGTGATTCCATTTTTAGTTTTCTTGTTACCTCGTCTAGTAGTTGGGATTTGTTAACATCATTTTTTTAAAAATCATCTTGGCCAATTTATATATATACATAGCTAAGGTAGTAACCTCACTATCATAAGACAAATCAACATCATGATTCATCCTACCATTGTGGAACAATACATCCATCTCTATTCTAATGGATAAGGTTAAATTTGATAAGAAAACTTCTCTAAGTTGTAACTGAGAGATCTCATACACTCATTACCATCTTAAAATCTCAAGTATGTACAACACATAATTTAACTACTTAGATGTTAAAATGAACTAAGGACAGTTGGAGGATTGGCCCTAGAATGGTCCTCAGCTCAAGCCATCTAACATTGCAACAATACACAACAAAAGGGACAATAATTGGAAGTCTACTAATAATATTTGACCACTTTGTCATAGGAAATAGGACAAGCATCATTCTTCTTTAAGTATTTTTGAATGAAGGAAAGCACTTAGCATACTCCCGTAGGATAAGTCTCTACCATAAAATTTAGGGGACAACTGAGTCGTTGGGATTTATAACTCTTATCATACTAGAAATAGTTGAACAACATAGCTAACCACTAGGGAATTATGTTATTGTCAAGTTGAATAAAGGACTTGAGAGATTCCCATTGTGAGGTTTCTCCCTAAGATACCACCATCTAATCTACATCATATCTATCATACATGCCAAGGAAAAGCTATAAAAAAGAAGATTAAAGAAGATAGAGGAAAAATAATTGAAGATGATTTGAAGAAATTACAAATAAACAAAGATCTAACTTTTCATAGAGGTGAATGGCAAAAAAAAAATTTATGTAACTAACCACATTATGTTTGAATAAGGATAGGATGATGATAATTAATATTTGTACTTGTGCCATAGGAAGTATTGATTCATCAAGACAAACAGCTCATATGACAATTTTGTCCTTATTTAAGAAAAATAATGTCAACTCAAAGATCAAAACTAATATTAACATGCAGACTAAAGTTAATATTAAATGATAAAGTAATGGTGATGCAAAGTATGTACCACCATTTTCTTGTATTTTTCCAAATGTTAGTATTTCATCATAACTTTCTATTCTCAAATCTATTTGCTATTTTAAGTTAAAGCATATATGTTAATAGTGACATAAATGCTGTTAGGATAGGGGTTATCCTCCCAACCAACAAATAATTTTCCTCTTTTTAATTTATTAAAAATATTAATTATTAGGAGACATTACTATTATTAAAAAGATTTTTTTTCTTATTTTTTGTTGTTGTCTACTCAATGTTAAGCCTATGATGTACTTTGGATATTTTTTACTTATTATCAATATTATTTTTATGGTTTGACATTGTCTTTGTTTGACAAAATCTCTCTTATTAGTTTAAATCCAATTTTTATGACTTGAGAGTCTATGGTGATTTTTAAGTCTTGAATAAACTTTTAGCTATTTTTCATTCTTCATCAAAACATTATTGATTAGTTGCATTCTAAATTTTGAAAATATTAAGGATAATTTTAGAGCTTTTGTAAGACTCGTATTTGGATTTTGAATTTTTGAACTTTATTTTGAAAATCCTCATTCTTTTTAGCAATTATTTTGAAGTAATTTTACATTAAAGAGCAATAATAAGATTCAATTATTTCTTCACCTACTTTAAACATTTGATGCTATTAACATTCTCTAAGCTAGAAAGAAAAAAATCAACAATGAGCTATATCGCACTCCTACAAAAGTGAAGCAAGTTGATGTTGGATACTTACTGATGTTATTTAAAACTAATAGATCTAGTCCTTGTCTACAATCTAATAAATGATTTCTCCTATGATTGACTTGCTTATCTTTAGAGCATCAATTTCATTCTACACTTTTCTCATATTCTAACAGCCTCGAGGATTCTAATAGCTATTAAGGATATGATCAAAACTAATTCTAGTATTAAATTCACCCCAAAGAAAATTTTTTTATCTAGAAGTAAAACTAGTAGTATCTACATTAATGGACTAGGAGGGAAAATGTTGTCATAAACCTTGTTGTTCATAAGCTTCTCTATGTGCAAAGTGGCAACAAGCTGAGAATAAAAATAATTTTTTTTGTAATATTTTTAGCCAAATATAGTGACTATATTGATCTATCATTTTTATTTGAACTTTCTTATGAAGAGAGTTTTGAATCAAAATGATCAAACTTCTACACATTTTCAAAAGACAATTATTTCAACCCCCTTACAGCTAACTACTTCGGAAAAAATGCAAATTTTACGGCATGTTCACTTCCAAATTATATCTCAAGCCCCAAAATTCAAAATGAATGCTAATCAGTTGTTTCTCTTATTGCAGCCATGGAGTCATATCGGAGATCTCAATAATCACCATCATCAGGCCTAGCTTCCGAAGAACGTCTCCTAATTAAGCCACAGTACTCTACACTCGTCGGCCTTTTCCTCTTTCTTCCACCTTTGTTCTCTTCCGACAATCCACATCCAGGAAAAGTTACACACTTTTCAGCAAATGGTTTTCCTCAAGATTGCATTTACATTCCCTGTGGAATGCTAAGTTTAGCATGTCTCCTTTATAATAATCTCGGTCAACATGGTTTCTCTTCCTCATTTCCTCACTCTGTATATTTGAAAGTTGCGTATGTACTACATTTTGTTTTCTATTAATAAAATTCTCTTTTTTGGGGTCCGACACCCCCCCAAAATGATCAAACCTCCAAATGGTCTTCAAAAATGTGTATTTCTTTTATAAGGAAAAGATAAACAGATAAATTTAAAATAAAAAATTTTGTAAAGTTTTTAGTTTCCCATGTCTCAGCAATACTAAAAAGGTCAAATTTATTAAAGATATATTATATAATATCTTCACTTTATGTACTATTGATCTATTATTAAAGATATATTATATAACATTTTCACTTTATCTACTACTGACTTGTAGATGTTGACAAAAAAATATTAAAGTTATTGTTGATGATGAAAACTCCTAATCAAAATAGCCAAATTTTCAAATGGTTTTTCAAAATCCACATTCAAGATACCTATATGTTCCTTATGAAGTTCTCTAATTCTACTTTTCACAAAATTTCCAAGATTCCCTAGTTCACCAACATAAGCATTATCTATACCCCACATACCTTAGAACAAAAAGTTGCCCTAAGTAACCTTCTATAAGGGTTACATGCTACATTTTTTACAAGATGCTACATTTTTTTCGTATGGCTTCTCTCATGTAACATGGTTAATGATCCTAGATAAAGACTAAGAAAACTACATTATTTTGTTTGTATGCGTATTCTCTTGCCACGCTTTGCATTTCTAATTGCTAAAAGTTTTCAATAGTTAAATGAACGACAAAATCCCATGATGTCCATCGGTTAACAACATGTGCATTATTTATATGGCTCGGAAGCTTAGTCAGCAAGTAAATAATTGATGGCCCCCACTTACCACACAACTAAATAATTGATGTGCCCCACCCACCCAACAGACACATCAGGGTTTTTACACGAAGTTTCCAAGATTCTTACGCCCATGTGTGAGCACAGCCACATTTTTTAAGAGTCGGCAACAACTCATACACGGCTTTGCTGTCCAAACAATTTAGCGAAGACGCATTCCACTTTCCCTGCATTGCATTACAACTCATTCACGTGACCGCTGCTGCTTTTTCAAATTTGCCATTAATGGGACCTGCTATCTTTTCAATGTCATGGTTCAAATAGCCATGGTTAATCATACCAACCAAAAATTCAAATAGCCATGGTTAACCATACCAACCAAAAGTTATAGCATGTCGTCAAGTCCTTATCAATACTGCACCGACACCGACACTTGACACTTGACCTTGACCTTGAGACAGATCTAGAAATCAGAAAACAAAAAGAAGTTACATTATTTTTCATCTCAAAGGTGATTGTTTATGTGAGAGATGTCCCAAGTGGTGGTTCTCTTGGGCTCTCCCCATGGTTCGGGGGCCATGGAACACTCTGAGGCGCCCTCAGGTGGCTCTCAAGTGTTGTTACAGTTTACATACCTTTATGGTCCTTGCAAGTGTTTATTTTACTGAATACATAATTTAGCTTTAATATAAACTAAATTTTAGTGGGCCATCTCTACGTGGTCTCTACTCCTTTACACTACTAAAATATATGACTTGAACAAGATAAAGGATTAATTTTAATACTTTAAATTTATTTTGATTATCACCGTCTTGTAGGTTTTGCCCCTTCTAACCCGAGGGATGAAGGGTAATTTTTGAGTTGAACCATTCCTATTCAAAGTACTTTTCAACATACCCTTTTTTATTATAAAGAGGCGGACCCTGCAAATTGTATGCCTGCCTCCATTGCTGTGTGCTGGAGGAGGCTCTGTGTTCCGTGGTTGTAGTGATTATTGGTGCTTAGGTTGCTAGTGCACAAGGTTTGCCTTTTCCAAAAATATGGAAATAGCCGTGGATGGAATCCAAGTTCCGATAAATGGCATCGTTAACATAATCGCGGAGAAGATCAAGGATGAAGCATCTCTTATATTTAATTTTTCTGCGGATTTTGGTCTTCTGAAGCAGAGGGTCGAGTACCTGCAGTTGTACCTTAAAGATGCATCCAACAAGGTCAAGGTCCTTCCTGCATCCGAATCGGAGCTTTTTCAAAGATGGGTAACCGACCTTCGCGATGCAGCAATGGATGCAGAGGATCTTGTCGAAATCTGCTCACTGCCGTTGGAAAATGATGACCTTGACGATCATGATAACGAGAGGAAAGGTATTTCTTCCTGTATTTTCTGTGTTCCTTTTTCATGGTTAAGGAAAACTGTCAGGCAGTTACTATTCCATCGTAAGATAGGAAAACAGATCAAGGAGGTCAATGCTAGATTGAATCATTTAACAGACCTAGCAAATAAGTATGGTATTCAGCAAAGTATAAATGCTTCATCGGCTGATGATGAGGGTGCAGAGTTGCGGTTGCAGATAAAGTTTTTCGATGATGAAAGTACTTCTGTAGATATTGAGCCCAAGACGAATAAAATTCTGTCTTTAATTGACAAGCATAAAGCAGTGGCCGTGGTGGGAATGGGCGGCAGTGGTAAAACACGGCTGCTCAAACACGTGGTTAAATCTTTGGAATCAAGTTCAAGGTGTATTTGGCTGTGCCTTTCACAAAAGTTCACCATAGAAAAATTGCAGAGAGATGTGCTAGCGACTCTCGGCATTCAAAATCCTGAGGGCAGTCAAACCATTCTTGCTGAGAAGGTACATGACGAGCTAAAAAATGAGAATTATGTGGTCGTGTTTGATGATATGTGGGCTTTATCTGAAACACAAAGACGCTACTGCCAAACTGTGTTGGAGATACAGAGAAGCATAGGATTGCCTGAGCACAGTGGCTCAAGAACTCTAGTTTCAACTAGAGATCGTGAGGTAGCTCGCCAGTTAAGAGCTGAAATCTATGATATGCCATTACTGTCTCCAGAGAAAAGCAGAGAGTTGCTGCTGAAGCATCTACCTCCACATTCGAAGGCTCTGATGGCTGCTGGAAAGCTGGGATCATTGTTTGATGCAGTTCTGAGACGATGTGGTGGGTTACCTCTGGCTATTCTTGCAGCTGCAGGTGCTTTGAACTCAGAGAATGTGAATGAATGGTGCTCCATTTTGCAGCAGATGATGGATACATCTTCATCACGCAGTCTTACTTTACCGTCAGATGATCCCCAGGTTGTGACCATTAATGCTTTGAGACTAAGTTACAAAGCTTTGAATTGCAGAACCAAACTCTGTTTCGAATTTTTGGGTGTATTGGCTGAAGACGAGGAAATCTTTGCAATAGATTTAGTTGCAATGTGGAAGGGTGAAAGACTTGTGGAAAACACAGTGCAGGGTATGAGGATCCTGAAGCACCTTTGGCAGAGATCTTTGTTGCAGCTTCAATATCTTAATTCTCATGATGATCCATGGGTAAGGATGCATGATGTTGTACACGATCTGGCTGTTGGAATAGCCCAACAAAGCGGAGGAGCGTTTGAAATTGAAGCGCTGCACAAGCAAAGCATTCGCAGAATATCATTGGCAAAGGTGCCTCTCGCTCCTGCTGTGACAAGTGTCTCCTGTCCGCGCTCTGTTCGCACTCTGCGTTTGACAGAGGATGAAAGTCTGACTGAGATTCCGTCCCAATTTTTAGCAAATGCATGCAATTTAAGAGTGTTACACTTGAGTTGGAACAGAAATATCGAGAGATTACCAATAAATTGTTTTAAGAAGATGAGGCTGTTGAGGTTCTTGGATATAAGGGGAACAAAGATTAGAGAGGTACCAGAATGTGTGAGACATTTAACATCTTTAGAATTCCTCGGCTTTGAGGGAGATGTGCCGGTGTGGATAGGAGAGTTGCAATGCCTTGATATTTTGACTGGTAATAGAGTTTGGAATAATGCCACGGTGGTGCCTATGCCGCGGCTACGGAGGGTGGAGTACATAGCTATAAGAATTAAGAAGAGCAGCAACAATGGCCGTGGCAATAATGATAATAAGCCGGAATTGTGGTCATGGGATTCTTTTTCTTCTCAATTGAGACACCTTGAGCTGGTTTGGCTTATTGTTGAGGAATTTGAGGACGGTAAAACCCCGCCGTGCACTGTCCGGGTTTTAGTGTTACGAGAAGCAGTGAGAATGAGAGACGGAGGAATGATAATGAGTATGCCAGATGAATGGCTTCTGCGCCTTAATAACCTCCAACAGCTGTCGCTATGGGGCATAAACTTTCCTCAGTATGTGGGCCATAGCCCCCTTTGCTCTCTTTGGCTACTCGATGTACACTGTGATGAATACAGCGGCACGATTAGTCATCTTCCTCACCTCAAGAAATTGAGTATAGAACACAACAGAAGGTGCAAGAATCTGCCTGCAGAGTTCGGAAGAAGAGGGGCATTTCCCTGTCTCACCACTCTTCGCATCAAGTTCCTGGACCAGTTGCGGACGCTGCCCAAGTTGGAGACTGGAGCCATGCCACGTTTGTCAGATTTCGAATTAAAATATTGCTGGAAATTGGAGGAAGGTGATGGTTGGAAAGAGAAGCTGCGCACGCTGCCAAAGACGGGTCGGTGTCATATTTCGGGAATTAAGGATGATTTGCGGAAAGAGTTGGAGGCGGCATACATACAGAGACAGTAAAGTAAACAAGCAAGCTATCTTCAATGTCACTTTTTAAGCTACTTGTTTCTCGCAAAATTTCCGTGTGTTTTATATATATGCATTTCATATTCAGCATTTGTGGTTTGCATAAACTTCAAGTTTCAGTTGGAATTGATTTTATGCATTTTGATCATCATTCTATTTTCATTAAATTTTATTATTAGGTTTAAGTGAGGAAATTATTTTTTAGTGCTTTCTCCCCAGGGTCATGGGTTGTAATGGAGATTTTGACCAAGAAATCCTCTGTGATGTTTCTAGCCTCAAGATCAAGTGCAATTAGGCCATTTCCGGGTGTTAAGACTATATGATCAAAAGGCTTCTATGCTCAAGGCTTAAGTATTCTAGATGATTGATCAACTGACATCACCAAAAGGGTTCACTTAGCCTCAAAGGCAAGTTGAATTGTTCCAATATCTTCATAGCCTAATCCTCCATGTCAACATAAGCATATTAAGAAACATCTAAATGATATAATAGTTAAACAATGCTAACCTAATGCAAAATAATATAATAAATTATATTCATTATTAATTTAGGTTATTATATGGTCAAATCAGGCAATAATTTGATATCTAAACTGTCAATTTCACTAGTACATCATTTTTGGCCTTTGATATCTAAGTTTTGGAGTTGTGGGGATCACATGTTAGTGTGTTTCACCATTTTGTGTAGTCTATTGACCTTGATTTCTAGCTTGACAATGTGTTTAAGCTTATTTCATTTTCAATTTCATTTGTCCAGCATTTTTAGCACTTTGTATCTTAGTTCTGGAGTTGTGGGGTCCCCTATTAGCTTGTTTGACCAAATTAATAATGTTTGGGGACATAAAAGGTAATTTCATACCAGAAGGTAGTGTATGGGATTAATTTCAAGGTCAATTTAACTCCCACACTTCTTTTTTGACTTTTGGTGGTTTTGTCTAGACTTTGTAGGGCCCACATCGCAACATACTAGAGTCAAATGAGTAGCGTATGATACCATAAAAATCATCTTGCCAAGAGAGAGCGCGTCTGAACTTAATTTCATTTTTTATTTCATTTCCACAACGTTTTGAGGAGACTACTTGGGGTATTAAGCATAGCGTGTTCGGGCTGTGGCAAGAAATTTTCCATGAAATATCACTATGTGACATGAATTTGATTTTCAATTTCATACCCACTATGTATTTGGTCTATTTTATTGGTAATTTCATACTATTAGCGTATTTGGTGCAAGCTTGGAGTATAAAACTCAATTTCAACAGCATGTCTAGGAAAATTTGATTTTTCCAATCTCCTGTGCTCAGCATGCTAGAGAAAATTTAGGAATTTCAGGCTTCTCTTTACAATGGTTAGAGGCAGAGCACCTGAGATCTAATAGCCATGGTAGAGAAGAATGAATCGTTGAGAATAAATGTAGGCATGCAGGATGTAGAGGAGGCTAAGAGGATTGTTCTACCAAGGCTTCCAAACCATCCAAACCAATCTACAGGAAAAGGATCTACATCTGCAGTGTCCAAGTACCCATTTCCTTTGAATTTTCTGTTATTTTTTTGGCTTGGTTTTGCAGTGTTCTAGGTTTTTTTAGTCCTGTGTATGGTAGGATTTTAGGCTTTCAATTGCATAAAATTATGGTTCTATGTTTTTCTATAGTCATGGGAATGTAATCTAAGTTCTTTTGGCTTTTTATGGCAAAGATTTGGTTTTTTTCCAAGCCATATCTATAGTTTTTTGGCCTATTTTGGTTTTTTTCAGTGTTTATGGTTTGGTCTGCAACCACATTAACACCATTGATGAGATTTAGCCCACTCATGGTTGGCGTTCTTGACTTCTGTGAATGATGAATACAGCGCATTAGGGTTCTAGGCCATCCAAGTGTTTTTTTCAGGTTCTCTCTGCAATCATTATGCGTCAAATTAGGGTTTTTTGATTAATTTTTGGTGAATTTGGGGCTTTTCTGCACCTGTAGGTGCAGCGTCTTAGTCAATCTTGGCTTGTTTGACAATGTTTATTGCATCTATGACCTATAATAATTTTTTTAAAAAAATTAATATTTTTTCTACCCCAAGGACCAGCGTTTTGCCATATTTCCTGCATGAAAGCAGGGTTTTTAGGTTTTTTTGGTCAATCTTGGTAGCGTTTTGGTCAATCTATGATCAGCGTGATTAGTCTCTGGCTCTACAAGAGTAGTGTATTTGGTCTTCCATGCTTGGAAATGCAGTGTTTTAGCAGTTTTCAATTTTTCGTGGGGATGAAAGGGCAGCGTACATACTTCCAAAACCATGAAATCACAGCTTTTTTGGCTACTTCTCCCATCATTCCCAACGTTTTTAATTTTCCCAGCTCATAAATCAGCTTTATTGGAATCTCTGACCTCCTTAGGCGTCGGCGTTTTTGGCCTTAGCCACATGTTTCGATGTAAACTCTATTTCGTGTTAACTGTTTGTAAACTCTATTTCATGTCAACTGTTTGTTAAAATGTCTACCAGTGCTTTGTATGTCAAATGTTTGAAAAAATATCTATTTTTGTTCTATATAATGTCAAATTATTTGTTCATGTTAATTGTTTGACAAAATGTTAAACTTAATTTTTTTGATATCAAGTGTTTAACAAAATGTCAAATCCATTCAAATTTGATTCATGATGGCTCATTTTTCGTATAAGTTAAATCTCATTTGTGTTTACAAGTTTACTAATGGTTATGTATTTTATTGTCTATAGGCCTCCTCGCAAGTAATGCTGGCAATGGCTTAACAACATTTCCCTTCCTCCTTGTTGACACATTTTGGCTATTTCATGGAACAGACTTTACAAGATCGTAGCACTGGAAATAAATTATTGAAAATAAAAAAGAATTGATGGTTCTTAGGGATTTTCACATCCTTAATTGGGCTTGTATAATAAAGTTCGTTAAGAAAAAAAGAGTGGGTTATAACATCATTAAAATCACAAGATAGTCACATGAATGCTAAAATTTCTTCCTATATGTCTTGCCAAATTTCTAGGAGGTCATCAACTGGATTGATCTTTGAATGTGTGTGGGCCAATTTTCTAATCAATTGTTCCATTTTTACTTTACATAGCCACGTAATTAGTTCATGTTGGTACCTATTTGGGTTTCAGAGAGTAACTCAATGCTTATGGAATGCTTGTTAGAGTGCACAAAATATTCAATATGGAACGTGCATGGATTTTATTGATTGTGGTAGTGGAGATTAAAAATTTCTCTAATTATCCAGAATGGCTAATTTGGCAAAATAGTTCACAGGTTGTGGTTGTTTTTTTGGCAAAACAGTTCATAGGTTGTGAATTGTTTTTAGGGAACTAGTGCACAGTTCACTTATGGGATTTACAAGATTTGATGTTGAAACCATATTGACTGTTTTGATGGAAAGGGCTCAAATGTTGAATTTGGTCAACTGCATATGGAAAAAGAAAAAAAGAAAAAAGCAAACACCCAAGCCCTATAATACGCCTCATTTAGCCCGGCGAATCAAAACCAAGTTTTGGAAAGCTTTACTTCTTTATGTGGGATATGTACACCTTGTAACTCTTGTTTCCTTGAAGTAATTTAAAGCTAGTAAAGTTTCATGGGATAAATTAATTTAATAAAAAAAAAACAAAATGACAAAACACCTGTTCGAGTGTCCTCCACTGTGAAGGTATGAATTGTTGGTCTTATCCTCATGCCACGTCGACAAAAATTACGCAGAATCTCTGTTTTTCTCAAGAAAAAGCCTTTTCAAAGTCGAAGATTAGATTAGATGAGATGAAAGCAGAGCAGAGCAGAGCATGATGGCCAGGCCGAGATCAACATGCAATGACATGGAAATCGAATTGGAAACACTCATTCCGATTCAGCAGTTTTCAATTACGTTAGTTTGCTGCTCAGATGCTGCCACTTCAAAAGATATCAGTATCATCATTATCATGAGCACCAGCATCATCATCAACCTCACATTCACCATCTTTGTTCCCATTGTTTCCCTCTTCATTCAACCCCATCTCCGTTTACAAACTGTAACCCCATCAGAGTGTTTTGGTTATCAAAACTCATAGCAATGATGAGAAATCCCCAGATGACAGTTATAAATGGAGGAAGTATGCAGACAAAACCAAGGAGCCCTCGTCCCATGAATTATTATAAATATGCAAATTGTATGCAATGCCGATGCAAGAGCCACTTGGAAAGTGTATGTGGATAACCAAAATTTTGAAGATTCTAAGGGTACAACGAAGAAAGATAGAATGACAATAGAAAAATTGTGAATGATGGGAGCTATGACCGGTGCTTTGTTCAAAAATAATAATAACTAATAATGGAGAAAAAGGGGATAAGTGTCAATTATATATTTTTAAAAATATTTATGGTAGTTATAACTAATTACCATGGTAGTTATAACTTCCCTTAGTGGTTGCAACCAAATTTTAATTATCCATGATGTTGTAACCACCGAACAAGACACTTGTCAACTATAGCTTCTTGATCCCCATGGTGGTTGTAACTACCAAACATAGCATTTAATTCTATGATGGTTATAATTAACTCCCATAATGTTTGTAACCCACCTTAATTTTTCATAATGTTTGTAACTACCTAGAAGCAATTATAAATAGAGCTTCAAGGGTAAAAGTAAAGAAGGATCGGTGGGGAGGGATTTGGAAAAAGCAACTTTGAAGAATTGTTATAAATCATGGTTTGCTAAAGGCATCAATTCAACTAATTTGTTTTAATCTTGTAAATTCATTTCTTCTTATTTTGTTTTAGTTACTTAGCTAATGGTTTTGATAGTATCGTGTTTGGCATTTAATTTTGAGATTTTTCTAAATTGCCTTTATGGCTTCATTTTTACACAATATTAAACTTCTATTAAGGTTTGCCTATTTGAGTTTGGGGAATCTAGAAAATCTTTGATATTTTAAGATGATTGAAATAGGTTCTTTATTTTTAAAGTTTATTGCCTTAATATTGCAATCTTGAAATTGTCAAATTTTTCTAGAAGTTCTATTGTTCGCAATTCTTCATCAATATTTAATTAACCAAATAGAAGCTTGTACTTTGTCATTTACAAAGCATTTTTGTAGTTAAATTAAAGTGTCTTTTACGAAATTGTTTGTTGAGGTCAAAGGGTTTGGGCAATTCGTAATAGATTGAATTGGAATAGCTTTATTGCGAAATATTTTCTCATGTCAATTTATTTTGCTTAAATGTTTGAGATTCGACACAAATCTACTTTCTTTTCTTTTCTCTTTTTACACCCCATTGAATCTTGCTTTATTTCTAGTTTTTTTGTGGAATTTTCTCTCTGAGGGAAATTAGGAGTAGATTGGCAAAATTGTACTTAAACATTTTTGTGAAATTTTATTTGTTACAAATAATGTACTATAGAGACTATATAGACTAAGTGATTAGACAAAATAGGAATCTTTAACAACTCATAGTATTCAACAAAGTTAGCTGAATTTCTTTTATGATAGTCAATTACAGTTTCATACACAACCCAACCATTTCAACATTCACAATAGCAAACACATACTTGCACTTAGTTTGTTTCATAACTACTGAGTCTATTTGGAGGTATATGGACCTTGGTGTTGCCAAAGACCAGCAAACACCTAAACCCTGTTTGAACACCTTCATTTCCCCTTATTCCCATCATGAGATTAAAGGCCCCCAAATGTTGATGGTCCCAAACGATCACCAACACTCCCATAGTTTGATCTAAGATGTTGTTGTTGTTGTTGTTGATATGCTATCATTCTTAGGTGTTATGATTATTGGCTTGTTGCTACACTTATGACTTTAAAGACTACATCATATACTTTTGTTACATTATGCAACTATGGCTATGGTTGTGGGCTACTTAGTCACATTTGGCCTTATGATGTAATATTTTGTTTTCATGTTCTACACTGCTTATTGTCTAAAGATATTTAGTTTTTATGTTTTATATTTTTTTGCACTTTATATTTTATTTGAACAATATATTTAGGCCACAAGGTTAATTAATGAGGCTACAAAGTAAAATTCAGTAATGTGATGTAATAAAATTGAAAATGTAAAATGAGGCATACCTATTAAAGTAAAAAATTGTAAACAATGCAATGAAGTGAAGAGGTTATAACATATGTATGAGAAAAAGAAAGAATAGGCTATCACATTCACCAATTTTAGGCCATGATGCCACCAGTTTTAGGCCCTACTATGCCATGGTATCACCAGTTTTAGGCTATGATAGGTCATAGTATCATTAGTTTTAGGCACTGGCAAACCATGATTTACAAGTTTTTGGCCCTAGAAACCTATGATGTCACTAGTTTTAGGCCTTGGCAGGTTGTGGTGTCACCAGTTTTGGGCCCTAGCAAGCCATAGTGTCTCCAATTTTAGATCATGGCAAGTCATGGTTTACCCATTTTAGGCCCTGGTAGGCCATGGCTACACTCATCTAGCAAGCATAAAAAAATTTTAAAAGAAAATACCAAAATAACAAGAATGTTGAAACATTATATAAGGCTACAAAAGAAAACAAATATTCATCGATAAAAGAAGGAATGAGTTTTTGATTTTGAATTTTTTATTTGATTTTTGAGAGATAAAGGAACCCCTTTTTCATGATCTTATGTTCACTGTTCTTCTTGTTTGATATAGCAAGCAAGAGGTATTCTTATTGGTCATCCAATGTTGTAATGTTAACATTGTTGTTGTTGTTGGCTCAAATTTGAGTGTCAAGAGTTTCATCTTAAAACTCCACTTCTAATACTTGTTCAATGTTGACATTGTTAATAGATGGTAAAATCATGTTATCTCCATGAATCAGAATTTTTTCATCCTCATATGATAAGTGAATCTCATGATGTATAAGAGATAAGACTACTTGAAGCTTAGCTAACCATAGTCTTCCTAGGATCAAGTTAAAGCTAGGTGTTTCTTCAACCACTAGGAAATTGGTAAATGTTAGAAATTGTTTCCCAGCTACAAAGTCTATGGAGATAGAACCTCATACTACTACTCACAACCCATTGAGTAACTTGAGCACAAAGGTAAAGGTCTTCTGGATATTTTCAGTTAGGCCTTGTCACTCAACAATGGTAAATGGTATTACATTGGTTGCCACCCCATCATCCACATGAACACTATGAACGTTATACTTGCCAACACGTATAGTAATGAGGAAAGGAGAAAATAGAACTTCTCAATTTTTTGATTCAATCTTCACTTCACTATCATGAAAGGTAAGCGTGGTTTGATGCTTATTTTCCCTAAGCAACATTTACTCAATAATAGAGAGAACGGATTATTTTTAGTAGGTATATATGGAAATAGAGATCAACATTTGAACTAGTGTATCCCTATGAGCAAGGGAAGTCATGACTAGATTGTATAGGTTCAAAGATATGTTCTTTTACTTCAAGGATCATTTGACTTGTTACATTATCATGAGAAAAATCCTTTGATTAGCATGTGATTTTTTAACTTTGGTAGTCTTAATTTCTTCCATTCCTTCGAGAATTTCTGGTTCCTATTTTAATGTGTTGCTTGGGCCTCTTATTCATACCTAGTTTGTGGTACTCTCAGTTGACTAGTTGACGTAGTTTGGACAATGAAGTTCATGGGTGGAGCTAGTCTTAATGTAGGATTCTATGGATCTACTTGCTTTTAAGCCTTTTATTGTTGGCTATCTTCAATGGGCTTAATTGTTGGTTTGGTGATAGGTTGTTTTCACTAGTGATGAGACGCGATATCGTGTATGCGATATCGCAGCCCGCCACAATGTCTATAAATAAGAGGCAGCCTTCCCTATTTTAGGCACTTAGATTTAGAATCTTAGCCAAACTATAGCAATTTTACCATTCCAAAGTTAGAATAATTTCCATATGCCCGCAATAGGAGTCTTAAAGTGAAGGGATCTTTATTCGAGCAAATTATACCTGAGCACACATTTGTGTATGGCAATAAAGATGAACTTTCTGATAAATCTTGCAGCATGTGGAGTAAGCTAAATAGGAATTAATTATTGTTAAATGTTTAAATGCTTTCTTAGATAATTAATCTCTCTCAACCCTTGACTCTCCTAGTTAAGTGGACTCAGTATGACCGCTTCGAGCATGTGTGTAATGCTTGGTAACCCAATAATGAGTAGCGTTTGGTAATCCCAGTAGCATTGCACTGGTTCAGGGTGTGTACGACAAGTGGGAGCAGATACTGGTGCTAGGAGAATTAGAACTTAGTTAGTGAATAGTTAATGAAAGTTAGTCACTTAAGTCTCTTCACCCTTCCCTATTACCATAAGACATTAAAAAGATAAAAGATATAAAAATCATATACCTCAAGCTTACTTAACCATACAACCATGACAATACAAGTAAGTTAGGGAAGATAGCGATTGATTAACCTTAAGTGTTCCATTAGGGCGCATAAGCACTTAGTCCTTGGAGACGCTCGTATTCGTATGGTTGAGTGTAGGGGTACCTCGCCATTCATCATTGGCACCATTGCTAGGGACTTAGTTGTTTGTGCGCTACGTAGAACATAGGAGATCATTCATATTGTTGGGACGCTAGAACAAACCCTTAGCTTTGATCAGAGGAAAAATAAGACAACAGTAAATAGCACACCAAACAAGACAAAAATGGATTCTTCTTCGCACAAAAGCATTTCATTGCCTAGGACCAACACTAGAGACAGTCGGCAGTACAACACACGTAACCAAGATCCGCCAATTCCTCAACAATTCTGTTTGGTATATATTCATCATGATGAATATGTACCCAACTTTACCTTTATTCTCCATCAAGATGAACAATTGTGTTGGAGAGACTTGGAGGGTAACATAGTGTTGCCTCCAGACCAAGCAGTCCCCAACATGCTCCTTCGTGCTCTCGCACGAATAGGCATGTCACAGTTATACGTAGAGTACGTTGCATGCGACCATGACACAAGGGACTACCATCCCATAGAAGCACAATATCAAAGGGACTTACAACAGGAGAGATATCATACATCTTTGAAGGGAAAATGGTCCCATAACACCCCACACATTTTAAGCGAAGTTGGAGATGGTGAACCAGTTCCAACAGGTTCCCCATCAAATGATGTTCCCCCTCCTAACGATGGTAAGGAGGTGGTGTATCAGAATCTTCACTCTACGATTCACAACCCTAGTTTGGATCCCCACGAACACCAAGTATTCAATGAGGGAACACAAACACATGATAAGGGTGGGTAGTCTAATTGTAATCATGATCGGGGCTAAGACCACCGAAGAGAAGGTAGGAAACATCATCATGGAGATGGTTCTCCTTCTTCTTCACCTTCATCATCACATTCACCCTCTTCTTTTGTATCAAGACACAATCATAAGGAACCTAACCATGAGGATAAGGGTAGACAAAGTGAGAAACCTCGACGAGAGAGTCGAGAACGAGGACGAAGGCATTCTAGAGAATCACGGCATAGAAGAAGGGAGAGAAGGGAACCGCATAGACATCACAGGCGCTACGAATGAAATGACCATGAAGAACACTTACTCGGAACCCGAAGCATGTTAGACATCACAAAGGCCGTAAGAATACCCACAAGGCACCAAAAAGATAGCAGGATCAAGAAACTAGACATGAATAACATTCCACGATTTGAGGGGGGATACAACACTGATCCTCAAAACCATTTACAAGAATTTCACGATGCATGTGCCTTGTAGAACATTGAGAATGAATGGAAAAAATTAAAGTTGTTTCCAAGGATACTGATGAAAGAAGCAGAAATCTAGTACTGGTCCTTAGAACTGGAATCCATTCGAAGGTGGAGTACGATGCTAGAACTATTTAATGACAAATATCAAATGTACTCCTGGGTGTCCAACCTACGAAAGAAAATCCAAGGATGGAAGCAGGGAAATCACGAACTCTTGGATGCTGCCATGGGCCGTTATTATGCACTATTACATCATTGTCAGGGCCATGGTTATGCACAATAGGATCAACTATGCCATCTCGTAGATGGACTTAGGCATGAAACCAAGAGAACCCTTGGAATGTATGCCCAAGGAAGATTATCAGAGCTTAGGTCTCATCAAGTTCATAGATTGTTAGAGCAAGTAGCTAAGGAAGAAGAGGAGCTATGTAAGAGAGAAAGTGCATAAGAGTACAACCGTGATCCTTCCCTCCAAAAAAGGGAAGTGAGATTCTGTGAGGAGGAGGAAGAGTCACCACTCAAGAGATGGTGAATAGGAAAACCTTGCCACTTCAAAAATTAACAACAGAAGTGTCGACAAATGTAGATCAAATGTGGGACTCCTTGGATAGTAGATTTAAAACCGTTCTTAAAATCGTAGAGGAGTCTAAGGAGCGAAGTAGTGACTATGATAAAAAAAAAAGAGGGACATGGACAATGCACGTAACAAAGGTAAGGGTAAAATGGCCATTATCGAAGAGGTTGTGGATTCTGATACGGACAATGACAGTGGATGTGAGATATGCCAATACGACCATCTTAAGGGATGTTGCCTAGTAATCTCACATCTACAAGAGTCTGCGGTGTATGCACTCAACCTAAGACTTAACAAACGGCAAGCACCCTGACGGTTATCTTATCCCCAAGGTAACCTAAGGCAGTTCCACCAACCTTTAACGTATTATCCAAGTGGAACTCCACCACAACTTATTAAGCAACACCAGCAGTGGCAATACCCACAGTCATTGGGGATGCCACCACCAAGGCAACAATACCCTTACCGGCCATCGGATCCATATGGCTATTACGTGCAGCAACCAATCTCTCCACGTGACTCCATCGGTCACGTGACCCCACAATGTCATAAGTAAGGGTATGTCTGTATGTAGCAACCACATAAGTAGTAGATACCCTGTGGTTGACAACTAGTCAAAAGAGCAACCCAATATGCATGGAACGAACTGGGGAAAAAAATCATGCCCACAACGAAGGCATAGATACATTGGAGTATGAGCGTCGCCAACTTCCACCCCTTAATCTAAGAACATCAGTCGAGAGAAGTTGGGCACTTTTATGAAATTCGAATAGATGTTCATTATTTCGGATCTCTCCCTTGCAATTCAGTCATGGGGGAGATGCCCACCTATGTTGATCATTGGAAGCCCTCAGTTCTTTTAATTTTTTGTTTTACACGTTTTTTTTTACACATTTTTGTTTTACACGTTTTTGTTTTACACGTTGTTGTTTTACAAGTTTTTGTTTTACAACATTGTTATACTTTTTCTTTTTTTTGTGTGTGTTTGTGTGTGTGTATTATCCACCTTGTAAGTTTGTCACCCAATAAGTGTTCTTCACGATGGTATGAACTATTCTCCTATTGATTGCTAATGTTTGGTTTTTACCTTTAAGTTATGATGTTGATACTAAGGTATGTTTCTTTTGATATGGCAAGCAATGAGTCCACTTTATTCATTCATCCACAAGTTCTATGGTCTCTCTTGGCTTGGAAATGTACAGTCCCTTTCTAAATAAGAACTCTAACGAATCGGTGACTGGGTACTTCTCAAACTGAGGAAGGACTCAAGGATTGAAAAGGGTGTGACTTCAAGGGAACTTGATGCATTTGTGTTGGCCATTCTCTTGGGTGCTTGGATGTTTTCTTCTTGAGTTTTCTTATCGTTCCGATGTTACCCAATTATCGGAAGCTGAGTCAATAAAAATAACAAGTCTTTGCATGGTGTGGTTCTCATGCATAAACACATAAAAAAATAGAGAAAAAAGAAAAAGTGAGAATTCAAAGCACACCCTTTAGACAAAATAATCCCTTGGGCTACAAGCACTGGTTATGAAACTCAAAATAAAAATGTTCCCTCTAACTAAGGCCCTCCTCGCTTCCCATTCTCTCCTCATTTGTTTTGTCAAAATGGTGGTGGCTCTTGGGGGAGGCATTCTCGTTATTCAAGGGGATGGATTAGCCGAATGCAATAATGCGAAGTCACTGGATGTGGTTGGTTTGAGGCTGGAGTTGGAATGAGATTTGCTAAGTCACAGTAATCATGAAACACATAAGGGGCTGTACACCACCTTGTTCTTGGGATTCCATTCCATTCTCTTCTCTCCACCCTTCTCTCCATTGTTCACCTCATTGCTAGTGGTATCATTAGTGTATATTTTGGTTAACGCATTGTTTTCTTTTAGGTAAATTATTGTGGTTAAGACTTTACCTCTTTTTCCAAATGACATTCCCAGAGCCTACAGACTCTTTGAATGTGGGATTGTCAGGGCATTAAGGACATGAGCCTACTTTGGGGAGGATCCACTGACATTCCTATTTGGTGCACCAGTTAATCTCTTTTCCCTAACATTTTGTAATTAATTTTATTTGTTCATTTCCATCTTGACATCCATCTCATCGATGTCCTAGTTGTCTCTTTTTCTTCCTCTTTCTTACTCCTTTTCTTTTTTCATTCTTTCGCTACCGGAGGTTTGCAATTAGTCATGGGGGTGCGGGGCCCAATTTTTTCGATTTTCTCCTAGCCCCTACACCTTCGGTAGTCACCATTAATACATCTCCAAATCCGTGTTAGCCATACCACAACTCAGCCAATGGACTTACACCGAAGCAAGGTATCAATTACATGATGATTCATTTACACTTGCTAATATAAAACTGTGTTGTGTGTGCAAATGGTAATCATGCAACAATGGATTGGATCTAGAGGGAACACTTGGAATGGATCGGTGCTGAAGCAGCTTGCAAGGAGCAAGATCAACGATGCGCTTACAGATGGACAACAAAAGGCGTAATCTTGGCATTGGTAGCAACAACACTTCTTTCTCTCTCTCTCTTTCTCAGCTATCACATGAGGCCTGATGTTAATGTAATAAGATGTTCACTTTTGTTGTCATGAACACTAGTTTTGTTGTGTCTTGTAATGATGATCCGTTCACATGTCATCCCATTAGTTCCATTTGAGTCAATAATCCCATACCTTCTTGATATTATTGTAAGGAACTTGAGGATGAGTTTTCATTTAGTCATGGGGGTATGATGGGACGCGATATCACATGGTACACAATATCACGTTGTCCCCTGCGATATCGCGTACGCGATATCGCGATGCGTCATCATATCTATAAATAAGAGGCGACTCTCCCTTATTTCTCATCCTAGGCTTAGACCGTAGCGAAACTCTAGCAGATTGATCACTCCAAAGATAGAATATTCTCCATGTGCCTGCAATAGGAGTCCTTAAGTGAATGGATCTTTATTCGAGCAAATATTGTACCTGAACAAATGTTTGTGTACAAAAATAAAGACGAGCTTCTTGGATAAACCTTGCAGTGCATGGAATAGGCTAATTAGGACTTTTATTTATTGTTATTTACTATTTATCCTTTAATGATTTATTAGTAATTAAATCTCTTTCAACCCTTCTCTCCTAGTTAAGTGCCTCAATACGACCGCTTCGAGCACGTGCGTTATACATGGTGATCCCAGCAATGACTAGCATTTAGTAACCACGGTTGCATTGGTTCAGGGTGTAGACGATAAGTGGGAACAGATGCTGATGCTAGGTTAATTCAGATTTAGTTAGTTAGTTAAAGTTAGTAATTAGTTTCTTCAACCCTTCACCTCTCAGCATAGGAGATAAAACATAAAAGACTATAAAAATCGTATACCTCAGACTTACTTAACCATACACCGTGACAAATACAAGTAAGTCTGGGAAGACAACGAATAATTAACCTTAAGTGTTCCATAAGGCGTGTAGGCACTTAGTTTCCGGAGTTCGACCGGATCGCGTGTGTCACGCTCGTATTCATATGGTTGAGTGTAGGGGTACCTCACTACTCATCAACCTGCTAGCTCATTAGAACTAGCACAAGGACAGTCTAGTGTAACTCCCTTCCCTTCCTCACAAAAACAATATATTCTAATCCTACGCAAAAGCCAACAACCATTACCACTCCGACACAAAACATAAAAGATGAACCTATCATAGTAAAAAGACAAAAAATTCCATCCATTACTAATAATGATAAAGGATGCAGTTGTGGGCTAAAAGTTTAAAGTATTAACATGATACCTATACCAACCCACAACAAACTTAAGGATCAAGTATGTGTACAAAACCAAGTATGCACAATAACCACTAAATCAAAAGACACCTAGTGGCTTAAGAATCAAAATACCAAACTATTCAAAAGAAGCTTCGAAACAACCAATTCACTTATTAGTTCTAGTCCTTAGAAAGTGAACTAAACAGAGAACTTAGAGAGGAACATCTTACACTCTGACTATACACCAAAAGAAGATGTTAAACAAGGAGACACATGAACTAAAATAGAAAATAAACAAGGAAACATGTATGGAACCATTAAAAAGAAAACACGTTTTAGTCTAGCTAAAGATATGTCTCCAAATGATAGAAACTTGATCATCATCAATGTTAAATGTGCTACCAAGCAAAAAATTAAATCATTAAAGATGATAAATGGAAAACTTATGGTGTATAAACAAGGGAATATACAGTCTATTTTCCAAATGCTCGCACATGAGTTTAGTCATGAGGAAGATGCTACATCTTGAATCAAGAAATAATAAGTGCATTTTCACTTTTTTGTTTTACAATTTTTTATCATTTTCCTATTTCTTCAAAAATTTTCAAATTCTTAATATGTTTTCTATTTCTTGTTATTTTTCTTTTTTTTTTTTATAATTTTCTCTTTTCTTGAGTCATTTTCTTTTTGTTTTATGAATGTCTACTATGTTTTTGTTAATAATATTACCAATCATGATGCAAACGTTGACGCTATGTGTTAAGTCTTTGTCCTATGTTATCAAGATGATTAAGTAAATAATTGTATAATGCAATGAAACCACATCATCCATCCCTTCAATTTTTCTATATAAGAGATCTTTATCATGAAAATAATATGGTTCTTCTCACATGAAATTAAAAATTAACTAACAATCATTATGCCTTAAAGAAAGGGGGAAAGACCAAGTGGGAATGAAAAAGGGTGTGACCTCAAGGGGATCTGTTGGATTCTCTTCTTGAATTCCTTCTTGTGGCCTATGTCTCCTCATAAAAAGTATCATCACTCATATCATTACTCAACAAATAGGAAGCATGTATTTGCATGGTGTAGTTCCCAAGAAAAAGAGAAAAGAGAAAAAAAGAGAAAAATAGCAAAAAAAGGAAAAAGAGAAAAAACCCAAAAAAAAAAAAGGGAATTCAAACTAACCTCTTAGACATAATAATGGGCTACAAGAACTAGTTATAGAGTTGGAAAGACATGTTACCCATGCCTGAAGGTACCCCTCTAACTAAGGCCCTTACTTCCTTCCTTCTTCTCTTTTCTTTTCTTTTTGGAGTGATGTTTAATCTCTATGGTTGTTGTCGATTCATGATGGTAGGCAAGAAGGGGCACATCAATGTGAGGCCACTGTTAATGGTATGGTCTTGGTTTGAAACTTAGATGGATAGGTACTATGGTCATCTTAATCACAATTAACACAAGAACCTATTGTAGACATGGTTAGGTATCTCACATCCTAATCTCTACAACTTATCTCATTATTTACCTCACTAGTGCATGCAATTATGAGCCTAATGGTTTTGTATAGTATCATGCAAGATCATAACCAAGATAATCATGTGTTTTTTGGAATAAAGGCATGGTCTACATTTGACTTTCAAGATCTCCACAGACATCTATAGAAGTGGTTATGCAAGGGCATTATGGCAAGAGCTTGCTTTAGGGAGGATCCACTTGCATAACTTTTGTTAATCATGGCTTTGAACTAAACCTTACATATGAAAGAACATCATGGATAGCTTCTCTGAATTTATGCATGATTTTATGACCAACTTCTTCTCATCAATTTCGAGTTATCTTTAATGCTTTTATATTGAAATTTCCTCTAAATTCAAAAATTTTTGTCCATCTTGTGAACCAGATCTTTGGTTTCAATTATTGAAAACTTGTGAGCTTTCAAAGTTAAGCTCATTTATTGTGGAGGAGTTAAGGATGTAATTTTTGAAATTTTTCTAACACCCCATTTTCAAACATTATGGTAACTAATAGTAAAAATAATCGAAATAACGTAAACAACTTGATGATTTTAGTTACCTTAGAGCCGTGGAGAGCATTATTATGAAATCACCTTGAGCCTAAATGCTAACATTGTTTTGAATTTTGAGCTAACTAGGGATCCGAAAAGGGTTAATTATTAAGGAAAATTTACCAAACCTAACGTTGATCCTTTGGTGATTATAGGTGATGCTAAAAGGAAAGCCTAAGGTTGAAGGTCTTTCGCAAGGCAAGGTAAAGAGGCTAAAAGAAGGAAAAATGAGTAGATTCCCATGGACAAATAAGTAGCATATACAATTATTCAAGCTCCAACCTCACATGTTTGCTGAACCCATGGGACGATGAGAAGAAATTTTAGTTCATTCTTCAAAAATGTTCTACATAAAAGAGAAGCATCAACATAATAATCAAGGTTAGAAAGTCTACCACCATTAGCAATAACAAGAAGATTCATCATCAGCAAATCTTTGAAGACTTCTACCATTTGGCAAACTTTGATATCTGTCTGATTTCTCTTTGTCATTTTGTAATACATCCACTTAAATAAACTTGTGTAATGTTGCACTCGAGTTTTATAATGGTAGCCAATCTAGACTTGGTCACCCCATAATTTTTGTAATGAAACATTGTCCATTTATTTATAACTTGAGGACGAGTTTTTAGTTAGTTGTGAGGGTATGATGAGACTTGATATGTTAGGGAGCTTTGTTGATGCATCCACATCGATGAAGCCTCGTTGACACATCCCCATTGATGCATCTTAGATGCATCAATGCATATATGTCAATGAAGATGCATTGATGCATTAACCAGCAATGCATCTTAGATGCGTTGACCCACCCTTGTCAATGCATCCCTATCGACGTAACTAAATGCCTTAACGCATCCCCATGAATGTAATGTATGCATTTGCCTATAAATATGTGAATACCCATAACATATTTGGGACCATTTGGTCAATAGTGTATGACGTCTTATTCAAGTAGCATTGTTCTTGAACACATTCCATGAATAGTAAGAAAATCGAGATTGATTCCTATTCATTGCAACACTTTAACTTAGAATAGATTTACTTTTAATGCAATTTATTTTCTATGTAGTTAGTTAACATTTACATTTCCATACCCTAATTAATCGGCAAAATGAGTATGACCAATATCAAGCATAAACATGTATTTGCTTTATAATCTCAGCAGTGTTATTGCTTGGTTCACCTAATAGCATAACACTTAACAATCTCAATAGTCGGTATGTGAGTTCAGGACATGTATGATAAGCTAGGAACAAACACTCATTGTCCTTAGGATAGTTTAGGATTAATCTTCTTGTTATTAATTAGGTTAAATAATTAATGTTCATTATCTTAGATAATTTAGCCTTAGCCACACAATGTCAATAATCATATGTGACAAAGCTACCACTAGTCCAAGTGGGAAGACAATGACCTATGATCAATGTTTAACAATCTAAATACCACACTAGTGCCATCTACGGAATTTTCAATGAAATACTTAATTAATTTTCAATTCAATACTCTTACTCTTAGTCATTTCAATTTTCAAGCTAAACTAAGGGTTGGGTTAATAGTTATGTACCATGTAATAAAAAATGTACCTCATATATGTAATGGTCACGTAAAATACTTAAATTGGTATAAAAGGTTTCTCTTACCATTGCAAGGTTTGAATCATCAAGCTCTTTGCAAAATCCTTAATAAAAGTGAAGAAGATTTGAAGTTCTTTTCTCATTTCTTTAAATCTTTCACAATTCTCTCACATTCTAATTTCACATAATGTCGATCTCATTTTTTTTCACATCTCTTACATTTTAATCTCATTTCACATTGATCTTATACTAATAATTTAAATTTTCACTAGATATTACATATTTCATATCATAGATGTTAAGGTTTGAATATTTTTCTGTTAAGTTCTAATGTCTATCACCAACAAAAGTATCAAATTTCATTTCATGGGAGTTTAAAACATCAATTTCAAGCATACTTGGAAGATTCCAAGTTCATAACATCATAATTCATTAGTTCAACTCTAAAGTATACATTTTTTTTTAGAACTCTTCTAGTTTCTCGTTCTGGTAAAGATTTCCATCAAGTAAAATGGATTCAAATTTATCAAGATCGAATTTTAAAATGGATTCACGTTATTCAATTGTGACTTCAATCGATAAAGACTCGGCACCAATTTGGGCAACTGATTCAAATTCATCAAGATCGAAGTTTAAAGAATCAATAGTAATCTGCATTGATTTGCGCAACCTCAAATCATCAAGATTGAGGTTTAAACCATCAAAATTCTACGTGTGAAACTAACCAATTAGCCAGCCCGTGCCAAGTGCCCATCGGTAAATTAAAGAGAAAGCAAACTTAAATTTTATTATCTATTGCAATTAAGTTTATTCTAAATTTGAGTTCCTACCCAAGGCGGATCTTCTTTTCGTGAACCGGTTCAATGGCTCTGTACAAATTACCCGTATTTCATCCATCTGAACTGGTTCTTGATGTGAACTGAATTGTTTCTGAAAATGAAATTTTGTGAATCTGGAGCACATAAAGAAGACAGTTATGTTATAATGAGATACGATAAATTTCTATGACGCCGAGATGCCATGAAAGAGAGCAGAGGAAGAACCGGAACCAGCGCTCCAAGAGAAAGAAAACTAAAACCAAGAAGATGAATCCAGTATCACTGATGATGAATGCGAAGAGGATTGGAGTTTCAGATTGTAAGAAGCAGAACCTCAGAAACTAAAACTTACCCAGGCAGATAATGCAGATCCTCTTCCCGTTACAGGACTTAAATTGCCAACTTCTCCATTTCAATTGCAATTGAGAGAATAGCAACAGTCATCATTGTGACTGCAACAAAAGCACAACGAATGCTACTGGCTTCTTCACCATCGCCATATTCTTATAATAATCCACAAGAGATCAAATGACCCAACAATCTATGCAAAGCAGATCGATGAATCAGCAATATCTGATTCAGGATTTTTAGCCTGGGAAAAACAGACCACCTGTAAATTTCCATTGAAGCTTCATTAGATACCTTCTTTTTTACGGTTGTAACTGTAGCCGGTGACTATGCTATCATGGGTATGCCTTAGATTCTGCAACTCAAACTGAATTATATAATTACATCCATGGAGACCCTCCGGATCCGTCTATGAAAAAAATTGATTGTCCAAGTGAAGAAAGCAGTCTATTTTCTCCTGAAAATGTGAAATTATTCTCATTTCCCCTAAGTTGCAGTTACGTGAATTAAGACATCCGAAGGCAGCGAAGCCTGGATAAATCACGGGCTACATCAAGTCAAGTGAAGATATTGTCGCCATATTGCTAGTGCAACAGTCCAGGAAAACTAAATTCTCAAGGTCAGTTTTTTGGCATGTGTTGCAACTTTAAAATTAACTGAGATGATTGAGGTGTGTCACAAGGCGATCAGAAGAACATCCGCAAATCTCAAGTGTTTCAGTGTCAAATCTATCATCGGACAGGTGACAAATCCCTGGATCTCTCTATAAATACCCAACGTCCAACATCCATCTAGCAAGCAAACCCAAAAGTTGCACTTGTTTGTTTATACTTTGCTTTATATTTTACTTTTGTTCCTTGGGTTAATTTGTATTTATATTTTGTTGGTTGTCAACTAAATGCCTGGGAAGAGTATATTATTGTTCTTGGCTATGGTTGCTGCTGTTATTCTGGTGACAGGATTTGTATCAATGTCCACTGTGGCACAGACTCCTGCACCAAGCACAAGTGCAGGTTCTGGAGGAGGATATGGTTCTCGGTCTGGTTCCTCTTCTGCTGTAGGAATTGTCATATTCTCCTTCTCTTGCTGTCCTGCTTCTTCTACCACTTGCATCCTTTGTAACCTCTTTATATCACTGAATTTCTTGATTTTCGTCTCATCAGCAGAGTCATCATGGAACTTCCATTCTAAATACTGAAATTTCAGATTAAGAATAGAAGAATCTTACAGATTTACTGATGTCTATTTCAACTTTTACCTCATAAGGCTATGTGAACGTCTGTGCTTCTGCATATGCAGGCTCAAGTTCTATCTGAATGCAGTCCCCATAGTCAACGTCAGCTTTGGCAATCTCTGCTACTCATTGCTATGTAGGAAGATTTTAACATAATAACATATATACTTGACAAGAAATCAACCAAACTACTAAATTAAAGCTTCAAAACAACTTATTAGGTGTGATGCATTCTTTCATGATCAAAATATGATTAAATATTTTACGCATATATAGTGTCATCGGGGCAAATCATTTGTATTCCGTTTCGATGATCTCAAATGGAAATTGATAACCCCTTTAGACATTGATTTTATAAACTACTGGAATTTAGAAATTTAAAGATATATTTCCTCTTTATAATTCCACTACAAGATCCAGACTGCATTTGCAAAACTACTTTTTCATGTTACAAAATAATTTTGAAGTTTTCATCCCATAACCCACAGCACTACAGAAAATGTTATGTTAACCGCCTTTCTCATGTTGGCTGAGAGGTGATTGTGTAATGTTATCCACAATATATATATATATATATATTTTAAGAATGTTTTAGAATCCATGGAAAAAGATTCTTTTTGCTAAATTAAGCTAGTTTTCATGCAAATAAAACAACATAGAAAATCATGGATAGACAAAATAATAAACTATAAAAGAGTAATGGGCCAAGTTGTGTTTGCACTCATCTAATTACTTGTCATAAACTCGTAGTACTAGTAATTAGAAGATGAAGAGGCAGAGGCGGAAATTCCTACCAAAGAGATGGAAGCATCAAAATTTCACACCGAACTCAAAAGGAAAAGGAAAGGAAAATTTAAGAAAACATGTTAAAATAGCTATAAATCCAATTTAAAAATTTATGCAAATTCCAAACTCACCAATAAGCAATTATAGATCATATTCAACAACACACTATGACAAGGTTAACAAGCTCATTGGATGGATTTATTTTTCATGTAATTTTTCTCACAAAACTTTGTATTGCATTTGGTTAGTTTCACTTTGGTGTTTACCATTCACTCTCTACAATATAGGCTTTTCTCATTTGTCACAACAAAAACAAAGACCTCTATTGCTGCACCATTTTTCAAAACTCAATTGCTTGCATACAACTTATGATAATTAAAAATTATGTAAAAGTAGAGATTCTTTTCTAAACAAAGAAATATGGTGATGACAAAATTATTGGTATTAAACCCATGTAGTTTATCGAAAGAAATAATAGATTGTGCTAGGTTTGATACTACCAGGCAAAACTGAGTTATAATTTTTTTAAAAAAATTTCAAAAAAAATTTCTAATCTAAAGGATCTCCCTATATCTAAATTTCACCCTACCTTTTCTACCTTCTCTATTAAACTTGAACTCATCCATTTCAATTTAGATAATTTGACATGGAACATAATTTCCTACACACCAGAATTTCTTTACATAGACCATTTTCCCATTAAAGATGTGTTTTTAAAAACCACCTATATGTTAACAACATACTTCATCATAAAAAAAGATTTACATAGTATCTGTTTGACAGCTCTATTTTGATCTGTTTTCTTTCCCATTTTAGTCTTACAATGACCAACATGCTTTGAAAAAAGCTATCTAGGAACTAAAATTATTCCACAATTTCTACCTCTTAAAAGAGGCATTCTCCGGTAATAAGTGTTAGTAAGCACTTTTTCATTTGTTTGCTGCAAAGATAATGATGGATCTTGGACTTCTAAATCAACAAGAAGAAAAATTCCTTTTTTCTTCCCTCTCTGCAATGAATGTTCCTAAAAAAGCTCTTTCATTTCCCCTCGACAACAGTCTAACATAAAAGTAAAATGCAAAGGTGAACTTGCAATGATAACGGAAAGGAACGGCTGAAAAGCATTGTTCACTTATGGGCTGTTGATTAAAGCAAAGAGCTGTTTACTTTGTGCTGCATTACAAGGGAAAACTGTTCACTGATGCACTGTGTGATCAGATTCAAGTTTTAACAAAAAGAATATGCCAGATACCAATCTGTGGACAAATGAACATGCAACTATTTCAAGGCTCAGGAATGGGATGTGATAAAATAGTGACAAAGAACAAGAAGACATACTTTTTTCATTCAGCAATCAGTAAGTTCATTACGCAATGTCTTTTTTATATGGCTTTCATAACACCAGTCTACAGTGACTGTATTAGCCCTAAGGTGCTTGCCATAATTCCGGCAAACGTATCATATGAATGGCACCTAGAACCGGTCACAGTAATTTTCCCGAAGCTAAAAGTTCAGATTGATATGCAAAAAACTGTCCATAAGAACATGCATTTACACAGGAACGTGTACAGGGTGCAAAGGGTAAAAGGCATGCTGGCGGTAATAAAGATTCAGATCCATGGAAACTACCTAAAGTAATTTCCATCAATCTGAATCTTTAGGTAGCATAAGAACTGTCCATTCCACAGGAATGTGCATTTACACAAACAGTTACAGTAAAACCAATGAAGGTAAATGTACGACCACTTATCTTTTTTGTAAATAATGTCTTGAAGCAATATCCATTCTTTTCAATATCTATTTATTTCCAAATTTTTCAGTTCTTTTATCGTCCTGAGAACAGCAAAGCATTAGCAACATAAAGGATGGTATCTGCAACTAGTCCATTAATGTAAATCAAAATGCTTTATTATGTCCTTGAGACCTCAGAGAGCCAATTCAATAAACAATAAAATTTTTACAAAGTTCTGATATGTTCTCTATGAGTCTTGCAAACCTCATTAAGGAAGTGACCCAAGGTTAATAATTCTGCCTAAGAAAATTGCAGCAAATGGCAAAAAAATGACCAACAAAATTATTACAAAGTTTTGATATGGTCTTCATAAGTCTTCAAAACCTAATAAAAATCCCCAAGATTAATAATTCTAGAAATTATAGCAAATGATGAGAAAAGACATGTTCTTCATACCTATTTAACTCTAGCTCCTTGAACCTCTTGCTTGTGTAATACTTAAAAGAAAAATAACATAACCAACTGATCCACCTAACCCATTTAACAACTGTACCTCCACTCACAGCCATTCTTCACTTTTTGGCCTTGATAGCCTTGCAATATTACTTAAGCTAACATTGTAGAATCATAGAGACAACCATTACCACATAGTGAAACTCTATTAAGGATGATTTCCAATTTCACATTAATAAATATATCAAATCATACAATTCTCAACATTGTTAGAGATAACATGGGCATGGGCATGTTAGATCATTTGCTCATTGTACTCTTAGCTATACCTAATAGACATATCATTCTTGAATTTCAGTTTCACTGGAGGTCCAAAATTATATTTTATCATGAAGAACAATTACAACTTATAGGTTACAAATACAAGCTGCTCTTCACCAAATAACCAATCGTTTACTTAGAATCATTGTTTTGTAGTCCCAAAGTTCAACCGTTGTACCTGCATCATAGCACAAATAGGAATCCATCAGCAACTCGTCGATATCTAAGATATCATGCATGCATTAGGCAGTTATTCAGGTATATGAAGTTTTAACAATGAATAGTTAATGGTTTTGAGGAAAAATAAAATGATTTTCAGGAGAGGGAAATAGAGTAAACCTCACAAAGTCTAAACTACAAGGACAATAGCACGGAAGAAGTCAATTACTTGTAGATGCTTAGAAAGTTCAAACTAGTTGCTAAACCGAATTTAAATTGTGGATTTTAAATATTCAAAACTTGTTCTTTTGAATGCTAATAGTCCGCCCTACGTTACCCTGCTTTTGTTTCAGCAAGAACTATCCAAGATTCTTTTATGTTGAGATTCTTGAATATTGAAAGACCAAAGGTGGACAAAAACGTAAGAGTATAAAATTTTTTATCACTTGCTTTTATACAAAGCGCTGGAATGTCACGGAAGTTTTTGTGATTGCAATCTAGCAATGAAAAATAAGACATGTATGGGGAACATTTCCTAACTCTCCACGTGCCATTTTCGGGAATCGGGAATCAAGAAATCCACGTGTACAGCAACATTTTCAACAAATGGCAGAAAATATGTCCAATACTTCAGGAGAGAATCATGAATCTCCACATCCTCTTATTTCTCTTCAGATTATCTTATTCTATTTTAGAGATTGAATTAGCGCAAAGAAATTGAATTAGCAATCAGTTAGATGAATAATTCATAAACCATCTTTAAACTTTACAAAATATATCTTTTGGTGACTCTGCCCTATTTCCAGGGACCTGATGCTGCAAAGAGATGTATTTCCCTACAACCCATCAGATTCTTTCCAACACGCTATTGATCATGCAAAATCAACCTTAAATAATGTCTTATAAAATAAAGTATTTTTGAGCTGGATGAAAACAATTAATTGAAATAAGAATTCATCCACAATGTGTGCAACAATAAATTCACAATACAAAGGAAAATTATGACTTCCTGCAATACCTTCAGAAACAACCACTATAGTAAAAGCTAATCATCCACTAGCTGAACCCCTCGATGCTTTGCCCTGAACAAAGAAAATTATGTTAATACGTAACTCCAATTACTCTTAATCTTTGAAGTTTATTGATAAAACTTACCGACGTGATGTTGGAACTGCCCGAACTCTACCATTCTGTGCTTTATTCACATTATGAGATTCGTTTAAATCTACAAGGTTAAAAAGATAATTAAATGAAACTTTCATTAGTGTTATTGTATGATGAGGTAACGGGAAATGAAAATTCAAAGCTTACAATAAATAATTCATGCAAGAACTGATAAATTATCCAAAATAACACGTAATGAGGGGGTGTTGAAAAAGATAAAACAGATAATAATTTTAGTTTCTTTGGCATTTAAAGAGTTGAAAACCAAAAATAAGGACCTTTCTTTCATTATTTTCCATGTGTAACTTTCATTCTCTTGCTGTTGTTCAGAAACCCACTGAAGATTTGGCAATCCTAGGCTCACAATGTTGGA